>JZKD02S2068220.1:0-28023 GCA_000966675.3 Picea glauca | reverse complement strand
GCGACAGTGGTTGTTGGATCATATCATAGAGGCTCGACACTTATCTAATCTAAACAAGGTGCATGAAACTTAGTACCTTGCACACGCAGGAGAAGAGGACTTACCAAGGTTTTGAAGTCTCGAAGTAGTTTGGGACTGTCCATCATCAAGAGGGACACGTGGCAATGGATCATGGACTCTGGAGAAATCTGTTCAAGGGTTTTCGATTAAAAGTTGAGATTCTCGAACCCTGAAGACCCGAAGTGAATTTGGACCGCCCGATCTAGAGGGACATGTGGCAAAAGATCGTGGACTCCGAAGGAATCTATTCGAGAGGAGACAAGTTTGAGACCTGAGATTTCCAAAGCCCGGAGAATCGGAAGTTTGAAGTAAATCCCACCCTTCCGATCATACGGAGTGAATATGAATCATCAGATCGCCCAAAGTAAATCTTAGGCATCAGATCACCCTAAGTGGATCTGGGTCGTCGAAGTTTAGTAGAGATGTAGCATAGATATGTGAGCTCCGGGTAAAGTCTTGAAGTAATTCATAGCCACTAGGTCTAGAGGGATATGTGGTGGTAGATCATAAACTTCAGAGAAATCACCTCGAGAGTTTTAGATTGAGAGTTGAAACTCCCGAAGCCCGAAATGTCGAAGAGCCGAAGCGCCGAAATAGATTTGGACTATCAGATCCAGAGGACAGGTGGCCTGAATCTGTGGATTTTGTGCAAACACTCGAAGTAAACGTCGACCGTCGGATTGTCTGAAGTAGACCCGAATCGTCAGAGCTAGAGAACCTGTGGCATGTGTTTGTGGACTCCTGGTAAAGACCCAAAGTAATCCTTGATCATCAGATCTAGTGGACATGCGTCGGTCGATAATAACCTTCGGATAAAAGTCGTTGGGAAAAAGGGTGAAGTTTGATATTTGAGATCTCAAAAGCCTGGAGACCCAAAGGAGATATCGACCGTTGATCAAGAAGACGACCACCAGACCGTTGATCTAGTTGGAAGGGAAAACAAACGAAGTAGAAGCAGGGCCGTTGATTTAGGAGGGTGGGTGTTTGTAGATTGCAAACTCTAAAATATTGATGTACAAAGGAAAGAAGGGTTTGAGAATTGAAAATCCTGAAGTCCGGAATCACGAAGGAGATCGAATCCATTGATTTAAGAGGCCATATCTAGTCCATGGATTTGAAAAGGGAATATGTGAACCGTCAGTTTTTATAGTACCATCAAGATTGAGAGATCGATGGTCTCGTAGCATTGCGGGGATCTGAGGTGCGCGAACTTTAAAAATTTGAGGGTGGGTCGCAATCCAAACCCCAGTTTTGGAGAAAGGACACGTGGAGGCTTGAGGAATATTGTGGGTCGAAAAGTAGTTTGGTTTCAAACTTACTTTGGTCATGCCCACAATTGTCTATTTGCACGAGGTCATCGCCCAAGGTCACATCCATGGAGGGGTCAAGAAAAGGGGGATAACGCCAACTCCGAGCCTCTGCTGAAGCACGAATGGGAAGGTCGCGAGTATCGTAAGACCTGTACCACAAGCTGGAAGGGCCTGTGTTTTATTAGGAGGTGATACTATCAGGTCTCAAAGTTTTGTTTGACTTAGAGAATTAGAGAACCTTGACTGGAGAGTTGGTCTGAGTCCCGGACTTCCCAAATTAGGAATCGTAGAGGGAAAGTATCTGTTCTTGTAAGGAGGACAAATTTTTTTATTTTTATTTTTCCCCATCGTGGGTGCGTTACAAATTGGTATCAGAGCATGGTTACAACACTTGGCCTTCTTGGGCTCATGAACAAGTCGCCTAAAAAAAATCAATTTGGAGTACTTTTAAAAGAGTGACCCTCTACCTTACCTCTTTCTTAAAAGTCTATTTAAAAATATTATTAAAGAAAAGAATGAAACTTTATACTGTGTGTATGCATTTAAGAAATTGAACTGTCTATTGTTCATGAACTAATAGAATGTTAGCTAACAATAAGTGTTTTTGTCAACACTTGAGTAGTCAGTAAATCACGGAAAAACTTCAAGAATAAAGGATGGTGACATGTCATGAAGTGGGGGATGGCTCCCACAATAGAGACGGAGAATCTGACGAAAGGAGGGCGGTGGAAACCCTTCCAGATCTCGCTGAAACTGTAAGGAGCCTCAGGGCCAAATTACATAGTTGCAAGGCTGACAACGAGAGATTGATAAAGGAGAAAGAAAAACAAACAGAAATCAATGCAGTCTTGTTGCATATCTTATCTGACATACAGAGGCAACTACAGCATGAACCCATGATCGTTCATGTGGACCGACGACATAAGAAGAGAATTCGAAGTCCACCTGAGATTCAAAAAAATGACTCCATAAGTGACCACAATAGGAGAAGCACCTCAAAGAAGGCCCAATCTAGAGGCAGGGGACACTCATTGGTAGATTTCTCTGGAAAGGAAGCTGGAAAATCTAAAGGATCTTCTAGTAGAAAATCAAGCTCATATTCCCAAAGGAAAAGAAAGAAGCATAAGTGTTCCAAAAATCATGATCCTGAAGAATTCAGGAAAGCCAAACCACCCTCTTTCGATGGAGAGATTAGGAAGGGAGAAGAGGCTGAAGTTTGGTTGCTTGGTTTAAAGAAATACTTCATAGTCCATTATTACTATGAAAACTTGAAGGCTCGAATAACCATCTTTAACATGAATGGAAAGGCTTCCATTTGGTAAGAAGACCTTAGGAACGTGAAAGGAGTCCATGAGAAGGAACTATCATGGAAACAGTTTGAGAAATACTCCAGGAAGTAGTATCTGTCAGAGAAATACATGGATGGGAAGACTAAGGAATTATATGAAGTCAGGCTGGGGCATCTTACCATAGATGAATTTGTCAATAGATTCCTTGAACTACTGAGGTACGTACCCTACATAAAAGATGAAAAATTAAAAATGCAGCGGTTCATTAGTGGGTTACCTCAGACCTAATGGGACAAAATTGAGTTCGAAGAACCAGAGCCCTTAGAAGAAACTATCTAGAAGGATAGGTGTTGTTATGAATAGTTTGGGAATAAGACAAGACCTCACGAGGACTGGAAGAAAGGGATTAGTTAGGGATTCCAAAATAAGGGTTTTAAATCCTCAAGATTCAGGAACTATAGAAAACATTCTAGAAGGAGCTTTCTTACTAGAAGTGTATATCAACAAAATTTCCCATCTCAAAGTGGAAATAAAACTTTTAAGAAAACCCCAGGAAACACTGATAACCTAAAGAAGGAACCATTTAAATGTTGGGGTTGTGGAGAGGATTATAAATTGAGGGACTGCCCACATAGACAACAGAACAGTAAGAAAGTCTAAAACATCCAAGAAGTGACCACCGCCAATGATGTGGCTAGGATCACGCCACGAATCTATGCGGCCTTGGAAAATAATCAAGCCGACCACCAAGATTCATTGGTCGAGCTAGAAGGTATGATCGTCGACAATCTAGTTTCTATTTTAATTGACCCAGGTTCTAATTTGAGTTATGTGGCCCCTCAGACTGTTGATAAGTGTAAACTGCAACCAACTAGAAATGTTAAACTGTGGTTGGTGCAATTAGCCACTGGGACCAAAATAAAAGTGGCAGAGGTCATACTAGCTTGCCAATTCATCATGGGTGGATTGCCCACCCAAGCGACCCTTAACGTATTTCCCCTGAGATATTATGACTTTTGATTAGTATGGATTGGTTGGCTTCTTACAAAACTAAATTGGACTATTATCATAAAACTTTAGAATGTGTAAATGAAGAAGGGATAAAGACAACCCTCCAAGGGATTCAAAATCCTATCCTAGTGAGGCAAATATCAGCCCTTCAAATGAAAAAGTATTGCAGAAAGGGGTGTTCCTTATATGCCATACAAATATTGGAATCTGTTGAGGATGACAAACCAAACCTAGAGGACCACCCCATATTAAGAGAATACAAGGATGTATTCCCATAAGAAGTACCAGGTCTACCTTCGAGAAGGGATATTGACTTCTCGATAGAACTTACATCGGGAGTGGTACCAGCATCTAGAACGCCATACATATTGAGCATGCTAGAGCTGGTTGAGCTCAAGCTACAACTAAAGGAGATGATGGACAAAGGCTACATCTGACCCAGTGTATCTTCGTGGGGAGCGCCCATCCTGTTTGTGAAAAAGAAAGATGGCACACTCTGACTGTGCATAGATTACAGATAACTCAATAAGGAAACCATATATAACAAGTACGCCTTACCAAGGATCGATGACCTTCTCGACCAATTGGGAGGTGCATCCATATTCTCGAAGATCGACCTAAGGTCTGGCTACCATAAAGTCTAGATTAAGGATGAAGACATCCAAAAACAACCTTCGGGACAAGGTATGGTCACTATGAATTCATGGTGGTGTTGTTTGGGTTAACCAATGCCCTCGCCACTTTTATGTGCTTGATGAATAATGTACTTAGCAAATTTATGGACAAAATTGTATTGGTTTTGATTGATGATATCCTAATCTACTCCAATAACAGGGAGGAGCATGAAGAACATCTTAGACTCGTACTTCAAGTACTAAGAGAGAATCAACTCTACGTTAAATTTAGCAAGTGAGACTTCTTTCAGAAGCAAGTCCATTACCTAGGCCATGTCATTTCTAAGGAAGGAGTGGCAATAGACCCCGACAAGATCAGATCTATTATGGAATGGCCTACCCCGAAGGATGTATATGATATTAGATCCTTCATGGGCTTAGCAGGATACTATATAAGGTTCATAAAAGGGTTTTCCAAGATTGGATGTCCAATCACCGCCCTTCAGAAAAAGGTGATTAAATTCATTTGGACATCGAAATGTGAAGAAATATTTTAGGAACTGAAATACCTCCTCACCCATGCACCCATGCTAAATATTGCAGACCCGGATAATGTTTTCCTTGTGTGAACAGATGCCTAGAAGGAAGGACTCGGAGGGGTCCTTATGCAAGATGGACATGTAATTTTCTACACGTCTAGGAAATTAAATGAGAATGAGATTAATTATGTGACCCATGACCTAGAATTCGCTGCCATAGTACATGCTTTAAAAATGTGGAGGCACTACCTCCTGGGTAGAAGATTTGTGCTTATGACAGATCATTATGGATTGAGACACTTATTTGCTCAACCAAAACTCAATTCCAGGCAAGCTACGTGGATGGCTCTCCTAAGTGAATTTTATTTCGAAATCAAACACATAAAAGGAAAGAAAAATAGGGTGGTTGATGCCCTTAGCAGGAGTATAAAAACGACTCATCTAGAAATAGTAAACGCTTGTGAAACAGATGTCATGGAAAGAGTCAGAAATGCACAAGAGACATATGCATTCTTCAATACCGTGACCTCATACCTAAGAGAAGAGCCTACAAGTCTGAAGTATCAAGGCTACCAGATGCTCGAGGAAGGGCTGTTGACTTACATAAACAGATTGTATATTCCAAACTGTGACGACTTGAAGAGGTTCATAATGGATGAAATACATAAGAGACCATATACTGGTCACCCAGGATATCAGAAGATGATCACGGCCACTAGGAAACAATTCTATTGGCCTGGGTTGAAGAAACACATAGCTAAATATCTAGCTAAGTGCCTAGAGTTCCAGCAAGTTAAGGCAGAACACTAGCATCCATTAGGATTGTTACAACCCCTACCAATCCCAGAATGGAAATGGGAAACCATATCCATGGATTTCATCACCGGACTACCAAAGTCAACCAACCAAAATGATTCCATCATGGTCGCGGTGGACAAATAGAGTAAGTCTTCCCATTTCATCCCTGTCAATTCAACTTGAAAGGCAATAGATATTGCCAACATCTTCATGAAGGAGATATTCAGACTGCATGGAATGCCCAAGGAAATTATATCTGACAGAGACACCAAATTTACATCAAGATTTTGGAAATCCCTAATGGTAGGTTTTGAGACTAAATTGTTGTTCAACACAGTCTACCACCCTCAAACAGATGGACAAACAGAAAGAGTGAACCAAACTGTGGAAGACATGCTAAGGATGCATGTAATGCACCAGCCTAAGAAGTGCGAATACTACCTACCATTGGTAGAATTTTCCTACAACAACGGTTATCAAGAATTCTATGAAGATGAGCCCTTTTGAAGCCCTCTACAGTAGACAATGTAAGATTCCAATTAGTTGGACTAATCCAGTGGACAAAATTACAATCGGACCCAACATGCCGAAAGAAATGGAACAACAAGTAATTCAGATATAGAAAAATATGAAGATTTCTCAGGATAGAAAGAAAAGTTATGCTGATGAGAAAAGAACTCCCCAAGAGTTCAATACTGGAGACCATGTCTATCTCAGAGTTAGACCCAGGAAGAGTTCCCTGAGAATGGGATCCTGTGCCAAATTGGCACCTTGGTATTGTGGAACCTTTGAAGTCCTAGATAGAGTGGGACCTGTAGCATATAGGATAACACTTCCTCCCACTGTAAAGGCACATAATGTTTTTCATGTTTCATTATTGAAGAAATATGTACATGATGCTAATCATATAATTGACTGGTCTGTGATCCAGGTGGAGACGGAGGGATAACTCCTGCTAGAACCCCAATGCATATTAGATAGGAAGGAAACCTCACTCAGGAACCAAACCATTGCATAGGTCAAGGTGCAATGGAAACACTTTGGCCCAGATGAGGCTATGTGGGAAATGGAGGATGCCATGAGACAAGCATATCTGATTTTGTTTACTCCTATACATACATGCCATAATGACAGATAGAACATCAAGGATGATGTTCCTTTAAGGGGGAGGGAATTGTAACACCCAGTTTCCCCCATTTTGTAAATATAACTATATGGACCAAGGAACTATGGAAAACTTAAAAGTGTAAATATTTGATTTGATGGACCTTGTGTAGAAAGTCTATGAATGTAAGTTATTTTATTTTAATAGAAAATGGTTACATGTTGCATGACTTATGAAAGAGGCGATGTGCTAAGAAAGACCACAAAATGTTGTGAAAGGTGGTGGAGGTGACCAGGAATGGTTGCATTAACCTCCACCGAACCAGTACCATGCTGGAATTAACTTCTCAGATCAGAACAACCCCCTAATCCAGGAATCAATTACAGTTGAGTTGGTAGGTGGGAAGGCCTCCTCAAGAGTTAATGAGGGTATGGGGCAGACCACCCATTCGTAAGGATTCTAGACCTTACCACAGACTAGAAATTTGAGACACACACAATCTTGTGGGAAAAAAGGCAAGAAAGGGAGTGTGGTGGGTAGGGGGAGAGTTACGAAGAAAAATGCACAGACGAGAGAGGAAACTCTCGGGTCCAAGGAAGGAATGAAAGAGGAACAGTGAGTTATGATCACAGAAAATAGATATTGAACCAGGAGAAGGAGAGTAACCTTTGTCCTTATCTATTTTCTATATTGGGAGAAGGAGAGTAACCTTCGTCCCTAAATTCTGTTGATATGGAAGTAAGAGATTGAATATAAAAAAATCATGGATTAAGATCGGGGGTGGCCAGTGATAAATCCATTGGGATTGACTGAGCCTATGGTTGGGTGGAAACGAGCACCCTTTTCAGAAGTCGCATCACTCTCTATGGTTTTGATAAGTGTTTTCTTTCCGTATGTTTTGAATTGTAAATAATGGATACATGCGAGTATTTACATGTCTATAAAGGTTTCTTTCTCTGTATTAAATGATTAAGTTATGAGTATGCATTTGTTTCCTTGAGAACCTATAATTTTTCTTGAATTTCAATACGCCCCATTTTAATCACTCGAAGGTGCTTTCCCCAGGAATTTACATCATCGTTCTAGAGTCGGAGCAAGCCTCTAGGCATATCTACCGATTTCGTAACCTCACAAGTTATCTTGCCTTGATTTAGAGGTTAAAGGTTTGCGAGTCAGGAAGGTGTTCCCTTCAAACTTGTAGTCTAGGAGACTCTGAACTTGCACTTATTTCCTTAACCAAAAACCCGACTAAGAGTGGGGATCATAGCCCCAGATTTTTATGAAGATCCACATGACTTGGGTCTAGGAACTTTGGAACTCGAGGCTCTGAGATGTCAAGTTGTACGAAGGTCAAGTTAAACCCCGCAATTGATATGCATCGCCGATCTATGAACGCAGATTGAGGGTGGGGAATCACTGCGGAAAGAAGAGGTGAAAATAGTGGATGTGCTAGTTAGCGGCCTGCAATTCACCCTTGGCATTGATCTCGACGGGATGGAGGATCAACGATACCGGTTAGAGTAGAATCGAGCGAGAACTTTCTAGATTGCGGAGGTCGAACTCCCTGGTAAAGAACCTGCATTTTGGAACCTTCGATCTGAGTTTGAAGTGATCCCTGAAATGCAAGGAGTGCGTGGGATGAGGAAAACCTTCAAAGAGATCAAGCTCAGAAGAGATAGCGCTTTTAGGAGCGCAGGCGAAATCCAGGAGATGGCCCCATAGGAGGAGCAAAGGTCAAATCCTTTGAGCACTTAGAAAACCTTCTAAGTCGGAGTAAGTCGGAATCCTAGGAGGAGGAGAGACATTGGTCGTTGGATCACATTGTAGAGGATCAAAAACCATCTGATCTAAACAAGGTGTACGAACCTTAGTACCTTTCAAACATAAGAGAAGAGGACTTACCAAAGTTATGAAGTATCAAAGTAGTTTGGGATCATCCATCGTCAAGAGGGAGACGTGGAGACGGATCATGGACTCCAAAGAAATTTGTTTGAGGGTTTTCGGTTAAAAGTTAAAATTCCTGAACCCTGAAGACCCAAAGTGAATCTGGATAGTTCGATCCAGAGGGACACGTGCTGACAGATCATGGACTCCGGAGGAATCTATTCGAGAGGAGGTAAGTTTGAGACTTGAGATTTTTGAAGCTCAGAGAGCCGGAAGTCCGAAGTAAATCTCACCCATCCGATCATTCAGAGTGAATCTGAATCATCAGATCGCCTGAAGTAAATATCAGGTGTCGAATCATCCAAAGTGGATTTGGGCCGTCGAAGTTTAGTAGAGATGTGGCATAGATCTGTGAGCTCGGGTTAAAGTCCTGAATTAATTCATAACCGTCAGGTCCAGAGGGACATGTGGCGGCAGATCATAGACTTTGGAGAAATCACCTCGAGAGTTTCATATTGAGAGTTGAAACTCTTGAAGCCCAAAATGCCGAAGAGTTGAAGTACCGAAGGGCCAAAATAGATCTGGACCGTCATATCTAGAGGACAAGTGGCGTGAATATATGGATTCTAGGAAAACACTCGAAGTAAACGTCGATCGTTAGATCATCCGAAGTAGATCCGAATTGTCAGATCTCGAGAACACGTGGCAGGAGTATGTGGAATATGGGTAAAGACCCAAAGTAATCCTTGATTGTTAGATCCACTTGACATGTGTCGGTGGATCATAAAATTCAGATAAGAGACGTTGGGAAAAAGGGTGAAGATTGAGATTTGAGATCTTAGAAGTCCGGAGACTCAAAGGAGATCTCGACCATTGATCGAGAAGAGGGCCATCAGACCGTTGATCTAGTTGAAATTTCAAACACTCGAAGTAGAAGCAGGGTCATTGATTTAGGAGGGTGGGTGTCTGTAGATCTCCAACTCCGGAAGATTGATGTACAAAGGAAAGCAGGGTTTGAGAATTGAAAAGCCCGAAGTCCTAAATCATGAAGGATATCACATCCATTGATTTAGGAGGGGAAGATATGGTCCATGGATTTGAAAAGGGCATATTTAAACCGTTAGTTCCTATAGTACTATCAAGATTGGGAGATCGACGGTCCTGTAACATTGTGGGGATTGGAAGTGTGTGAACTTTAAAAATTTGAGGGCGGGCCGCAATCCAAACCTCGATTTTGGAGAAAGGACACGTGGAGGCTTGAGGAGGATTGCAGGCTGAAAAGTAGTTTGGTTTCAAACCACCTTTGGCCATGCCTGCAATTTTTTGTTTGTGCGAGGTCATCGCCTAAGGTCACATCTGAGGAGGGGTCAAGAAAAGGGGGATAATGCCAACTCCGAGCCTTCATTGAAGCACGAAGGGGAAGGTCGTAGGTATCGTAAGATCTGTACCAGAAGCCAGAAGGGCATGTGTTTTATTAGGAGGTGATACTATCAGGTCTCAAAGTCTTTTTTGACTTAGAGAATCAGAGAACCTTGACCGAAGAGTTGGGCTGAGTCCTAGACTTCCCAAATTAGTAATCGTAGAGAGAAAGGATTTGTTCTTGTAAGGAGGACAATTTTTATTTTTTTTATTTTGCCCCATCGTGGGTGTGTTACACCAAGGTATTAACTGGTTTCTAAGTCTAATTCTCGGATGATGTATTGAATTCAACATGGAGAGACTCGTTGAAGGAAGGACTTGATGTATCCCCCATTATGAACACGAAACTGACACCGAAAAGTGATGTAAGATGGTGAATCGAATGAGTATGGACTGATAAACAAAATGGAACTTGGTAATACTAAAAATGTATGGTTTGAACTAAAACATCCCTTGAACATGATGGGGCACAAAAACTAACTTGGCAACATTGACTCGATGGGTACCAAGAATGCAATGTGACAAAAATAAGAAGATTGTTCGACTGGAGGAAAAAGTATGGAAACACATGGAATTGGTATGAATCAGAGGCAAGGTGATTAGCTAACTGTAAGACGAGACACAAACAGGTGCCATGTTCAAGGGAGACAATAGGTACCATAAAGGATTCCCAAAAAATTGACCTAATTCTTTCAATTTCCCCCCCACCCAGATTGAGGAGTACCTCTTTTTCATTTAATGAGCTCGAGGAGAGTAACACATGCTCGATATAAGTCACCTTCAGTAATTTCCTCTTCCTTTATTTAACGAACTAGAAGAAGTAAGGGTTCATTCCCATATGGGACCTCCAATGTGTAGTTTAACAAGTCGAGAGAAGGAAAACTAGCAGGTTTTTCATGTTTAGAGACTCTGAAAAGAACTTAAAGGAGACTCCATGGATGATTTTTTTGTAAATTTAGTCTCCCAAGTCTGAAAAGTGTAAAACAATACAGGGGATAAATATTCTAATCATGCTTTATTAGAGTGTTCATTTTTCATAATTAGTCTCGCGAAGCCAAAAAAGAGATAAACTATCACTCAAACGATGTCGTTTCAAACATTTTAATGAGTGTGAAAGGAACCAAGATCACTCGACAATCTTTTCATGTTTAGAGAGTCTGAAAAGAGTTTAAAGAAGACTCCAAAGAGTTCATTTTTCGTAAAGATTTTACGAGTACGAAAAATAGATAAAAGTGTACTTGGTAACCTATTTGCACATATTTACGATCACGAGAAAGAAAAAATACAAATCCCGATAACTTATTCTCATGTATTTACTAGCACGAGAAAGAACAAATACTAAGCTCATTCTATAAAAAGACTACTACGTTACAATGGGAATGACCTTCAAACGAGGATCACTCCTAGCAGCGTGTCTCTCTAGAGGTAGTTTACCCCAACTTCTTTGGAAACAGTTGGTAGTTTTTCTCAAGCATGATGTCTAGCGGCTCGAGACCTACCTCCCAAGCATCGTTTCCTCCATTGATTCATCTTCTTTCCTTGTTTAGGTTTCTGGTTACTAATGGAAATATTTTCACTAGTATGAGGAAAAGAAGGTTCAAATATGAGACTTAACGAAAGACTCGACTTGACATCTACTAGATCTAGCTAAAGACTCAACTCGATATCTAAAATATCTAGTGAAAATACTGTACTTGATAGGAGAGGTGACTTTTTCATTTTTTAACGAGCTTGACACATGAAAAGAAGTATGCTCATGGCTCCAGGTTCAATCCCCATATTTCTTTTCTTTTTTTAATGAGCTTGCTACAGAGAGGAAAACTATGCTCGTATCTTTTGTTTCATTTTTTAACGAGCTTGCCACAAAGAAGAAAAACTATGCTCAAGACCTTTGTTTCATTTTTTAACAATATTTCCACAAAGAAGAAAAACTATGGTCAAAACCTCTCCTTGATCATGGCTTCTAAGAGGAAAATTCTCTGGAAGGAATACATGTCAAGGGACAGACTTCATCCATGGCTTCCAGGAGATCTTCACTAGATGGAATAAAAACACAATGGAAGGAATACATGTCGACAACCTCGATAAGGGTAGGGATGTTTGGTTCTAATAGACTTATTGAAGAGATGACCATGTCAACTACCGGATCTATGTCAGGAGAAGGGAGAGATTCTCTCTCGTGAGGGGTTGAATGCATGGGGAAAGTCGTTACATAATTGACCTGTGGTGGGGAGGACATCGCTGGAATGTATGGACCATTCAGGGAAGGAGGATGGTTGACCATCATATGAGGGTCAATGAATGAAAGTCGATCAATTGTTACTATGTTTCTGTTGTGAGGGAAACATATCACTCGAAAGAGAGTGGACACAAAATATCTCATAATGTAGACATACTCTCTCGTGAGGATTAGGTTAAATTACAAGGGGTCATGAACTACCATCACATCGATGTAGACCATTTTTCCTCCCAAAGTAATGGGAAACTAAGGAAGGATCCCTAAAGGTTGACTAAATCTTATTTCAAAGGTCAACAGATTCTGAGTCATAGGTGCAAGTTGCGGGGAACCAAAATCTTTCCAAGAATTCATGGATAAGATGCTAACATAATCACCTTCGTCTATTATAGTGTTAGGAATATTCCTATCACAAAGCTGCATGATGATTTGGAAAGGAAAGTACGAAGGAAGATGGGGTTTTTTCAATTGATTACAATTAATAGAAATCATTTGAATGATTGAAGGGGGTGCCATCGGTATGGGAAAAGTTCCCCCTTGTATGGGTGAATAAATATTAATGAGTCAAACCTGGTCGACATCCTCACTCCTTGAATGAGGAGTGGTATTGACCGATGAAGAAACTGGATCAACCACTTTGGTTGCACTCTTCAAGGGAGGAGTGGGATCGATCGATGATGGAACTCAATCAGTCACATGGGTTTAACTTTTCAGATGAATATCTGGGACGATCGATGACGGAATTGGATCATTTACTTGGGTTAGTGGTTCAACCGAGGATGAAACTGGATTGACCACCTAATCAACCGTACTAACTCGGGATGGAATGAGATTGACCAGTCCATCAACTAATGATGGTTTGGGAGAGATCTTATGATAACCAGTTGGAAGTTGAATCTTTTCCCAATATAAGAAGCATCGTCCATATGAGGGAAAAGGTGAGAGTAATGATCACATTTGCATAACATACAAGGATATTTGAAATTTCTATTCTTCTTACCAATCTTAACATCACTAGTTGACGGGGTGTCACTAGCATATTCAGTAGAAGGTGATGATGTGGAAGACCACATTTCTAAGACCTTGGGGAGACAAGGGAAATCCCTCATAAATTGATCACCCTTACAAAGCTTGCAAGGGAATTTGGGTTTAGGATTCTTCATTTTAGACTTGTTGACTTTATCAACACTCCTAGTACAATTAACAATAATTGGTTGCTCAAATCCAACATGAATTGATGCAGTTGGAGGCTTGGTCTCTTTCTGATTATTCTTCTTCTTCCTCTTCCATTTCTTCTTCTTCTTATCAACCTAGCTACTTGCTTTAGATATTTCACTAGGCGAAGAAGGAGAAAGGGAAGGAGCCCTGACGAGTGAAGAAGGAGAAAGGCCGACATGAGTTCAATTTGCAGGTGGTGTACTTATATCTGAATAATTAGGTGCATTCGAAGCACTGGTAAAGGTTGAGATCATTGGATTTGGGAAAAAAACAAAGAGGTAACCTGATGGTGAGTACCAGAATACTAAGTGTGGTAATGCATGTAGGACCAACATTTCCAAAAGAAGGAAAGGGGAAAGGCTCCTTGGGAAAATAGGTTCCTTCGTTGGTAATCCTAGGAATTGACGCCATTGATACTAACTCGAGCTAAGGTCCACTAAGTAAAAAAAACAACACACGCTACAAATATAAGAAACAAACAATCAAACAAACCTTCCCACAATGAAACCACTAGTTGGTGGTGAAATCCAACATCGCGAGATCAATATAGGAAGGGGCTGGGATAGATCAGATAGATCAGTTACGTTGGCGAGTTTCTTAATGGACTTATGCCTTGGTGTAAGTTCCCACATAGTTTTACCTATGGATGTACCCTCCAAGGAGCCCGAGTGAGTTTCACCAATGTCTAACCTAAGTATGACAAAGACTCCCATTCACCATCACATTGTGTATCAACCCTATAGATATATGCCAATAAGGTTACCAAATCGTAGTCAGCCTCTGCGAGGGTACAATCGACAGTTGGGAAGGAACATATGGGTAGGATAAAAGTCTGAAATTATTTAAGAGAACTGAAGAAAAGTGGACCAGAATACTACTGAGAACCATGAACAGATTTGGGATTCACGAACCTTCGAGACCAAGCGGAACCAGTCGTTTCTTAGGAAGAACCCCCAATAAATGATATTTTTGCTACGTGGGTTAAGCTTTGGAGGGAAAATATATGCTTATCTCCCTCACAGGACCTCATGTTTAACCCCTCTATAAGAGGGGAATCTCGATTATGCTTATACGAACAATTGGATTTACCACTCCCTAGAACAAGATTCTATATTTGTCTGATGGATTTGGAAAGTTTTCCTCACAACCTATTCCAAATCCCTACACTTTAAGCTAATGCTTTGGAAAGTGTCTGGTCAATTTTATAAGCGTTCATTTTAGGGCTTTTGTTTACTCAAGGGTGTGAAAGTGAAACTTATGATTTTTTAGACTCAACTCCAAAAGAATGCATAATAATGGGATGCAAATCTTTTTCTTCAATGAATCCTACATACGGGATGGACAAGAGGTTCAACTTTCTTCAACAAAAACACCCAATTCCTCAATGCAATTTTCTAAATGTAGTCTACTACACTACCCAAACGAAAGAACACGATTATCTTCTTTATTTGATTTTAAAATAAAGCAAATGCAAATCCTTTAATACTTCATTACTTTCAATCAAAATGAAAAATTCGGATGCATATACAAAAGACACGAAGCAAAAAGATTTCAAAAAAAGGATGCACTCAAAGGATAACAAAAACTGAAAGAAACAAGTATGATAACTTGTTCAATCAAGAACTCAAAGATGCAAAAGAGAAAGAATATAAACACTCACGGAAATCCTCAAACAGGTTGTCATAAGAGTCCTAATCATCCATAAAAGCGAGATGTTTCAAATGAAGACAAGAAGGCTCAATACCAAGCAACCTTTTCAAACCTTATTTGATGAACAATCTTAAATAATCAAGTAATTTGAAATATTTAGGAGACGAAGATCAGATAAACTCCAAAGGAAAAAAGAACCAAAGGATCCTGTGAACCCAAGGGGACCACAACTAAGAGAAAGTTGGAAAAATCAAAGGATAAACAAAAATGAGTCATAAATTCCCAACTCTCAGCAAAACAAAGTCAAGAGTATTCAAAGGTATCTGAGCGAAAATCCGCTTAGGATTAGACTAAGAAAAAGTAAGCAAAAAGGGGCAGCAAAACCTAGAAAAGGAGATAAATTCTCTTATTTACAAAGGGAAAGAGTGCTACAATGCTCTGTTATACACTACAGGGGATCGTTGATCCTAGATTAGTGCTCTGGTGTACATAGTAGAGGAGCACTCCCCTTCCCAAAAAATCAGAAAGAAGGCTAAAAACTCAAAAAATATTTACCAAAGACTCTGTGAAATCTTCAATGAAGAAGAGAGAAAGGGAAGTACATCAGAAACAAAAAACAAATAAGGTATAACTATGGGAAAAATCTCAAATGATCCAACGAAATACAAGTCAATTTCCTTCCCCATTGGAGTCGTAAATTTCTATTACAGAAATATTCCCCTACGGACGGGTGAACTTTCCCTTGGATCATTGACCCCTATACCAAGACATAAACGATCATTTTCACACTACCATTCCTATAAACTCCATTTTCTTATTGACAAAGAGGGGAGAAGGTAAAGTGGGATGTAGTCTATTTACGATGTTTGTCATAGTTGCTCCTATCCACAATCTTGATCCAATTCCTGGCGCAAATCAATACCTACAATGAAAAACAAGAAACATGTGACTTCCTTCTACTCTAATGGATTAGGCAAAGCAAATTCATCTATGCAATTCAAATTAAACATATACAATCACATGAAACCACATACTTGAAGGAAATAGCCAAAGTATATTAAATGAGAACAAAGAAAACTTACATACCATGAATGATGTCAGTTGTAGCTCCTCCGAGCTCTCCTCATCCAACCTTTGCATGAATCCCCTGATCGTAAGTCTGATATCTCCAAACTCCCTCTAGAATAAAATGTTTGATACCTATAATCTGCGTCCTCTTCTCCATGGAAATCCTTCATTATATAGGATTTGGAGGCTTAACCACCATGGAGAAGATAACTCACTAGATCCACTAAAATGGGATCTCCAAGATTTTTAGGGAGAAAATATATCTCAAGTATTTTAGGGACAAAATACCTCTCAAGGATTTTAAGGAGGAAATATCTCTCAAGATCCACCAAATTAGGATTTTGGTTTGGGAAAATATCTCAACCATCCATGAGATTCTCAACCTCTCCTTGAGATTAGGAAACCAAAATGTGAGGTGGATTCTCACACTAAATTAATTTCCTTTTTATGAATATTAATAAATAATTCATGTACACATAGTATTTTGACCTTCATATGATATATTTTACCTCTTCATTGAATAGGGATTGTGACAAATGTTCTTTCATGATGTAAAGGTGTATGTAACACTTAGCAAGGTGCATATTACACTTTTACAACACTTAGGGTGAGGTACTTAAGTGTGTCATTTTGATGTGTAACAACATCCTACAATCTACATCCTTTATCTCCATCACTATAACCAAAATAGATATTAAACTTGCATAAATTCAAAGAGTGTAATTCAGGAAATAGCTTAAAGTTTTCCAACACCTATAGCCCACACCCTTTTTTGCTCAAGTGGCCCAATCGTTGATGCCATAAACAACTAGATCTTGTTCTTCCTTAGATACCATCGTTGATTCATTTACTTGAGTGTTTCCTTCAAGTTTGTAAATTTTTCCAATATTTGTATCCTTGAGAACCACCAAGATTCTCTTACACACTTTCAATGCTCCACCTTGGCATGTAATGTTATAACCTCCAGAATCCAAGAATCCAAAAGAAATTAAATTCCTTTTAAGTTCAGGTACGTGTCTAAAATCCATCAATGTTATTACAATCCCATCAAACATCGTAATATTAATTCTCCCAATCCCAACAATTTTACACGAAATATCATTTCCAATCAAGACAACATCGTCATCTATAGATTGGTAAGAAGAAAACCAACTTCTATGTTAACACATGTGATGGTAAGAACCAAAATTTAACAACCATTCTTCTTGATATTGTGAGACACTACAAACATAAAAGACTATGTCAACCATAATTGAACTTGATTCAACTAGATTTTTTTCATTACTTAAGTCTTCCTTGTATTCTCTTCTCTTCCAATTAGTTTTTTAGATGCCCTTATTTACCACAGTACCAACATCTCAACTTTCTCTTTGACTTGGATTTGGATGTACCTCTCGATTCCCCTCCAACCACCAATGCTTCTAGTGTGGAGGTTTCTATACTAGATTTTTTCCTCATCTCCTCAGACAACAAATCTCCCACAACATAACCAAACTCGAGGGTGTTTGTTGTTCTAAAACTAATAGAAGTGACTAGATGATCCCATGATTCATGAAACGAACACAACAACGTCACTACCTTATATTCCTCATAGATTTTTACATCCATACTAGTTAACTGGCATAATGGAGTATTAAATTCATTTAAATGATCAACAATTTTGGTATATTGTTTCATCTATATTATCTCTTCAAGTAGACTCAGTTCGTCGGGGAATTTTTCATGTAAAGGATTTATATTCTTCTCCATAAGCCTCATGTTGTGTTCTCTCCAATGATATTAAACAAAAATTCATCTACAGGGATGAAAAACATGCTACTGAGAATTATCATTGACTTCTTCTTCACTTTGAATGAATTATCAGTGACTTCTCCTTGGGTTCTAATACCATTTGTTGAGTAATTACTCAAAATTAATGCAACAAAGAGAAATAGTCAAAAATACAATTTAGAGATTAAATCACACAGAATTAGATATGGGAAATGGGATGAAATTTAATTTCTCAATCTCAAAGATGCAAAGTAAGCTTACAACTTGTTATACACCTCTGTAGTTTACACACATAGATATTAATTTTGTTTAGTTGTTCATTAAACTCCTGCACAAGTACTCAAATCGTCAGATTATGGGTCGATTGAACTCTCACACAAATACTCAAATGTTGAATTCATTGTCACTGTTACAACAACTCAATCTATTCTATTATTTTGTTTTAGATGATTAACATAAAATAGCAATTTATTCATTTGAAATAGAAAACATGGTGTTTGATGGTATATAGTAGATGGTGTAAGTGTAATTTTTAGTCCAATGTATTTTAAAGCTTAGAAAGGTGAATAAAATGTTATTTCCTGCCATTTTAATTCTCCTTAGTTTTTTTTATGGCTTAGGAGGGAAAAAATGGTTGTTCTAGATCAATTGAAAGATGTAGTGCAGAAGCAAGATAATAAAGAAACAAATTGCAGATCACATGAGAATTAATCTATGTTTAATATTGGTTATGGTTGTGAGATGTAGATATGTTTTTATACCATGCAAAATTACAGAAAAATGGTTGTATATTATATATAGAGAGAAGAAGACAAGATGGAGTTAGATTATAATGTATTTGAAATCTTGAAAATACTGATAAAATGGAATTTCAAACAATTCACCATTCTCTTTTAAAAGTTTGAAAGAAAAGAAAAGTTGTGATAGCTCAAGATGGAGTTTGAGCACAATGTATTTGAAAGCTTTAAAAGAGCCGATAAAATGCAATTCTCGGCAATTCACCATTCTCCTTTTGTAGTTTTTTAGAACTTAGAAGTAAAATAAAAGTTGTGATATCTCAAGTCAAAGATGTACTTCTCAAATATCATGTCTTGAAATAATCCTCGATCATCCATCATCCTGAAATCATAAACTCATATACAACCCTGAATATTTAATCCATAATCAATCATCATAAACTATAATCCTGTAAGTTAAACTTCGAAACTTGAAGTTTGACATATGTCGATTGAAAAGTGAGAATTCTAGATAATGATATATACCCCCATTGAAAGTGGAAAAAGGGTAATCAAACCATATTCAAGTGGAGTCTTGAAACTCAATCTGACTACATCAAGTGGGCCCTGATCATGCCCTATATCATCCAATCCTGAAAAACATCCATTTCTGTCAACTATAAAAATATCTCTAATCAAGTATGGTTGTACCTATGTGTAAGCTCATCGATAAGATCATTCCAATAACTTATCTTCCAAACTCCAACACCAAGTCCCTAACCATTAAAAATTGACCTGTTTCCTGTGAATCTTTATTTGCTTCCAACATCTTTTTGATACATGATTTTTATTCCCACAAAAAACACATGGATGGCGATCAAAACAATTTAATTCAACATGGCCAACTGGCTGACAATGTCGACACAATACAAGTTATTTGTCCAACTGAGCATCATCAACCAACAAATCCTGAATACATGTATTATCATCAATATCCTAAACACATTTATTAGCTTCATGATCAACATCATGTACATATTCCTTATCAATTTCTTCCTTCCTATC
Organism: Picea glauca; assembly: GCA_000966675.3. Taxonomy (NCBI): domain Eukaryota; kingdom Viridiplantae; phylum Streptophyta; class Pinopsida; order Pinales; family Pinaceae; genus Picea; species Picea glauca. The sequence goes on along the minus strand of JZKD02S2068220.1, from coordinate 8,271 downwards.
AACCTTAACCAAAATACCACCACTCACAAATGTAAGTGGTTTACAATAATTAGGAATATTAAAAAGGTTATCACAATCCTTCTCATAGCCTAAGCCATATATGTTTCATTTAAACCGTAATTGTTCACAAGGTCTAGCAAATTTATCTATATTCTCAACTTGATCCTTATGTTGAACCTTCAATTTATCCACTTTGTTTTATATTGAACCTTCAATTTATCCACTTTGTTTTATGTTGAACCTTCAATTTATCCACTTTATTTTTAGTGTCATCAGTCAAAGATACATTGACTTCATCAAAGGAAAACATATTGCAATTGACAATCAATAAGTGAAAGTTTGTTTTGTTGTTCCTTAAGTTCATTTTCTTGTTCTTTGGTGTCATCATTAAATGATGTCAACTGTCTAGTCAAAAACTTTGTTTGTGTTTGAAGTAGATGTACCTTTTTGAGCAATATGTGAAAACAAGTAAGAACATTAGTGAGCATTCCTTTTTGCATCGGAATTGTATATGTTGGAGTCTTTTTAATCAATGTATGCAACATATTAAACATTCTGTTTATTCGTAACATTTTGAAGTGGAATGTATTAAATTTTTTGTTTTCCATGTATACTTTTCTAAAAAATAAGCAATATAAACCAATCCACTCACATAGAAAAATCCTAGTACCCCCTTATTAAATTTTGAGATGGTCTAAGACTTGAAACAAAATGCTTAACCCTTTTAATATTTAAAAACACCTTATAACCCCTCAATGCACCTTATAACTCCAATCAACACCTTATCACAACATTACATGTAAAATTATATATATATATACCCCTTATAACTAGGGCAAATACCACCTTATAACTATGGCAAAAAGTATACCTCTCTATAACTCCATTTAAAACAAAATCCTTAAATGCAAAACAAATAAAGAATAAACCCATATAACTCAAATTACAATTTTACAATAAGATGATGTAACAAGCACCCTTATAACTCCAATTATAATAAAATCCTTATTACTCCAAACTCTTATACTTAAAAAGAATTCACCACTCAACCACTTTTTTTTTTTATAATTATACAAAAATCCTTATGACTCGAAACTCTTATACTTAAAAAGAATCCACCACTCAACCACTTTTTTGTTCATAGAAGCTCGTACTCTTTTACAACACCTTCTAGCCCCTTTACAAAATAAAAACACCTTATATCTCCTTTACAAAATAAAAACACCTTGTATCTCTTTAAGAAATTGTTTTGCCAAAATACAGTTTCCCTGATAGGTCCTATCTCATACAAATTCCATTTTCTGTCTTTTATTTTTCTAAGGGTTTATGACTCACACATAGATCCTTTCCTTCCAAACTTCATAAAATGAATTTTTAATTGGAAACATATAATTTAAAAAACACTCAGTTAAAATTATCATTACCAAACTAGTATTTGACTTTGTCCTCGATGGCACGAAAAGGAACACCTTCTATCTAAGGTGACAACGTTCCTTCTTTAACGTGCAGATCACTCAACGAGTGGGTTGCCATTCTAACTTCGGTCAGGGTACTTTTCTACTCATAGATAGAGTCCAGATTCGAAGACATGGTCTATAGAAGAAAATTTTTTAGAAGAAATTTTTTTGTTTGTATAGAAGGAAACTTTTTTGTTTGTATTGGGTTGCAGCAGGAGATACATAGACCTACCAAAGTGATGAATCCTTCCATCATTTTGAGGACAATCGCATCTCTGTAACACAATGCAGTCTCATCCAAAGCTTCTCTGATCCTTTATTATCATCCCATGTAACTTCAATGAATAAAACTTTCAATGGTTGATGTTTAGGGTTTTTTCTTTGCCTGTTGGATTCATGTTTCAGGCCATGTATTTGGAAGAGTTATATTCTAACGAAATTCAATACAAAATATTCATATTGGGATGACTGTGAATTGTTATATCGGATGAACCGACCATGATTGTTTTCCCTCGTTGGACAAAGTCAAAATTGTCTTCCACTACCACAGAAAATCCCCCTGGACTGCCTGTCTTCCTGACTGACAGGTCAAATTCAAATCCCAGAATAAGAAGATATATCGCGGATGTGCACTTTAATGAATGGATGCCACAGTGGAAGGATTCAAATTTCTGGTCGCTGAAACTGTTGGTTGCACATTTGTTTTCGTTCCTCTACAGACACATTTCTCCAGCCTGAGTGAGAGGAGGAGCATCACCAATTGTAAATACTGATTATTAAACACCAACTCATTGAAAATCATATTGCTTTCTAGGCACAGTCAACATACGAACAACAAACTTAGAGGCCACAGAGACTACGATCAAGTGGAGATCACGAGTTGCAGGTCGGAAACGTTCAGAATTAGCGTTTCATTTCATCTATTCTTCATTAGAATCTTCGCTGGATAGGTAGAAGAATTATGGAGTCAGGTTAAGGGCACATCATTCACACCACAGCAACAAACTTTCATGCACAGGTCGTGAGAACTCACCAAAAATACTAAAGAAACTCCTATTCATGTAGCAACAATTTTAGAACAGCATCGAAGTTACTATTTGGGATTTCAAACGCTTAACAGGAAGTAGAGAAAGCAGGTAGAACTCCATGCATTTTAAATTTTAGGGTTCACAATGGAGGCCACAAGAAAAAAAAAACCATGATTTACCATTCAGGATACACACACAACACAGATATAAAATACCCATGTTGAAGCGCAGAGTCATTTACAGAAAATCACAAAATAACAGAGATATAAATTTACCATTTCCGTTAATCAATTAAACCGTCACGATTTTTTTTAAGGTGGACTACTCATACATGGTCGCCTCATCCTCTTGGTCGGAAATCCATTTCACAATATGGACGCTTTCTCCATACTGATCACCCTTCATTCATTTACCAATCAACACATTCTTCAACGACTTATACCAAAACGTATCGGTTTAGTTTCCCCTGTGCCTCTCTATTCCGCCCTCTTTCTTATACCAAGACAATTTCTTGGGTACCTCACACAACATGTATTTACACGCAGAACTCCCTGAACTCTTTAAAGTTCTTCACAATGCTCAAGGCTATCAGATCATAAACTTGCTCTGATATTGCTCTGATACCACATGATAAAATGAGGAGCAAGAATGATAAATCAAGAAAGTCAAATAACGGACACGGACAAAATAGAGAAGACAAAGAAGGCTGAAAAGGAACGAAGGCAATTCAAATTCATATGTAAATCAATAATATAATACAATATTACATTAATAATACAACTTAAATTAAATGTAATAACTCCACAACTTTATCATAACTAACTAGTTGTTATATTAGCATAGTTACGTAATTGTGACTGATGAACCCTGAAAGGCATTATTTATTTTATTAAATCTAATTTTAACATAAATTTTAAATAGATTTGTAAATAAAATCTGCTATATTAGTTCAATGTGACTGTGCTAGTATATGCACGCACTCTATATGCTGATTTCGGAGCATCATACAAATAATAATAACAGTGTCACTTCATCCTACCCAATTTGCCATTTCGATTTTGAATTGGGTGAGCAGGCATCACCTTACCCAATTTGCCATTTCGATTTTGAATTGGGTGAGCAGGCATCTCATGTCCAGTGTGGCCACGTTTACCATCATACTTGCATTTTCACTTGGCTGGATATTGGCAATACCTGTCTACTTCTGCCCAATATGAAACGGGTAGATTGCTGAAACGCCTGAGGAAAATGCAGGGATGGGTGAGGAAATTCGTGGTTAATAATCCAAACGTGGTAATGTTAGCGTGGCAATCATGTAGTGCTATAGTAATTTCTTAATATGATTAGGTAAATGTTAAAAAGTAAACACGTTAACTGATGCATTCAAAAATACAAGGAGATTATGAAGAGTAAATCATATTCATTGATTTGAGAGGACGACTAAGAATATTCCAGCATCTTTAATTGTTAACCATCAGATTACAATTTTAGATTAAAAGATGATTAATTGTGCCCATTACCAATAATTATAAAGTAAATATAAAATGAATTGATTTATATTTAATCAGAGTTATAATATAAAATGAATTAATTTATATTTAATCAAAATTATAATATAAAATGAATTGATTTATAATTAATCATGGTGGATGTGGAAATGAAGTTTATACAATATGGAAAACAAATCATAACTAACTAGTTGTTATAATATTAAATGAATTGATTTCTATTTAAGCATGGTATTGTAATATAAAATAAATTGATTTATATTTAATCATGGTTATGAAATGTGGAGATGAAATTTATATAATATAAAATGCGGAAAAGAAATTTGTATAGAGAGAAGAAGATAAGGATATTGGGATTTCTCTTTTTACTCAAGTTGAAGATACTTCATAAATCTAACAACTCATTCTGATAAACTATTCCGTGTGTGATGTGATGGTAGTGGACTAAATGACAACAGTGATCTTACTATCAGCCTCATCGAATGACCAATAGGCTACATCAATAGAGCTTCATATTTCCCAACATAACTCGAGTGGAGAGTCCTTCCATCAATAGACATGGAGTAAAGTCAATCATGGTTTTCAGTTGAATTTTCTCTATTCTCGTTGGATGCACTAAATTAGTAATCATTGTTTTCAGTTGACTTTTCTCTATGCCCGTTGTATGCACTAAATTAGTAATCATTGTTTTCAGTTGACTTTTCTCTATGCCCGTTGGATGCACTAAATCAACAATCATTGTTTTCAATTGACTTTTCTCCCGTTGGATGCACTAAATCAGCAATCAATATAAGGATACCGAAAAGACAATGTGGTAAGTAGATAAAAATAGGTTGCAAAAGGTGAACAAGGTCATCACATACGATCTATCCATCCACCTGATACTCATCAAACGGTCCTAACGCCATCGCTGGGTAGTTTGTTTCGAGATGGGGATGTAATCACGCTTCTGCAGAAATATTGGCCACCCGTGATCCCCCATCCAATGAACGAAAGGGCATCATGGGAGTTCAATTATTTGTGATAGAAGGTACGATGAAGGAATAAAAATTGAACCTATCAAATCTCGTCAATGGCATTCCAACATGTCCTAGAAGTATTATCGAATATTTTCCAGTAAAAAAATGTGATTTTTAGTTTTTGCCCCTTTGTTTTTTGGGAAATGCAAAACAAAATCCAAAATTTATTATGAAAGGTATATTTTTAAAATCCCCTTCATGCTAATTTTGGTTTATGTTGTAATTGAGGTTCATGTGAATAGTGTGTGCCCACTGACCACTACCATAAGTCCATGGACAATGTCGTCAATTTCCTAAGCCCATAACATTGACTATTTTGACCTCGGATAAAAATCTCCTCCTTGTTTTGATTTGGGTTGTTGTTGATTATGATCAAAAGAGATTACTTTGCGAAGAAAAAGGTCTCCATAGCAAAGGAGGAGGTCAAGGTGTTCACCACTAACTAGGTTTCCACTCTTATTAGCAAAGCTTATTGCTCGTTTTTTATAGGTGGCAAGGTAATTTTTCTTTTCTTTCATTTGTTATTTATTTTCAGCATCTGAATGCCCTTGAGATGGGTTTCTAATGGATCCATTGAGTGTTTAAGCTAGGTTTTCATCAGGATCTCTTAGAGTTTTGGTGATTTGATGATCTGGGCTCTTTAAATAATTAGTTTTTGTGCAATATTTGATGTGGAATGTAGATTGAATCAATGTTACTTCAACAAATTGCTTTATTGTATTTTAAGGGCGTGTTAATTGTATTAATAGGAAACAATTTTTGATCTAGGATGGCAGGTCGATGATGTTACCAACATTTTGGAAGAGCACTCAAGAGGATAGGAGGTTCTCTTACAGGCCTCTCATAAGAATTTGAGCTTTGTTTTTTAAAATTATGTGTTTTTCTTTTGTATTTGGTTTTTTTTTTTTTTTTTAGTGGATACATATGTTCTCTAGTGATGTTTAATTTTTTTTTTGAGTTCGAACTGCCAAAGATCAGGGCCAAATGTAACTCCATGCTTATTAGGCACTCAAAATCTCACCTTGACCATCATTGGATACTTACTGCTAGGTTTGGTATAATGTTCAATCGGTAATACTTGTGTCTTGTAGAAAACTTATAAAGTCATTACATGCACACAACATATAGAATCCAACTTAAGCACGGGTTGTTAGTCACCAAGAGAGTTTGATTTATTTATGTTTTTAGTTACTTTTACAATTAGCCAACGACCCTAATGGAAATATTTTATGCAATATGATACATGAGCCCTCAATCATCAATAAATTTTGGCTAACCCAAATTTGATTAATTTTTTGTGTCAAATTTATACACGTCCCATATTACCCCATTTTTTTTGCATCTGTGGCCAATTCCCTAGTTACCTATATAGTTTGATTTTTTTGTTTATTTTGCATGACCTATTTCATTCACTGTCTGCAATGGTGAACTACAAAGTGTCATCAATGTTTCTCTTCCCTACACATTTTTCTAAGAGTCTCACTTAGGAATGGATGAGAGAAGGTATCGCACACTTGTTTCTCTACAGTGTTCAAATCCAACCCAACCCATCCCATCCCATCCCATGTCACTTAATTCTCACACTTCTCCATCAAAACGTGTAAGCTACTCTAGAGAATCAACATAATTTGGTGCCTTGTTATCCTAGAATGCAATATTTTTCAACTTCACAATTGAATCCATGTCGCATATTATGGGAATATACAATTTGCATAAGTTGGACAATGGGGATAGGCTTCATCGAGCCAAAAATGGAGGGTTCCCATGGAATACATAGTTCGATTCAGTACAACCTGCGTTTTAATAAATAAAAGTGAGCCACATCTCCTTCATAAGTCTAGGAATAGTAATGCGAGAGGGAAAATCAAATACCTAGAATGCATTTCCTTTACCAATACATGGTACCCACCAAGCTTCAATAGGAGAAAATTAAACAAAAAATATGGGTTTATTCTGGTGTCATGTTAAATAGTATCATATACTGGAAGGGTTTGGACTCACAACAAAGAGAGGTATGTGACATTATATTCACTTGAGATTAATCCTAAGAGATTCCCCAATGGCTAGAGAGTCAATTTTTCTAAGTATTTATTTGGAGTTTCGCCACTGGTTGTTGTTGGAACAACAACAACAACTCTCATCAAACTTGCTACCTTTTCCTGGTAATTATTAAACTCTCATAAACCTAATATTAGGCCATGTTTCTGAAACAGAAGAAGACAGAATGATTTGATAAGTTTCTTGACAAAATGGTTCGTCTAATTTCTTTGAACTACAAAATACTAGGGGTGAGTGCAAGCTAATGATGGTCTCTCATGACACGTTAGTGGCAATGCAAACATGGAAAAAAATTTCTTTTAACTTGGAGGGATTATTCAAGTTACTTTTACAATGAATTTTAATGTGGTGTAAGAAGATGAAATGTAGGAAATTGAATTAGATTTCCGAATATAATATTTTTATTCATAGAAATTGTGAATAAGTATGTCAAATTTGATTTTTTCTAATAATGGTATGTTATTTTTCCAGCAAAATATAAGGTATATGTCTTTGTTCTTGCAAGTGTTGAGTACCTTAATGATGAAATTTTGTTCCAAAAACTTGTAGAGTACCTTAATGATGAAATTTTGTTCCAAAAACTTGTATACTTCTAGAGAACTTGTTTTCCAGTGTAGTTTTTTTTTTTTTTGGAAATTTATAGTATTAATTTTATGTATTTTTTTAAACTATCAAAGTCAATATATCCTTGAAATTATAACCCCTTTTGTTCATGTAGGCTAAGAGGGTCTTAACATGATAAAAATAAATAATTTTTTTAGATCGTACATATCGGTCTCCTACAATGCATCATATAACTCAATTGAGAAATGGTTAAGCCGACAAAAAATTATTGAAGAAATAAAAGAGCTATGTATTCAAGGATTTTGATATATGAGAAGACAAAAATAGATTAAAAATAGTAAACAATATTAATTTAAAAAAATATTTATATATTTGGAATCTACATAGTCAACTCTGTCTATGTCTGTAGTTTCTTCAACAACTGAATTGTTTACCCTATAGAAAAATAATTTCAAAGACATAGATATAGAGAGGTATTAAAAAAAATGGAGGTTTTTATCAATTTGCGGACTGAACCACTATGTTTTTCATCCAGAACCTAAATATGAGGAAACCAATTTAGCATACACATTTCCAATCCCTCCTAAAACAATTTGAATTCAAACGAACATGCACGTGTTCTTAATAGAGATCACAT
>JZKD02S2068209.1:40920-51723 GCA_000966675.3 Picea glauca | reverse complement strand
TGCCACCATTCTAGCGAGTCTTTCACTCTGTATTTTTACAGTCTCTGTACATTTCTTTGATTAATAGAAATCGTGTATTACTGTATATCTATGTTTATGGTTGCATCTATGATACGTTTCTATTATATTATTGAATATCTGCAATATCTCTGTGCATTTCTTTATTATATCTCCGCTCTCATTTCGTGCCGAAAATAATCCGGATCAATAGGGAAATTATATTTGGCTATCAATTGTTACAGGATATGATAGTTCAAAAAGTTGAAAGACTGCCAAGAAGGAATTGAAGAAGAATAACAAAATAGAAATGGATTTCATCTGGTAAGGATTACCTAATCCGGTAAGAGAAAAGGTTGGTAAATGTTCATAAGCCGAAGAAATTTGGGATAAGTTACATGACATATATTATTCACCCATAGCAGATTCAGAAAATTCCAAAGATGATGCATATACATAACAAGAAGAAATATGTTTATCATGTCAGACAGATTTAGAAGAGGAAGAGTGTTGGCACCAGGCCAAAGTGGAAATAAGGATGATCGTGGGAAAGAAAGCATGTAGAAACAAAAGTAATAGTTGGAAGGTAACACAACACGCGCGCATGCAAGAAAGTGTGCACAAGGAAAGAGATATTTGGAGGAATAATAACATGTGTGCATGCGAGAAAGACCTAACGTTGGTAAGGTTAGGGTTTTGGTAATACATTGTAAATGGATGAAGAGCCCGATATATATAAATATATATATGCAGGTATCATATAGAGGTTGATTTGCTTTTGAATTAGTTTATCTTTTGTAATTTTCTATCAGAGTTATGTATGAGTTGATGTGTTATGTAATGCTTCTAGGAACCAATTTTGTAAGTTGTTGAGCTAAGAACAAAGGAGAGAAGGAATATTTGAGGATTAGATTGCAAACTGTGGAGCCTGGTGTGATCTAGTTCACCTCATACAGACCTTCCCCATCTGAGGGAATTGTAAGCGCACGATGTTGGAGATGCAAAACTACCATAATAAAAGAGACAAGAGACAAATCTTTGTGGATGTATCCCAGGAGGGGGTGAACCATGGTAATATCTTTGTAATGTAATGAATGCATGTATAACTTTATTTTTTTTTAGTAGTTAATTTTTATGCTTAATGAATGAGTTAATACGTTGTTATGGAATACGATTGTGATGTTCGTGAAATAAACTATGAAAGATAGATGCACACCCATGAGTAATAGTAGATTGCAATCACGATTCATATTATATGGCTCATATTAATAAACCCCTATCTCATACTCAATCCTAGGCTGTAAACACCTGAGTCTTACAACCACCGATTTAAATCTATCTCGGGTGAGACTGCGCAGTGCACTATGTGTACTGTGTTGCCTTATTGTTTACCAGGAGGGCCAATAGTTTTGGAGGATTTGTTGGAAAACCAAAAGACATGAAACCTGGGTCAATAAATCTGGCGGTAGAGGAGAGTAGCAAGCCAAAAAATGGTTCCTTTGCCGTGTTAGAAGGAACAAGAGAGGACTGATTAGATGAGATAGATTGAACGAGAAAAGAATAAGAGAAACAAGAAGACCAGTGAGCCATTAAATACCTTGGAACCCCACAAAAGAAGAAATTGAAGGCTGGATGAGAACCAAAGAGGTAGATTTTGCACAACAAGACAATAGAAACACTAGAATCATACCTTGCAAATATCTGGATAAATACGTGTTTATTGATCTACACGAAGTCTTTTTGTGTGATTTTCCGCGTCTACTACAGGAGTGGATACTAAGGTTGAAGGATAACCACGTGACGAACTGGATATGATAGCTAGATTGGACTTAGGTACAAATTGAGAAGTTACAGTAGGTGAACAACAAATTCACCCGCGCAGTAGAATTTTGGCTTGATATTATTGTGGCAGATTTCATCACCAAATTTGCAGTTAACATAGCGAAGTCATACAGTGCAACAATGCAATAATTTCTATGTGGACCTCAAGGAAGGTACATTTAATCCTTGTATACTTCTATTAAGATACTTTTATATAACAAAGGTGTAATGAAAATGGAATCAAATAGCTAAACTTCCCTATGTGCATGGGGGAAGGGAGGAAACACTGATAGGGAGAGGATAAATGGAAGGAGGTGGGTATAAAGGAAATAAGGAGGAGGAACCCTTGGACCTGATCATGATGAATGATGACCAACTCAAGTGGATCTTGGCGTCATCAAGAATGACGCATACTGGAGTACCCTACCAATATAAGGTGAATACCAAGAAGAGAGTTGTAGCTGCGAGGGAAGGCTTGGTGAGTGATGAGGAAGAGGTAGAGGATCTCCAGGATGTGGAGTAGATTGAGGAAATCCTGCATGCAACATATGAGAGGAATACAAGAGGCCCAATAATGGGAGGAGAAGGTGGCCATTCTATCCATATTAATGTCAATGTGGAACCCATAAACCCATGTGCAACTAATACACCAAAGAGAACACCACCGTTTAGACAACCGAAGTTTGGAGGAATTCCGATAGCAAGAAGTACATATACCCTAGGAGAAACAACTGGAGGAGCCAGTTCAGGAAACACTAGTCAAATATCTATACCACACGGAGGAGGAAGTAGTCCAGTATTTAGAATGGCAGGAAACAATCCCACTATTCGATTACCATAATTTCAAGGAGAAGTAGCAGAAGACCCTAAGAAGCATTTGTTTATTTGTGCAAAGATCTAGGAGGAAAAACAGATCACTGATGAAGATACCAAACTAACACAGCTAGTGATTACGCTAAGATATCATGCACTAGACTCGTACATGAGTCTAGACACAAATAGTGCCCCTTGGACGATGAGGACACTGGAAGACATTAAGAAGCTATTGATCAATGAGTTCCAAAAGCTGATCTCAAAGGATCAGTACATGAATGAGATGATTGAGATAAGACAAACACCAAGAGAATCTATATGGGATATTGATGAGAGATTCAAGTGACTAAAGGGAAAACTAAAATAGATTATGACCGAGATGCAACATCGACACCTGTTTGTCAAATCACTACTCCCACACTTAAAATATCCCTTACAACAACATAAATTTCAGACACGGGAAGAGGATCTACAAGAAGCCTTGCAACTGGAACAGAAACAGTACCAACAGATGGACCCAACTATTGAGGAATTGAAGGAGGATTTGAAGAATCTAACATTTCACCTGAACCAGAATAAGAACAGGGACAAATGAGAAGTTGTTTGGTGCATTGCATGCAAGATGGAAGGACACCACAAGAACGAATGACCAACATTCGCACAGTATATGGCACCAGGTATGCCAAATCTGCTACCACAGGGAGGATTATGGTGCAAAATATGAAATAAATTGGGTCACGACCCTTATCACTACATGATGATGTAGAAATACAAGACAGTTCCAAAGAATTCATATTTCATGTTTTGTAAGTCAGTATGCCACGAAAACAAAGATTTTATAACTATGGAGCTAATACGGGAAAGAACATCAGTTGCATACAAGGTACAGGACAAAATGATGAGTAGGAAAGCAGTGCCACGGTTCAATCAAGCCTAAGATCCATACAAAACTACATAGTAGTATTACATTACTGTGCAACAACCATACAATAATGTGCAACCATAGTATAACTTGGCACAACCCCAGTACAAGACCTCGTAGGCACTGACAAAAGCAACAGATCTCAAGAAAAAGTTCCAGATGATCACCAAGGAGATCGAAGAAGCTTAGAAGGATTAGGTGACTCGGGACGAGTCACATGTCAGTGTTGGGGGCCTATTGGCACCATTTTGTAGTGGAAAGAAGGATGATTGTGGGAAAGAAAGCGTGCATAAATGGAAGTAACAACTGGAAGGTAACAGAGCATGTGTGCATGCAATAAAGCATAGACAAGGAAAGAGACAGTTGGAGGAAGAACAACACGTGTGCATGGGAGGAGGACCTAATGTCGATAGGGTTAGGGTTTTGTTAATACATTGTAAATGGATGAAGAGCCTGATATATATAAATAGAGATATGAAAATATCATATAGAGGTTGATTCACTTTTGAATTAGTTCATCTTTTGCAATGTTCTATCAGAGTTATGTATGAGTTGATGCGTTATGTAATGCTGCTAGGAACCAATTTTGTAAGATGTTGAGCTAAGAACATAGTAGAGAAGGAATATCTGAGGATTAGATCATAGGTTTTGGATCCTGGTGCGATCTAGTTCGCCTCATACATACCTTCCCCATATGAGGGAATTGTAAGCGCACGACGCTAGAGATGCAGAACTACCATAATAAAAGAGCCAAGAGACAAATCCTTGTGTATGTAGCCTAGGAGGGGGTGAACCACGGTAATATCTGTGTAATGTGATGAATGCATGTATATCTTTATTTTCTTTCAGCAATTAATTGTTATGCTTAATGAATGAGTTAATACATTGTTATGGAATATGATTGTGTTGTTAAGGAAATAATACAAAAGATAGATGCACACCCGTGAGTAATAGTAGATTTCAATCACGATTCATAGTATATGGCTCATATTAACAAAAACCTATCTCATACTCAATCCTAGACTATAAACACCTGAGTCTTACAACCACCCATTTAATGCTATCTCAGGTGAGACCACACAATGCACTTTGTGTACTCTATTTCCTTCTGCTTTACCAGGAGGGCCGATAGTTTTAGAGGTTTTGTTGGAAACTTGAAAGACATGAACCTTGGGTCAATAACTATGATGGTAGAGGAGAGTAGCAAATCAACAAAGAGTATGAAGAATCAAAAGTTTATTACATAGAAAAAATGATCATTGTAATTAAATATCTAAGGAAAGAAAGAGAAGAAAACAAGTCATCCAAGAAAGAATTGATGAAGCAAAAGGAAAGTATTCAAGGTCCCGAAAAATATCAGCAGGTCATCAAGAATTTAGGAGCTCAACTAGAAGAGGCCAAAATAATTGAAGAAACTCTATAATATCAAAACAAATTTTTATAAGCCAACATAGAAACACAAAAGGAAGAATCGGAAAAGAGAGAAAATATACTAATGGATCATCTTAAGGAAAGAACGAATGAATTAAACCAACTTGAGGAAGAGTTTCATAAAAAAGAGAGAATACTGGAAGAAGAAATAATTACATTGAAAATCCAACTTGAGGAAGAAAAGAGAACAAAATAGGTCATGAAGTCTCAGATAATGAAGAATCTTGAAGAAGAAGTTGTCACAGTAAGAGTCAAAATTGTCAAGCTCAACAAGAACGTTGAAGAGACAAAAACATCCACATCAGTTGTAGAGAATGAAGAGAAGCACTCTACATTTTTAGAAAAGAAGAATGAAGAAAATAGAAAGAGTTATGTAGAAGTACTCAAAGGAAGGAATCATGGTCAACCAAAATCTAATAAAACTATTGAAGATACATCTTCAAGAAGCCCATCCATGTTCAAGCCACAAAGAAGCTTCAATCATGATCATTATTAGTCAAGAAAAAAATTCATAAGGACTACGCCACAAAGAAGATCATTCAATACCAGGTATGCAAATTTATTTTATGGTCATTTTTTTTATTATACTAACTTTGAACATAAGGTTTCAGATTGTAGGGATTATAAAAGAAATGTCCAAACAAGAATTTCCTATGTGGTCGCACGTAACATTGAGTTTTACAAAAGTCATAACTATGGACACATAGCCAGTGATTATAGAAGCATGATCGATACTTCCATGAAAGAGAATACTGATATCAGATATAAGAAAGTATGAATAGGAAAATAGGAAGAGCATGTGAACAAGACCAGGTACTAGAGATCACAAGATTGGCAATAAAATGAGATGAAGAAAACTCTACAGAGAAAAATAAATATGTCAGATACAGAAAGGTTTGGAAAATAACTGAAAGAAGGAAGGATGGGTAAATAAGGAACAAGTTCAAGAGATCATAATTTCAGGCATTGTAGTGTAATATGAATCCACAGATAGAAAGAAAGAAGACATAGCTTAGAGAGATAATGAATCTACCAATGAAGATGATGATGAATACACATTAGAGCATGAATTTTTCTAAGCCATCCGGATTAGAGACTCCCAGATAATATGAATATTAGACAGGGGGAGTCTATGTGATAGATGTCATAGAACAAAGAACCATCCTTCGAGAAGCTTGCAGAGATTGAGAAGATAGATCCAGAGTTGTCAGTTAGTAGAAGTACAATTTGATGGATTAATCAAGACTTCATGATAGTATAGTGATAAATGGGTCATAATTATGGACAATTGCACAAGTAGATTCTTGGACAGTATGGATGAGAGAATGGATTGATATATTGGTTCAAAGAGTGGTTCAGAGACAAATGAACATTATCATAATGGATGATAATTACACAGGAAATGGATCAAACAATGCTAATGGATTCCAAATTGACAGATAACTTTTGGACACATGAAGTGCATACAACAGCTCGCATCCAAAATAGAGTAATAGTCAGAAACAACACTGACAAAAATCCCTATGAACTATGGAAAGGAAGCACATAAAACAACCTCTACATAAATGTAACTCAAGGTAGTATTTTATTAATTGAAATTTAGATTGATGATATTGTTTTTGGAAGTATTAATGATAGGCTTAGCTGGAAATTTGCAAAGGATATGCAGAATGAATTTGAAATGTCATTACCTGGAGAGATATCCTTCTTTCTGGGTCTTTAGATACATCAAAGCAAGCAATGAATTTTTAGTTCTCAAACCAAGTATATCATAGAAATGCTAAAGAGGTTTGGAATGGAATATTGCAAACTAGTTATCATTCCCATGCAAACCAGTTGCAAGTTAAGAAAATATGATGATTCAAAGTATGCATATCAAAGGAAATATAGATCAATGATTGGTAGCCTACTATATGTGACAACATCCAGACCAAATGTAATGCATGCAGTTGTATAGGTGGCACGATTTCAAGCAACACCAAAGGAATCACATGTGTTAGCAGTCAAGAGGAGTTTTAGATATATCAAAGGAACAAAAGAGTTTGGATTATGGTATCCAAAAGGAAAGGATATATCTCTTATTGCCTACACATATGAATATTGGGAACGTTGTATTGATGAACGATGAGGCACCAATGGAGAAATGTTCTACTTGGTTGAGTGTTTAGTATCAGGGCTAAGAAAGAAACAATCATCAATATTTTTGTCTACAGCCGAGGTAGAGTATATGTTACACATAAAAATCACTCATTGTAATGATGGTTGGTGTTGTCATTATAAATATCACAAGTGTCGCATATTGGTCATAAGTGTTGCAAGTGTTTCAAACATCACACTATTATCTTGTCCATTTCATCTCTCTAAGGACATTTTAAATACACTTAAGACACCTCAAAAGACTGGTCTTGAAGAAGAGAAATCGATTGACAAGGAGTACAATCCTTTTTCCACTAAAAAAGCCACTCAAAAGTAAAATTTGGAAAGGATAAATCCCCTACATACTCTTAGGGAGCACTTGTGCTCTGTACCCTCTTCTAGGGGAGCATTCCAACACTCTATGTCCCTTTTGAGAGAGCACTGGCCTTTTTTGGGCGAAATTTGGTTTATTGGAGGAAATCAGGGAAGAATCCCCTCAATATATGAAGGTGGTTGGATTTGAATATGAGGTTGAGGCATGATCTTAGGGGAGATCCACAACTAAAAGAGAGTAATTCTCAACTTATCCCGAATATCTCTCAAGTGGTTAGGTCTCTCCAAGCCTATATAAGGAGGCCTCTTCATGGTGAAAGGATATATGGAGATTGAGAATTACACCAAACTTATGATCCCATAAGTGAGATTCCATTGAAGCATGATCAGTGTAGATTACTTGAGAAAAGGGGTTGGACAAGGAGAGATAGAAGAAGCTTCTACACCTTCATCAAAATATTGTAAGTACTCTTCATTTGTTCTCATTAATACATATACATGCTTGGCCTATTTCTTTCAAGTTTATGTTTGTTTCACATGAACTTGTCTTTAGTAGATAAATCTGTATTTGAACTAATATCAATAGAATAGGAAGCCCGTTGTATCTTTTTTTGTTCTATAGGACCTATCGAGGAGCTCAAGATTGGATCTCATCTTGGACTTTGCAAGGACAAACTTCGTTAACAAGGTACACATCTTTTTTCTTCCTCTTCATATATTATCTTAATTAGATCTAAAAAGGATGTCAGTGTCCATGTTAAGCACTTTGTCAATGTCCATGACTTGCTGAAAGATTATAGCCTTATGGGTGCCTTCCCTACACCACTTCCACCCACCACACATCATATTTCCACCATCGATATGATTTCTACCACAGTTTACAAATCATTGGAGTCATCTAACCCTTGGATTGTACCTAGTCTATTGGAATTCAATGCAGTAGGTGACACTGTGCCACTTAGTCCAGCCAAAACATCATACATTTCTATCCCATCTGCTTCTCCCTATTTGGATGACCAATCTATTGGCACCCGACAGTTACTCGATGCCATCATGGTTGAGTTCCTTATCATCTATGATCAACTACATTTCCCCAATGTTTCCCTCTAATGAATATATTATGGAAATGTTGAGCATTGACGAGCTACCTTGGGATGATAACCATCATCGATCCTCTTTTCTTCCCCCTCGTGAAGAAATTTGGGAAGATATACCCTTTATCTCCCCTCCTGATGTTGATTTTCCATTGTCTCCGATGCCTTCAATTTCTGATGAATCAGATATGGTAGTTGACATGGTGATCTCTTTGGTAGGGATATTGGAGCCTGATCTCCTTACCCCTGATGAGAGCCTCGACATGTGTTTCTTCCAGAGCATTCTTCTTCCATACGGTGAATATCTCTTTGAAGCCATGACCTAGTTTTGTCCCTTGAAATGGTGTCCTTCCAAAGCTTTATCCTCTTGGAAGCCATGATCAATAAGAGGCTATGAGAATAGTTTTTTCTCTCTGTGTCAAGCTTGTTAAAAAATGAAATAGAAGCCCTGAGCATAGTTCTTTTCCTGTGTCAAAATCATTAAAAAATGAAACAGTCACCTCTCCTGTCGAGTCGAGTCTTTCGCTAGGTATCATATTTGAACCTTCATTTCATCCACCCTTATCCCTTTTCTTCATCTAGTAGATAAATTGGTGACAACCTCAAGTTCAGTGAATGAGTTGAATCTTGGAGGGGCATGTCTCCAACCTTTGATGATCATTTTGGAGATAAGCCACTAGCTTTCAAGTTGGGGGCAGAATATTGAGCTTAGTCTTTGTTCTTTCTCGTGCTCGTAAAAAAATGAGAATGTTACCGAGCAACCTTTTATCTCTTTTTCAGGCTTGCATGAATATACAAAAAAGGAACCCCTTGGAGTCTCCTTTAAGCTCTTTTCAGACTCTCTAAACATGAAAAGATTGTCGAGTGATCTTGCTTCCTTTCCCACTCATTAAAAGGTTTGAAAGGGTGTCTTTAGAGTGATAATTTATATCTTTTTCGGCCTCGCAAGACTATCATTAAGAAAAAGGATAACATTGGAGTCGTCTTTAAGTTGTTTTCAGACTCTCTAAATATGAAAAACCATTGAGTTTACGTTCTCTAGTATCGTTAAACAATTACACATTGAAGGGCTCATATGTGACCAAACCCTTACTTCTTCCAGTTTGTTAAACAAAGGAAGATGGATTTACCAAAGGTGAGTCATATCGAGCATGTGTTACCCTCCTCGAGCTCGTTAAATTAAAAATAGGTACTCATCTATCTAGATGGGGGAAAAATTGAAAGAAGCAAGCCAAGCAGCGTTTGAGAACACTACTAGTAACTCTTATAGTCCCCCTTGAACAAGAAACTTTGTCTTTGCACGCATTTTAATCCACTAAACCTCTGCATTGAGCCAATCCTATGAGTTTATTTTACTCCTTTGGGTCACCTGAAAAAACTCACAATATCCATTGCATCATCATGTTTTGGTCCATATCATGTTTCTGCTATTGTACCTCAGTGTTCAAGGGAAGTATCTGCCTCGAGAGTCAGCCATCACAACTATTCTTGTTTCAATACCCATGTCATTCCATGTTCATTTGATCTACCAATTACATCTTTGTGTCATTTTTGTGTCATTGATGGGGGATACATCAAGGCCCTCCTTTGACGAGTCTATTCCTGTAGACTTCAACACATTATCTAAGAACTAGACTTAGAAACCAGTTAGTACCTTGGGACCTGCATACTTCAATGGAAGGCCTCCTCACGTCTGATAGTGGGTTTACATCATTGACCTCTAATCGGATGATTCCATGGACGTTTGAATTCAACTCATCCATTCACATTCGTTGGAATGTACTAGACTACCTTGGGAATCATTGACATCAATGGTGATTTCCCTCGCGCTTGTTAATAGTTTACCTCATTGACCGGTAATCAAGTGGTTTCTACCATTGTTACACATTATTTTCGTCATCCCTATGATCGTTAATGATGTAAACCTATCTATTGCCTTTAGAGGGGTCACAGTGGCTTGAGTTCCTGAAGAGGGAAGGAAGAAGAACTTTTCCTGAGAAAAGAAATTGAATTTTCCTATGTAAAAACCTTATAAAAAAGGAAGTTCGCAGGTTGCTATATAGGCAGGGTGCGAGAATGACAAATTCTCGCAGGTTTCTATATATCCAGGGTGCGAACGGTTAGCAGGTTGCTATATAGCCAGGGTGCGAACTTTCCAGCACGTGGGAAAAACGTACGGTTTCTCGAATCTTCTAGAAGGGGAAGCTTCTATGGTGAGGTGGCATCCAAACGGTTTGGATCTTACTCGCTTTCATG
>JZKD02S2068209.1:21468-40836 GCA_000966675.3 Picea glauca | reverse complement strand
TATGGGATATTGATGAGAGATTCAAGTGACTAAAGGGAAAACTAAAATAGATTATGACCGAGATGCAACATCGACACCTGTTTGTCAAATCACTACTCCCACACTTAAAATATCCCTTACAACAACATAAATTTCAGACACGGGAAGAGGATCTACAAGAAGCCTTGCAACTGGAACAGAAACAGTACCAACAGATGGACCCAACTATTGAGGAATTGAAGGAGGATTTGAAGAATCTAACATTTCACCTGAACCAGAATAAGAACAGGGACAAATGAGAAGTTGTTTGGTGCATTGCATGCAAGATGGAAGGACACCACAAGAACGAATGACCAACATTCGCACAGTATATGGCACCAGGTATGCCAAATCTGCTACCACAGGGAGGATTATGGTGCAAAATATGAAATAAATTGGGTCACGACCCTTATCACTACATGATGATGTAGAAATACAAGACAGTTCCAAAGAATTCATATTTCATGTTTTGTAAGTCAGTATGCCACGAAAACAAAGATTTTATAACTATGGAGCTAATACGGGAAAGAACATCAGTTGCATACAAGGTACAGGACAAAATGATGAGTAGGAAAGCAGTGCCACGGTTCAATCAAGCCTAAGATCCATACAAAACTACATAGTAGTATTACATTACTGTGCAACAACCATACAATAATGTGCAACCATAGTATAACTTGGCACAACCCCAGTACAAGACCTCGTAGGCACTGACAAAAGCAACAGATCTCAAGAAAAAGTTCCAGATGATCACCAAGGAGATCGAAGAAGCTTAGAAGGATTAGGTGACTCGGGACGAGTCACATGTCAGTGTTGGGGGCCTATTGGCACCATTTTGTAGTGGAAAGAAGGATGATTGTGGGAAAGAAAGCGTGCATAAATGGAAGTAACAACTGGAAGGTAACAGAGCATGTGTGCATGCAATAAAGCATAGACAAGGAAAGAGACAGTTGGAGGAAGAACAACACGTGTGCATGGGAGGAGGACCTAATGTCGATAGGGTTAGGGTTTTGTTAATACATTGTAAATGGATGAAGAGCCTGATATATATAAATAGAGATATGAAAATATCATATAGAGGTTGATTCACTTTTGAATTAGTTCATCTTTTGCAATGTTCTATCAGAGTTATGTATGAGTTGATGCGTTATGTAATGCTGCTAGGAACCAATTTTGTAAGATGTTGAGCTAAGAACATAGTAGAGAAGGAATATCTGAGGATTAGATCATAGGTTTTGGATCCTGGTGCGATCTAGTTCGCCTCATACATACCTTCCCCATATGAGGGAATTGTAAGCGCACGACGCTAGAGATGCAGAACTACCATAATAAAAGAGCCAAGAGACAAATCCTTGTGTATGTAGCCTAGGAGGGGGTGAACCACGGTAATATCTGTGTAATGTGATGAATGCATGTATATCTTTATTTTCTTTCAGCAATTAATTGTTATGCTTAATGAATGAGTTAATACATTGTTATGGAATATGATTGTGTTGTTAAGGAAATAATACAAAAGATAGATGCACACCCGTGAGTAATAGTAGATTTCAATCACGATTCATAGTATATGGCTCATATTAACAAAAACCTATCTCATACTCAATCCTAGACTATAAACACCTGAGTCTTACAACCACCCATTTAATGCTATCTCAGGTGAGACCACACAATGCACTTTGTGTACTCTATTTCCTTCTGCTTTACCAGGAGGGCCGATAGTTTTAGAGGTTTTGTTGGAAACTTGAAAGACATGAACCTTGGGTCAATAACTATGATGGTAGAGGAGAGTAGCAAATCAACAAAGAGTATGAAGAATCAAAAGTTTATTACATAGAAAAAATGATCATTGTAATTAAATATCTAAGGAAAGAAAGAGAAGAAAACAAGTCATCCAAGAAAGAATTGATGAAGCAAAAGGAAAGTATTCAAGGTCCCGAAAAATATCAGCAGGTCATCAAGAATTTAGGAGCTCAACTAGAAGAGGCCAAAATAATTGAAGAAACTCTATAATATCAAAACAAATTTTTATAAGCCAACATAGAAACACAAAAGGAAGAATCGGAAAAGAGAGAAAATATACTAATGGATCATCTTAAGGAAAGAACGAATGAATTAAACCAACTTGAGGAAGAGTTTCATAAAAAAGAGAGAATACTGGAAGAAGAAATAATTACATTGAAAATCCAACTTGAGGAAGAAAAGAGAACAAAATAGGTCATGAAGTCTCAGATAATGAAGAATCTTGAAGAAGAAGTTGTCACAGTAAGAGTCAAAATTGTCAAGCTCAACAAGAACGTTGAAGAGACAAAAACATCCACATCAGTTGTAGAGAATGAAGAGAAGCACTCTACATTTTTAGAAAAGAAGAATGAAGAAAATAGAAAGAGTTATGTAGAAGTACTCAAAGGAAGGAATCATGGTCAACCAAAATCTAATAAAACTATTGAAGATACATCTTCAAGAAGCCCATCCATGTTCAAGCCACAAAGAAGCTTCAATCATGATCATTATTAGTCAAGAAAAAAATTCATAAGGACTACGCCACAAAGAAGATCATTCAATACCAGGTATGCAAATTTATTTTATGGTCATTTTTTTTATTATACTAACTTTGAACATAAGGTTTCAGATTGTAGGGATTATAAAAGAAATGTCCAAACAAGAATTTCCTATGTGGTCGCACGTAACATTGAGTTTTACAAAAGTCATAACTATGGACACATAGCCAGTGATTATAGAAGCATGATCGATACTTCCATGAAAGAGAATACTGATATCAGATATAAGAAAGTATGAATAGGAAAATAGGAAGAGCATGTGAACAAGACCAGGTACTAGAGATCACAAGATTGGCAATAAAATGAGATGAAGAAAACTCTACAGAGAAAAATAAATATGTCAGATACAGAAAGGTTTGGAAAATAACTGAAAGAAGGAAGGATGGGTAAATAAGGAACAAGTTCAAGAGATCATAATTTCAGGCATTGTAGTGTAATATGAATCCACAGATAGAAAGAAAGAAGACATAGCTTAGAGAGATAATGAATCTACCAATGAAGATGATGATGAATACACATTAGAGCATGAATTTTTCTAAGCCATCCGGATTAGAGACTCCCAGATAATATGAATATTAGACAGGGGGAGTCTATGTGATAGATGTCATAGAACAAAGAACCATCCTTCGAGAAGCTTGCAGAGATTGAGAAGATAGATCCAGAGTTGTCAGTTAGTAGAAGTACAATTTGATGGATTAATCAAGACTTCATGATAGTATAGTGATAAATGGGTCATAATTATGGACAATTGCACAAGTAGATTCTTGGACAGTATGGATGAGAGAATGGATTGATATATTGGTTCAAAGAGTGGTTCAGAGACAAATGAACATTATCATAATGGATGATAATTACACAGGAAATGGATCAAACAATGCTAATGGATTCCAAATTGACAGATAACTTTTGGACACATGAAGTGCATACAACAGCTCGCATCCAAAATAGAGTAATAGTCAGAAACAACACTGACAAAAATCCCTATGAACTATGGAAAGGAAGCACATAAAACAACCTCTACATAAATGTAACTCAAGGTAGTATTTTATTAATTGAAATTTAGATTGATGATATTGTTTTTGGAAGTATTAATGATAGGCTTAGCTGGAAATTTGCAAAGGATATGCAGAATGAATTTGAAATGTCATTACCTGGAGAGATATCCTTCTTTCTGGGTCTTTAGATACATCAAAGCAAGCAATGAATTTTTAGTTCTCAAACCAAGTATATCATAGAAATGCTAAAGAGGTTTGGAATGGAATATTGCAAACTAGTTATCATTCCCATGCAAACCAGTTGCAAGTTAAGAAAATATGATGATTCAAAGTATGCATATCAAAGGAAATATAGATCAATGATTGGTAGCCTACTATATGTGACAACATCCAGACCAAATGTAATGCATGCAGTTGTATAGGTGGCACGATTTCAAGCAACACCAAAGGAATCACATGTGTTAGCAGTCAAGAGGAGTTTTAGATATATCAAAGGAACAAAAGAGTTTGGATTATGGTATCCAAAAGGAAAGGATATATCTCTTATTGCCTACACATATGAATATTGGGAACGTTGTATTGATGAACGATGAGGCACCAATGGAGAAATGTTCTACTTGGTTGAGTGTTTAGTATCAGGGCTAAGAAAGAAACAATCATCAATATTTTTGTCTACAGCCGAGGTAGAGTATATGTTACACATAAAAATCACTCATTGTAATGATGGTTGGTGTTGTCATTATAAATATCACAAGTGTCGCATATTGGTCATAAGTGTTGCAAGTGTTTCAAACATCACACTATTATCTTGTCCATTTCATCTCTCTAAGGACATTTTAAATACACTTAAGACACCTCAAAAGACTGGTCTTGAAGAAGAGAAATCAATTGACAAGGAGTACAAGCCTTTTTCCACTAAAAAATCCACTCAAAAGTAAAATTTGGAAAGGATAAATCCCCTACATACTCTTAGGGAGCACTGGTGCTCTGTACCCTCTTCTAGGGGAGCTTTCCAACACTCTGTGTCCCTTTTGAGAGAGCGCTGGCCTTTTTTGGGAGAAATTTGGTTTATTGGAGGAAATCAGGGAAGAATCCCCTCAATATATGAAGATGGTTGGATTTGAATATGAGGTCGAGGCATGATCTTAGGGGAGATCCAAAACTAAAAGAGAGTAATTCTCAACTTATCCTGAAGATCTCTCAAGTGGTTAGGTCTCTCCAAGCCTATATAAGGAGGCCTCTTCATGGTGAAAGGATATATGGAGATTGAGAATTACACCAAACTTATGATCCCATAAGTGAGATGCCATTGAAGCATGATCAATGTATATTACTTGAGAAAAGGGGTTGGACAAGGAGAGCTAGAAGAAGCTTCTGTACCTTCATCAAAATATTGTAAGTACTCTTCATTTGTTCTCATTAATACATATACATGCTTGGCCTATTTCTTTCAAGTTTATGTTTGTTTCACATGAACTTGTCTTTAGTAGATAGATTTGTATTTTAACTAATATCAATAGAATAGGAAGCTCGTTGTATCTTTTTTTGTTCTATAGGACCTATCGAGGAGCTCAAGATTAGATCTCATCTTGGAATTTGCAAGGAAAACTTTGTTAACAAGGTACACATCTTTCTTCCTCTTCGTATATTAGCTTAATTAGATCTAAAAAGGATGTCAGTGTCCATGTTAAGAACTTTGTCAATGTCCATGACTTGCTGAAATATTATAGCCTTATGGGTGCCTTCCCTACACCACTTCCACCCACCACACATCATATTTCCACCATCGATATGATTTCTACCACGGTTTACAAATCATTGGAGTCATCTAACCCTTGGATTGTACCTAGTCTATTGGAATTCAATGCAGTAGGGGACACTGTGCCACTTAGTCCAACCAAAACATCATACATTTCTATCCCATCTTCTTCTCCCTATTTGGAGGACCAATCTATTGGCACCCGACAGTTACTCGATGCCATCATGGTTGAGTTACTTATCATCTGTGATCGACTACATTTCCCCAATGTTTCCCTCTAATGAATCTATTATGGAAATGTTGAGCATCGACGAGCTACCTTGGGATGATAACCATCATCGATCCTCTTTTCTTCCCCCTCGTGAAGAAATTCGGGAAGATATACCCTTTATCTCCCCTCCTGATGTTGATTTTCCATTGTCTCCGATGCCTTCAATTTCTGATGAATCAGATATGGTGGTTGACATGGTGATCTCTTCGGTAGGGATATTGGAGCCTGATCTCCTTACCCCTAATGAGAGCCTCG
This sequence comes from Picea glauca, assembly GCA_000966675.3. Classification (NCBI taxonomy): domain Eukaryota; kingdom Viridiplantae; phylum Streptophyta; class Pinopsida; order Pinales; family Pinaceae; genus Picea; species Picea glauca. The sequence goes on along the minus strand of JZKD02S2068209.1, from coordinate 34,980 downwards.
ACATGTGTTTCTTCCAGAGAATTCTTCTTCCATACGGTGAATATCTCTTTGAAGCCATGACCTAGTTTTGTCCCTTGAAATGGTGTCCTTCCAAAGCTTTATCCTCTTGGAAGCCATGATCAATAAGAGGCTATGAGCATATTTTTTTCTCTCTGTGTCAAGCTTGTTAAAAAATGAAACAGAAGCCCTGAGCATAGTTCTTTTCCTGTGTCAAAATCTTTAAAAAATGAAACAGTCACCTCTCCTGTTGAGTCGAGTCTTTCGCTAGGTATCATATTTGAACCTTCATTTCATCCACCCTTATCCCTTTTCTTCATCTAGTAGATAAATTGGTGACAACCTCAAGTTCGGTGAATGAGTTGAATCTTGGAGGGGCATGTCTCCAACCTTTGATGATCATTTTGGAGATAAGCCACTAGCTTTCAAGTTGGGGGTAGAATACCGAGCTTAGTCTTTGTTCTTTCTCGCGCTCGTAAAAACATGAGAATGTTACTGAGCAACCTTTTATCTCTTTTTCAGGCTTGCATGAATATACAAAAAAGGAACCCCTTGGAGTCTCCTTTAAGCTCTTTTCAGACTCTCTAAACATGAAAATATTGTCGAGTGATCTTGCTTACTTTCCCACTCATTAAAAGGTTTGAAAGGGTGTCTTTAGAGTGATAATTTATATCTTTTTCGGCCTCGCAAGACTATCATTACGAAAAAGGATAACATTGGATTCGTCTTTAAGTTGTTTTCAGACTCTCTAAATATGAAAAACCATTGAGTTTACATTCTCTAGTATTGTTAAACAATTACACATTGAAGGGCTCATATGTGACCAAACCCTTACTTCTTCCAGTTCATTAAACAAAGGAAGATGGATTTACCGAAGGTGATTCATATCGAGCATGTGTTACCCTCATCGAGCTCGTTAAATTAAAAATAGGTACTCATCTATATAGATGGGGGAAAAATTGAAAGAAGCAAGCCAAGCAGTGTTTGAGAACACTACTAGTAACTCTTATAGTCGTCGTTGAACAAGAAACTTTGTCTTTGCACGCATTTTAATCCACTAAACCTCTGCATTGAGCCAATCCTATGAGTTTATTTTACTCCTTTGGGTCACCTGAAAAAACTCACAATATCCATTGCATCATCATGTTTTGGTCCATATCATGTTTCTGTTGTTGTACCTCAGTGTTCAAGGGAAGTATCTGCCTCGAGAGTCAGCCATCACAAATATTCTTGTTTCAATACCCATGTCAGTCCATGTTCATTTGATCTACCAATTACATCTCTGTGTCATTTTTGTGTCATTGATGGGGTATACATCAAGGCCCTCCTTCGACGAGTCTATTCCTGTAGACTTCAACACATTATCCAAGAACTAGACTTAGAAACCAGTTAGTACCTTGGGACCTTCATACCTCAATGGCAGGCCTCCTCATGTCTGATAGTGGGTTTACATCATTGACCTCTAATCAGATGATTCCATGGATGTTTGAATTCAACTCATCCATTCACATTCGTTGGAATGTACTAGAGTACCTTGGGAATCATTGACATCAATGGTGATTTCCCTCGCGCTTGTTAATAGTTTACCTCATTGACCGGTAATCAAGTGGTTTCTACCATGTTCAACATCAGGACATCTATTCATATGGTTAGAATCGTACTACGTCCATATCGGTAAGAATACCCTGGGTTGAGTCGTCACTCTGATATATACTTTCCCCAAGTTGTGACAGATTTTATTTGAACATTGACACATATACTGTTACATAGATCCACTTTGTATTGGTCGTGGCTATGTATTTTCATCTCATATATCCACTATGTATTCTTCATGGATATGATCAATTCAGGTCATAGGAGTGTATACCATTTTATCAATATAATTATGGATCTGCAGTGTATTTTATGGCGGCCATACCTAAAACATTTTTATCACTCAAGCATAGGTATGCATGCCTTGGGTTTGAAACATGTCATAATATTTTTTTGATGGTTGTGTGAATATTTTTCCATCCTCTCTACGTCCATACCCTTTCTCAAAAAAGTATACAAAGTACTTCATTCATCATTGTCTTCTGAATTCGCACTTTGTGGGGCAATCTGTTACACATCAAAATCACTCATTGCAATGATGGTTGGTGTCATCATTATAAATATCGCAAGCGTTTCATATTGGTATTAAGTGTCGCAAGTGTCACAAACATCACACTGTTATCTTGTCTATGTCGTCTCTCTAAGGACATCGTAAAGACACTTAAGACACCTCAAAAGACTAGTCTTGAAGAAGAGAAATCAATTGACAAGGAGTGGAATCCTTTTTCCACTGAAAAAGCCACTCAAAAGTCAAATTTGGAAAGGAGAGCTCCCCTACATACTCTTAGGGATCATTGGTGCTCTGTACCCTCTTCTAGGGAAGTGTTCCAACACTCAGTGTCCCTTTTGAGGGAGCACTAGCTTTTTGGGGTGAAATTTGGTTTGTTGGAGGAAATCAAGGAAGAATCCCCTCAATATCTGAAGGCAGTTGGATTTGAATATGAGTTCGAGGCATTATCTTAGGGGAGATACACAAATGAAAGAGAGGAATCCTCAACTTATCCCAAATATCTCTCAAGTGGTTAGGTCTCTCCAAGCCTATATAAGGAGGCCTCTTTATGGTGAAAGGATATATGGAGATTGAGAATTACACCAAACTTATGATCCCATAAGTAAGATTCCATTGAAGCATGTTCATTGTAGATTACTTGATAAAAGGGGTTGGACAAGGAGAGCTAGAAGAATATGTTGCACCTTCATAAAAAATATTGTAAGTACTCTTCATTTGTTCTCATTAATACATATACATGCTTGGCATGTTTCTTTCAAGTTTATGTTTGTTTCACATGAACTTGTCTTCAGTAGATATATCTATATTTGAGCTAATATCAGTAGAATAGGAAGCTTGTTGTATCTTTGTTTGTTCTATAGGACCTATCGAGGAGCTCAAGATTGGAGCTCATCTTGGACTTCGCGAGGACAAACACTATTAACAAGGTACACATATTTATTCTTCCTCTTCGTATATTAGATTAATTAGATCTAAAAAGGATGTCAGTGTCCACGTTAATAACTTTTTTGTCTTGCACTTAGGAGTCTAGAGACCAAGAGGGAATCTTCTTGTCTGTAGGAGGATTCACCTGTAACAGTATATTGTAGCAACGACATGTTGTACATAGGTTCTTTGGATGAAACAAATTCTAATAGATATACATTTTGAGTATGATGATTCCATTCCAATCTATTTATAATACAAGCACTGTTAGTATCTCAAAAGACCTGGTGATTCACTCCAAGACGAAGTACATTCCAATCAAGTATCACTTTCTACAGGAATAGGTTGCAGAGAAGAACATCAGAGTTGAATATGTGGGAAAAAAAGAACAAGTGGCATACATCTTTACAAAACCTCTTCCACGGGAGTATCTTCGCCAAAGACTAGGAGAAATTTCTACTCCAAAATGAATTCTTTTGAATTATTATCTTATATGTCTTAGATGTACACAAGGAAGCACCATAAATTGGACAAAGGGGGAGAGATTTATCATATGCAAAGGTAAATGCTTGTAGAGAGAGCATAGATGCATGTTTCCAAGGGGAACGATTGTCACAAGGGAAGAATGAGCGATATGACTTCAGAGTGATACCCTTTTTTAAAAGGGGGAGATATTATTCATATGAAGGGAGAGAGAGTATTTAGAGGGTTATAAAAACAAATAAAAATCAAAGGCACGTAGTGAGGGAGAGCAACCCCAAGGAGACTTCAGTGAGGGGGAGTAGCCAAGATATCCTTTTCCATTGATGTCAAAGGGGGAGAGATAGAAACATTGATGAGGAGTATACGCATGAATTTTAACATAACTAAGTGTTTCCATAATTTCCAAAGGGGGAGATTGTCAGACAATGGGCTTAGGTTGATGGATATTTTCTATGGATTGTTGGTTGTCATTGATGTCAACCAGTGGAGAGTGATATTGATGTCAACCCTTGGAGAAATTCCGGTAGCGAATTCTGGTAGCACAAAGTTTTGGGTAATGGACCCAAGGTTTTTTTATGTATAATGGTATGAATTTTAATATATTTGAAGGTAAGACTATTCTATATGGATATTACATGTCATTACATTTCCGGTGGTATGTGGAATGTCACATAACGCCTCACAGATAGAGACTTATGGCCATGAGAAGTTGGAGAACCCAGGTTTGGGTAATGGACCCAAGTTTGTTTCATGGATAATGGTATGAGTTTTGATATATTTGTAGGTAAGACTATTCTATATGGATAGTACATGTCATTCCATTTCGGGTGTTATGTGGAACGTCACATAATGCATCACTGTTTGAGAGTTATGGCTTTATGAAGTTGGAGGACCCTCATATGTTGGCTTGAAGCCCCAAAAGATCAAATAAGTCAAAGAGCTTGCAAAGACGAAATTATTATTTAAATGATAAAGTAAAGTGACAAAGTCAAGAAGGATTATTTAAATAAAAAAGTGAAGTGAAAAAATCAAAGAAGATTATTTAAATGATAAAGTGAGCTGACAAAGTCAAGGAGGAATATTTAAATGATAAAGTAATGGATAACCTTCTAATTATGGAAAGTGGTAACAATATAAATGAGGAAAATAGGTTAAGTGACCTAGAAATGGGTTACGTGACCTAGAAGATGGAGAGTATAAATAAGAGGCAATGCTCTCTCATTTTACAACACACTTGAGAATATTGAATATATATAGGTGATTGAGGTAACCAAGGGATATATAAGACAAATTTTAGAGGGAAGGTGAACAAAATAAGACCGGAATTCAAGAGAGGATAAATTCTTTTGATGATGCTTTCTAAGGTATGTTATTTATAGGTCATCTCACCATTTTTGAAATAACTTGTTTTATAGAATGATGCAGATCATGAAATTGATATGTCGTTGAGGAAGCATATCCAAGTATCTATGATAGAAAATTCAGCTTGTGGGTCGTTGTATTTTTGGAGTTACACTCGATGGGAAACAGGGTTTGTGGCTAGTCCCAAAACTAGTCTAAAACAGGTGTTTCGGGTAAAAATGTCATACCTTATTCATAACAAATACAAATTCAGTAAGACGAAATGTGTTTATTAGAGTATAGTATGTTGTATGTTGTGTAATAGTTTCATATTGATTCAACAAATATTCCATGTGGGGCATGATCTACAAGGTCTCTCTTTAGAATAAGCCAAAATTCCGCAAGTTATGCCATTTTTTCTATAACTCCTTTTATGAGAGGTTTCAAGTAGTGACACCTAGAGGAATTTCATAAAACACACCGAAGAACATTGTATATCATTTTCATATATTTATGCATTACAGGTACATAGTTATGATTATTTCAAGTTAGTGTTGTTGACTAATCCAAAACTAGTCATGTGAGACTAAATAAACGTTTGATGAAAATGTTAGTCTCTTATTGTTAATGTTAAGGAAGGTTTTCAAGTATTTGCTCATATACACTAGGTCTATTACAAAGTTACAAATCATATTTGGATGATGAAATTGATGAGGGCTTTTGGTTGAGGTACATGTTGGGTACATGGTTGAGACAAATAGTTGTTGAGATGGCACATACATGAGGTGTATAGTTGATGATGTTGGTACATATTGATGAGTAGCTAATACATTATTGGTAAATACTTAGYACATKGTTGGAGGCAATTGYTAGTAGTATTGTTGACACATGGTTTATGGATGATGTAGCATTTTTGTATTGGTATATTATTAGAAGAACATATTGATCTTAGTGATGATTATGAGTTGTWGTTTTATGCTTGGTTGATGCACATMTTTGAGAGTTGTCTTGGTGATTGATATTGGTGAGTAGATCTAATTTGGTTKATAATATTGATGAGACATGTTGTTGTGATAGKTTGTTTGGACAAGTTGTTGTGACATGTTATTTTTACAGGTTTGATGCATGGTTGATGCACTTGTTTATGGTATAGGTTGATTATAGATTGATTGGTAAAGGTTGGTGCACTTGTTTATGGTACACGTTGATTACAGGTTGATGCATGGTTCAAGTTATTGATACAGGTTGTTTGGTATAGGTTGATTGGTATAGGTTTACACCAATATATCTCATAGTGATAGTGTGACAATGGTTCCATCATTCTACTTATACGTCAGGGTGGTTGGACGGGGCAAGGACAGGTGGTTGTAGTCGAAAAACATTAGGGATTGTAGCCTCCTTCTAGTTGTAGCTAGTGAATTGGGGAGTTGGAGCTTCCCTTGGGTTGTATCCTGAGAAACTAGGGGGTTGGAGCCTCCTTCCAGTTACAGCTGGAAAAATAAGGAAGTTGGTGCTTCCAATGAATGTAATTCTTCAAGACATATAAGAAAAAGCATTATGTGGTTTTCTCCCGCTTTGTGTTTCCACGTAAAACACTGGTGTACTGTGTATGTGTATGATTGTTCATTTGTTCACTTCTTATTTACTCTCCAGTTATTTGTTGATAATGTTACATTGATATAACACTTGGATTATATGGTTAAAAAGGATTAAATTGCTCTATTACTGATTCACCCCTCCTCTCAATAATCCAACATAAGGGCACTCAATGATCTTTTTAATTTTAGGGAGTCTGAAAGGATATTAACTATGGACTTCATGGGAGTTCCTTTTTCGTAAGTAATCTCCAAGGCCCAAAGAAAGTGATAAACCAAAACCAAGGAGAATGTTCCTTTTTCGTAAATTTAGTCCCTCAAGCCCGAAAAAGGGTTAAACTTATACATGAGAATACTCTTCTAGTGAACCAAAGATATTGGAGTATACCTTTTTTCATAAAATTGACCATCCATATTGAGAAAGGGGTAAACTATTGCTAGACAGACATGCCTTCAAGTTTTAGTTTGGCGACCATGAAGGACAACAAGATCGCTCATAAATATTTTCATGTTTAGAGAGTCCGAAAAGGGATTAAAGAAGACTCCAGGAGGTTACTTTTCTCAGTTAATATGGATGATATTGAAAAACATAAATATAGTCTCATCATATGTTACTTTCATATTTCAAAGCGAGCTTGCAAGACAACAAAGTGTGCTCATTTTTGGGAGTCCCAAGGGCGAAGCCAATTGTGATGATGCATTGGACAAATGAGGCTCAATATCATAATCATGATGGGACTAACAAGGAATCATGATCCTAAAATCATTAGAGTCAGCATGGATGCCAAAAAGCAATAAGGATATATCTAGGGCATCCATGTAAAGGTAGGCTCTACCACGTAATCATGACACTTCTAAAACAAAAATGATGTTTTCGTGTCGCACTTTGGTGGGGTCGATCCTATTTTAAATAAGAAAAGACAACGAGATGCAGAAAGTGGAGGTGGAATCCTAACTTATATGCAAAAAGTTGGAAAAAAATGACTTTTACCAAAGGACCTTCCAAAGTGACCCATCTCCCAAAAAGTTACCAACCCAAAAGCAAAGTGCATTGTAACTTCCAATAAGAAAATCAAATACCAAATTAAATTATTTTCAAGCTAGAAAAAATGACAAAAGGGTTCAAAAAAGTGGCAAAAAGGGCCCAAAAAGTCTATAAATAGAAGCAGACAACTCATTTTCACCATTGCAATTTTAAAATTAACCAAAAGGTAAAAGAGACCCCTTTTCTAAAAGACTTGATTCTAGGAGATTCAGAGGACGAAATGAACTATCACTCGGATCACATAAGTATAAACTCATCCCTCTTGCATTTCTATTCTTCAATTATGCATTGCTTTTAGTTTTTATTGGGGCACACTCTCCTGAAAAAGGGTGGCCCTGTGTGTACACAGGCTATCTAAGGATAGCCCGCATACATCCATGGGAAGAATATAGTATGCCTATGGATGTACGTGACTATGTCCAAAACAACCCGTGTACACCCTCAAAAGCATGGTAAAATAAAATATGAAAGAGCTAATTCCCCCTTGAAATTGTCGTGTAAGAGGATGTATGTCCACTGGAGGGAGAGGGAACATGAGGAGATCAATATATTGGTCGATGAGGAACTTGCTTCCATTGTCACATTAAAACAATGTGGGCTACCGATGGTCTACTAGTGTCCACTTATGAGGGAACAACCTAGGCTATTGAATGCCTTGGTGGATTACTGACACCCAAACATAGAGGCATCCATAATTGAGGGGCAATCGTTGACTCCAATGACCAAGGATATTTACTTCTTGATTGGCCTCTCAAGGAGAGGGGAACAAGTCAACTTGTGCACATTTCCTCCTAGGACCTTCAACATCGCCAAATACATTGGGATGCATTGTGAGGTAGGCACTGAGAAAGTAGGTTCTCAAGTTCCCATGAACAAGATCACCAACCTGTCACTGAAGGTGTTCCTACTGCTCATTGGGAAGATCACTGGATCCACGACCATCCACTAGGCTTTTCGGGCATACATGTATTGTGCGATGTAGTGCCTTTATGTACGCATTTTTTACTGGATCACAACCATTGTTACTTTCATGAAGAGGAATCTTATAGATTTTTGTGAGCATATAAACAAGAAATTTGGGTTTGGTACCATTTTGTGCTCATTATTCTTTGAGAGGGTACCCATCCTGAGTCCAAGAGAGACAATGCAAGGGCATGTGGCCTCCTTCCCAGTGGTGTGTAGATGGGCAAAATTGTTGCCACGATAGGGGGAGAAAGGACCATAGAGGCCTTCTATGACACATTCTTTGACTGGTGGGCATGGAAAATTCCAACTATAAAGGAATACCCTTACATTGGAATCAAATTTTCTAGAGATCTATACATTCCCGTACCTCCTAGAGAAGAGCAAGGAGAGATAGGTACATGTGTTTTTAAAGTTATTTAATTTTTAGTTTATTTTATATATATAATTTTTATGTGAATCATAGTATCTAAAAAATATGTATCTATTATGTACAGATGTGGGACCTATGCACCAGACAGACTTCTCGAGGACTAGGTGACATCCTCAACCAGAGGCCATACCAATAGTAGTCGTCGGACCAATAGTCGCAAGGGGACCTCCAACCTGAGAGGCTAAGAGAGGTATGAGACAGGTGGAGCGAAACCTCACTGCACTCACTCGTGTAGTTCCCATGGCCAAGATCGAGGATCTACTACCATACATGCAACCTCATGTACTTGGGGTGCCATGGACTTGGGTCCAACTCTTTCAAAATTTGGAAAATTTCTTCGTTCACTACAGCAAGGCCAATAGGCCCCGAGCTTACATAATATGGACTCATTGTGTGACGAGGGTACTCTTTTTGTATATTTGTTAGGGCATAAGCCTCGTGGTGTATATAGGATTATTATTTTTGGAGGCGTTCGTGCCCACCTATGTACTCTGAGACTTATATATATATACATCTCTTATGTCTTATGGATCACATTTCTTGACAAATGTATGTACATGTGTATATATGTGCAACATGAAAATCTAATACGTGATTAGCTAGAGTATCTGTTATTTGATTTAATCTCCTAGGAACATTGATATACATAATGTAATCAAATCAATGATCTAAGATACGCACCGTAAGGAACCATCTATGTAAAGTAGGATCATAAACGCGGTAAACCCCATTTAACTGGGACACAACTAGTTGAGCATATAAGTAGAATCGGAGGTGAGAGATACCATGTGACAAAGCGTCATGAAGCAACTCTATCACTATGCTATGCTCAACGACATTGCTTGTGGCATCACCTAGACAGATACCTCCAGAAGATAGCAACTGGCCTTGAGGCGTGAAAATCACCCAAGCTGCGGAAGCAAGCCTCCAAGTGTGTTGGCTATCATTGTCCGCAAACCCAAAGAACACCTTTGATTCACTTGACATCTACCACAGTGAAAATATGACATAAATAATGACACATCCATAAAACAAAAAGAAAAAAAACTAATTGTATAAGAACTGTACACATGTATAAGAAGTCACCCAAGGCGACCAACCTACAAGTAATACTTCTTGAGGTAGAGCCCATATATAGGCTCTGCCAAAGCATTTCCCTCAAATTCAACCAGACCATAAGCACCCTTGTTTAATACTTCTTTCACAATGAAAGGTTTGAACCACATGGGTTTGAACTTCCCTGCCCCCAGGGGATCCTTATCTTGTTAATAGACTAGGACAAGGTCACCTTCGGAGAAAATATAAGGACAAATGGACCGATCATATTGACACTTGACTCATTTCTTGTGAGCCTCATTGGCCAAGGATGCATCATAGTGTTGCTCATAGAGCTACTCGATATATAATAAGAGTTCCTCAAGCGGTCAAGTGTTTGGAAATAACTGTACTACCAACTTTAAATACAAGATATGGCACTCTATAGGAAAGACAACTTCCAATCTGTAAACGATTTGAAAAGGTGAGAAACTGGTGGCAGTATTTACAGACGTTAGGTAGGTCGATAACACTAAGTACAACATCAATTGCCAATTTGACTTGGCACAATTGATCATTCATTGTAGAATAGTCTTGAGGGACTTGTTCACAGCCTCTACCTAACCATTCTCTTATGGGTAGTAGGGTGATGAATGCCCTTGCCTCAACCCAAGACTTGATGTTAACTCGAACATAAATTTGTTCTGGAAGTGACTGCCATTGTCAGTGACAATCTCCTTCGGGATGTCGAACCCTGCTATTATCTCGTTGAAAATGAAGAGATTTTTTGTTTCACCATCATTATTGAACGTTGGCATAGCCTCAACCCAATTTGTGAATTATTTTATTGCTGTGATGATATAATGATGCTCCTTGGTTGAAGATAGGTGGCATGTAGTAAAATAAATCCCCCACTTAGTGAAGGGACCAACAACGATGACAGGAAACATGGGAGCGAGATGTGCCCTCATATTTCAAGAGAATATCTGACACATGTGGAACTTCTTGACCAAATGAACGAAATCCTTGATTAACGTAGTCCAAAAATAACCGGCTCGTAGAATATTTTGGGTTGTTTCCAAGCCAGACAGATGACCACCACATGCTCCAATGTGTCAGTCATTAAGAATGAGTTCTTCTTCTCTGTGTAAAAGGCATTGACGAAGAATGCAAACTACTCCTCGATGATACAAAGTGTCATCAAGGATGAGATAGTTTCGTTCATGATGGAGTATTCATCGATTCTCATCGTGAGAAGCAAAGGTAGGCCACTTCAAAGCCTGGAGATAGACTAGTATATATCCATACCAAGGGTCTGATGATGCAATAAAAAAAATATCTCCTTTAATAGGTGATTCTTCGGGCGTAACATCACTTGATTTGACCGAAAGTTCTGAAATAAGTTCTGCAAAGACAAGTGACTTTTTGGATTTCCCGGAAACAAAATCCAAGTCAAATTCTTGGAGGATTACAATCCATATACTAATTTTTCTGCCAATGATGCATCGTGTCAACACGTATTGAAACAGATTCACAACAACAATGATGGTGGTCTTGTGAAGAAGTATATAATGATGAAATCGATGGAAAACATGCACTGTTACCAATGCAAGCTTCTCAACATGGGAATATTTTAGTTCTGGCCCAATCAGGCCTTGACTCAGGTAATAAATTATGTGCTCTTTGAGAAAATCATCCTCTTGAACCAAGACCATGTTGATGGTCGACTCTACGGCATCCAAGTACAATAATAAATCTTTATTATAATTGGGAGGTCGAAGCAGAGGGGCAGACATGAGGGTGCATTTGAACGCTTCAAAACAGTGTTGAGAAGCTTCATCCCAACAAAAGGAGACTCCCTTCTTCAATAGACACATGAACCCTTTAGTGATATCGACATAATTTGAAATAAAACACCGAAGAAAGTTCACTTTTCTCTATAAGCTCTGAAGCTGAGGGACTATGCACGGGGGAGGCAATTGAACTATTGCCTCAACCTTAAGAGAATCGATCATGATCCCTGTTGTCTAAACTATGAAACCTAAAATATGACCCGACGTCACACAGAAAATTCATTTATTAGGATTCGAGCGAATCTGACAATAGCGACATTGTTACAATATTAGTCAGAGGTGTGTGGGATGATCAACTCTCTTACAAGATCGTGATGATAGATCATCGAGATAAGCCTTGAATGTATGTCTAAGATTTTGGAAAGAAAAAGACATGGCCTGCTGAAAAGTAGCTCCAACATTCTTTAGGAAAAAAGGAATCTTATGATAAGCAAATGTGCCCCACGAATAGATAAAAGTTGTTTTATGTTGGTCCTTGGGTTTGATCTGAATTTGGTTATATCCCGAAAAACCATCCATGAATGAAAATACCTCACAACCTGTGCATTCATCAACAATCTGATCAATGAATGTGGTGGGGAAATTATCCTTTGTAAATACCTTATTCAAGTCATGGAATTCCATGCACACTCAAATCGTACCCCTTTTTTTGTTAATGGGCATGGGATTTGACACCCATTGAGTCAACTGTACAGGGAAGATAAAAACAACTTTAAGCAATTTTTATACTTCATCCTTAATAGTTGCCTCTGTTAAACCTTAATATTGTCTCATCACCCCTTAATTGGGGCATATTAGATTAGTAATGTTATTTTATTTATGTTGTCTTTAGGCCATTTGTTGTAATTCTACTTCCTAGTCTCCTATATATACCAAGGAGACATTTTCATTTTGAATCATCTTGTACTTGAACATTTAAGTGCAGTAAAAGGAGGTTTCCCCCTCGAAGAGGCTTATTATCTGAAATTATCTCTTTTTCAAGGCGTTGAGTACTTTTTCTGAGGTTTTTCTATGCTATATTGATATTTGGTTCTTAACATATGGTATCAGAGCTCAAGGTCTTGGGGTTTCGTTGCTACATCTGAGACACCTTGGAATTTTTACTATAAATTTTTTTCTACAATGTTTTAGAAGGAACGACTTGGATTATATTTAGTAGATAGATCAAGGTACATTGGGTTCAAAATTCATCTCCTCTGGCCTTATACTTTCGAAGATATAGCCTGTACAAGATAGGGTTCTGGAATCATCCTGAACTGAGTCATTGCAGAATTTTCTCTATAAAACATTTTCTGTAATGTTTCAGACCTTGAAATCTAGAGGATATTCACATAAATTAGTAATATATTTGTGATAAAAATTTCATCTCCTGGGTCATCTTAAATTTGTAGATACACCCTGTGTAAGATAGGGTATCTGACTAGTCCTATTAACTAGTCTCAAGAAGGTATTCCAGGTAAAAAAATCATAAATTATTCCTAGAGTATCCAAATTGAGTGGGACTGGTTTCGTTGGATCATGGACATTCTATAGTATTTCTAGTGCGAGTTTCAGAATTTTATATCAATTATTTTGTGCAGGGCACTCTATACAAGTGATATCTCCCAGAAAGGCTAGAAATCGACAAGTTGTTGGGAAGTTACCATAAATTCCACTTGGCACATCCAATTTTGATTAGGCCTATGGAATTGCAGAGAAGAAATATTAGAGAACTACATAAAATAAAGTTTCATACCCAG
>JZKD02S2068209.1:0-21458 GCA_000966675.3 Picea glauca | reverse complement strand
GATTTCTCTTCTTCAAGACCAGTCTTTTGAGGTGTCTTAAGTGTATTTAAAATGTCCTTAGAGAGATGAAATGGACAAGATAATAGTGTGATGTTTGAAACACTTGCAACACTTATGACCAATATGCGACACTTGTGATATTTATAATGACAACACCAACCATCATTACAATGAGTGATTTTTATGTGTAACATATACTCTACCTCGGCTGTAGACAAAAATATTGATGATTGTTTCTTTCTTAGCCCTGATACTAAACACTCAACCAAGTAGAACATTTCTCCATTGGTGCCTCATCGTTCATCAATACAACGTTCCCAATATTCATATGTGTAGGCAATAAGAGATATATCCTTTCCTTTTGGATACCATAATCCAAACTCTTTTGTTCCTTTGATATATCTAAAACTCCTCTTGACTGCTAACACATGTGATTCCTTTGGTGTTGCTTGAAATCGTGCCACCTATACAACTGCATGCATTACATTTGGTCTGGATGTTGTCACATATAGTAGGCTACCAATCATTGATCTATATTTCCTTTGATATGCATACTTTGAATCATCATATTTTCTTAACTTGCAACTGGTTTGCATGGGAATGATAACTAGTTTGCAATATTCCATTCCAAACCTCTTTAGCATTTCTATGATATACTTGGTTTGAGAACTAAAAATTCATTGCTTGCTTTGATGTATCTAAAGACCCAGAAAGAAGGATATCTCTCCAGGTAATGACATTTCAAATTCATTCTGCATATCCTTTGCAAATTTCCAGCTAAGCCTATCATTAATACTTCCAAAAACAATATCATCAATCTAAATTTCAATTAATAAAATACTACCTTGAGTTACATTTATGTAGAGGTTGTTTTATGTGCTTCCTTTCCATAGTTCATAGGGATTTTTGTCAGTGTTGTTTCTGACTATTACTCTATTTTGGATGCGAGCTGTTGTATGCACTTCATGTGTCCAAAAGTTATCTGTCAATTTGGAATCCATTAGCATTGTTTGATCCATTTCCTGTGTAATTATCATCCATTATGATAATGTTCATTTGTCTCTGAACCACTCTTTGAACCAATATATCAATCCATTCTCTCATCCATACTGTCCAAGAATCTACTTGTGCAATTGTCCATAATTATGACCCATTTATCACTATACTATCATGAAGTCTTGATTAATCCATCAAATTGTACTTCTACTAACTGACAACTCTGGATCTATCTTCTCAATCTCTGCAAGCTTCTCGAAGGATGGTTCTTTGTTCTATGACATCTATCACATAGACTCCCCCTGTCTAATATTCATATTATCTGGGAGTCTCTAATCCGGATGGCTTAGAAAAATTCATGCTCTAATGTGTATTCATCATCATCTTCATTGGTAGATTCATTATCTCTCTAAGCTATGTCTTCTTTCTTTCTATCTGTGGATTCATATTACACTACAATGCCTGAAATTATGATCTCTTGAACTTGTTCCTTATTTACCCATCCTTCCTTCTTTCAGTTATTTTCCAAACCTTTCTGTATCTGACATATTTATTTTTCTCTGTAGAGTTTTCTTCATCTCATTTTATTGCCAATCTTGTGATCTCTAGTACCTGGTCTTGTTCACATGCTCTTCCTATTTTCCTATTCATACTTTCTTATATCTGATATCAGTATTCTCTTTCATGGAAGTATCGATCATGCTTCTATAATCACTGGCTATGTGTCCATAGTTATGACTTTTGTAAAACTCAATGTTACGTGCGACCACATAGGAAATTCTTGTTTGGACATTTCTTTTATAATCCCTACAATCTGAAACCTTATGTTCAAAGTTAGTATAATAAAAAAAATGACCATAAAATAAATTTGCATACCTGGTATTGAATGATCTTCTTTGTGGCGTAGTCCTTATGAATTTTTTTCTTGACTAATAATGATCATGATTGAAGCTTCTTTGTGGCTTGAACATGGATGGGCTTCTTGAAGATGTATCTTCAATAGTTTTATTAGATTTTGGTTGACCATGATTCCTTCCTTTGAGTACTTCTACATAACTCTTTCTATTTTCTTCATTCTTCTTTTCTAAAAATGTAGAGTGCTTCTCTTCATTCTCTACAACTGATGTGGATGTTTTTGTCTCTTCAACGTTCTTGTTGAGCTTGACAATTTTGACTCTTACTGTGACAACTTCTTCTTCAAGATTCTTCATTATCTGAGACTTCATGACCTATTTTGTTCTCTTTTCTTCCTCAAGTTGGATTTTCAATGTAATTATTTCTTCTTCCAGTATTCTCTCTTTTTTATGAAACTCTTCCTCAAGTTGGTTTAATTCATTCGTTCTTTCCTTAAGATGATCCATTAGTATATTTTCTCTCTTTTCCGATTCTTCCTTTTGTGTTTCTATGTTGGCTTATAAAAATTTGTTTTGATATTATAGAGTTTCTTCAATTATTTTGGCCTCTTCTAGTTGAGCTCCTAAATTCTTGATGACCTGCTGATATTTTTCGGGACCTTGAATACTTTCCTTTTGCTTCATCAATTCTTTCTTGGATGACTTGTTTTCTTCTCTTTCTTTCCTTAGATATTTAATTACAATGATCATTTTTTCTATGTAATAAACTTTTGATTCTTCATACTCTTTGTTGATTTGCTACTCTCCTCTACCATCATAGTTATTGACCCAAGGTTCATGTCTTTCAAGTTTCCAACAAAACCTCTAAAACTATCGGCCCTCCTGGTAAAGCAGAAGGAAATAGAGTACACAAAGTGCATTGTGTGGTCTCACCTGAGATAGCATTAAATGGGTGGTTGTAAGACTCAGGTGTTTATAGTCTAGGATTGAGTATGAGATAGGTTTTTGTTAATATGAGCCATATACTATGAATCGTGATTGAAATCTACTATTACTCACGGGTGTGCATCTATCTTTTGTATTATTTCCTTAACAACACAATCATATTCCATAACAATGTATTAACTCATTCATTAAGCATAACAATTAATTGCTGAAAGAAAATAAAGATATACATGCATTCATCACATTACACAGATATTACCGTGGTTCACCCCCTCCTAGGCTACATACACAAGGATTTGTCTCTTGGCTCTTTTATTATGGTAGTTCTGCATCTCTAGCGTCGTGCGCTTACAATTCCCTCATATGGGGAAGGTATGTATGAGGCGAACTAGATCGCACCAGGATCCAAAACCTATGATCTAATCCTCAGATATTCCTTCTCTACTATGTTCTTAGCTCAACATCTTACAAAATTGGTTCCTAGCAGCATTACATAACGCATCAACTCATACATAACTCTGATAGAACATTGCAAAAGATGAACTAATTCAAAAGTGAATCAACCTCTATATGATATTTTCATATCTCTATTTATATATATCAGGCTCTTCATCCATTTACAATGTATTAACAAAACCCTAACCCTATCGACATTAGGTCCTCCTCCCATGCACACGTGTTGTTCTTCCTCCAACTGTCTCTTTCCTTGTCTATGCTTTATTGCATGCACACATGCTCTGTTACCTTCCAGTTGTTACTTCCATTTATGCACGCTTTCTTTCCCACAATCATCCTTCTTTCCACTACAAAATGGTGCCAATAGGCCCCCAACACTGACATGTGACTCGTCCCGAGTCACCTAATCCTTCTAAGCTTCTTCGATCTCCTTGGTGATCATCTGGAACTTTTTCTTGAGATCTGTTGCTTTTGTCAGTGCCTACGAGGTCTTGTACTGGGGTTGTGCCAAGTTATACTATGGTTGCACATTATTGTATGGTTGTTGCACAGTAATGTAATACTACTATGTAGTTTTGTATGGATCTTAGGCTTGATTGAACCGTGGCACTGCTTTCCTACTCATCATTTTGTCCTGTACCTTGTATGCAACTGATGTTCTTTCCCGTATTAGCTCCATAGTTATAAAATCTTTGTTTTCGTGGCATACTGACTTACAAAACATGAAATATGAATTCTTTGGAACTGTCTTGTATTTCTACATCATCATGTAGTGATAAGGGTCGTGACCCAATTTATTTCATATTTTGCACCATAATCCTCCCTGTGGTAGCAGATTTGGCATACCTGGTGCCATATACTGTGCGAATGTTGGTCATTCGTTCTTGTGGTGTCCTTCCATCTTGCATGCAATGCACCAAACAACTTCTCATTTGTCCCTGTTCTTATTCTGGTTCAGGTGAAATGTTAGATTCTTCAAATCCTCCTTCAATTCCTCAATAGTTGGGTCCATCTGTTGGTACTGTTTCTGTTCCAGTTGCAAGGCTTCTTGTAGATCCTCTTCCCGTGTCTGAAATTTATGTTGTTGTAAGGGATATTTTAAGTGTGGGAGTAGTGATTTGACAAACAGGTGTCGATGTTGCATCTCGGTCATAATCTATTTTAGTTTTCCCTTTAGTCACTTGAATCTCTCATCAATATCCCATACCGATTCTCCTGGTGTTTGTCTTATCTCAATCATCTCAGTCATGTACTGATCCTTTGAGATCGACTTTTGGAACTCATTGATCAATAGATTCTTAATGTCTTCTAGTGTCCTCATTGTCCAAGGGGCACTATTTGTGTCTAGACTCATGTACGAGTCTAGTGCACGATCTCTTAGCGTAATCACTAGCTGTGTTAGTTTGGTATCTTCATCAGTGATCTATTTTGCCTCCTAGATCTTTGCACAAATAAACAAATGCTTCTCAGGGTCTTCTGCTACTTCTCCTTGAAATTATGGTAATCGAATAGTGGGATTTTGTTCTGCCATTCTAAATACTGGACTACTTCCTCCTCTGTGTGGTATAGATATTTGACTAGTGTTTCCTGAACTGGCTCCTCCAGTTGTTTCTCCTAGGGTATATGTACTTCTTGCTATCGAAATTCCTCCAAACTTCGATTGTCTAAACAGTGGTGTTCTCTTTGGTGTATTAGTTGCACATGGGTTTATGGGTTCCACATTGACATTAATATGGATAGAATGGCGACCTTCTCCTCCCATTATTGGGCCTCTTGTATTCCTCTCATATGTTGCATGTAGTATTTCCTCAATCTACTCCACATCCTGGAGATCCTCTACCTCTTCCTCATCACTCACCAAGCCTTCCCTCGCAGCTACAACTCTCNCGTCCTTCTGCTCCACATATCATACTTAAAACCATTATGACCATTAAACATTGGTACTCCATTCTCAGAATAATCCATCATCTCCTTCCAGTGGTTCAACTATTTCCTGAAGGAACCTCACTCTGAAACCAATTGTTGGATTACTAAGAGGGGGGGTGAATCAATAATAGGGAAATTTAATCCTTTTTAACCATATAATCCAAGTGTTTTATCAATGTAGCATTATCATCCAATAACTGCAGAGTAAATAAGTAATGAGCAAATGAACAATCATACACATACACAATACACCAGTGTTTTGCATGGAAACCCAAAGCGAGAGAAAACCACTGATTTTTTTTTCTTATATATCTTGAAGAATTGCATTCATTGGAAGCACCAACTTCCTTTTTTTTCCAGTTGTAACTGGAAGGAGGCTCCAACCCCCTAGTTTCTAAGGATACAAAATGAGGGAAGCTCCAACTCCCCAATTCTATGGCTACAACTAGAAGGAGGATACAACCCCCTATGTTCTTTGACTACAACTGAAAGGTGGCTACAACCACCTTTCGTTTCCCCATCCAACCACCTTGATGTATACGTAGAATGATGGGACCACTGTCACACTATCACTGTGAGATATACTGTTGTAAACCTGTACCAATAAACTGAACCATGCATCAACCTTTAACTCAACCTATAATCAACTTGTACCATAAAAAAGTGCAAAAACCATGCACCAACATGTCCCAACCAACCTGTAATCAACATGTACCAT
Source organism: Picea glauca (assembly GCA_000966675.3). Lineage (NCBI taxonomy): Eukaryota > Viridiplantae > Streptophyta > Pinopsida > Pinales > Pinaceae > Picea > Picea glauca. The sequence goes on along the minus strand of JZKD02S2068209.1, from coordinate 15,563 downwards.
AAACAAGTGCGTCAACCATGCACCAAACTTGTAAAAATAACATGTCACAACAACTTGTCCAAACAACCTATCACAACAACATGTCTCATCAATCTTATCAACAAAATTAGATCTACTCACCAAGATCAATCACCGAGACATCTCTCAAATATGTGCATCAACCAAACATAACACAACAACTCATAATCATCATCAATATCAATATTCTCTTCTAATAATATACCAATATAAGTATGCTACATTATCCATAAACCATGTATCAAAAATACTACTAACAAGTGCCTCCAACCATGTACCAAGTATGTACCAATGATGTATCAACTACTCATCAACTATGACTCATGAATATGTACCAACATCATCAACTATACACCTCATTTATGTTCCAACTATAAAATGTGTTATATAAAAAATGGCATACCTTGTTGAATTTTGGATTATTCTAGAGAGAGACCTTGTAGAGAATGCCCCGCATGAAATTTTTGTTGAATCAATATGAAAATGTTACACAGAATACAAAAGACTAGAATATAACCAAAATATTTCATCTTACTGAATTTGGATCTATTAGGAATAAGTTATGACATTTTTACCCGAAACACTTGTTTTAGACTAGTTTTAGGACTAGCCACAAACCCTATTTTCCATGGAGTGTAACTCCAAAAATAAAACGACCCACAAGCTGAAGTTTTGACCATAGATACTTGGATATGTTTACTCAATGGCATAGCAATTTCATGGTTTGAATAATTGTAGAAATTTTTTTATTGTGAAAATGGTGAGATGACCTGTAAATAGCATACCTTAGAAAGCATCATCAAAAGAATTTATCCTCCCTTGAATTTTGACCTTCTTTTCTTCACCTTCCCTCTGAAATTCATCTTAGATATCCCTTGGTTACCTCAGTCACCTATAGATATTCAATATGCTCAAGTGTGTTGTAAAATGAGAGAGTCTTTCCTCTTATTTATACTCTCCATCTTCTAGGTCACTTAACCCATTTCTAGGTCAATTAACCCATTTTTAGGTCACTTAACCTATTTCTAGGTCACTTAACCTATTTCTAGGTCACTTAACCTATTTTCGTCATTTTTAGGGTTAACCACTTTCCATAATTATAAATTTCTCCATTACTTTGTCATTTAAATATTCCTCCTTGACTTTGTCACCTCACTTTATCATTTAAATAATCTTCTTTGATTTTGTCACTTCACTTTATTATTTAAATAATCCCTATTGACTTTGTCACTTTAATTTATCATTTAAATAATAATTTCTTCTTTGAAAGATCTTTGGCTTCTTTGACCTTTTGGGGCTTCAAGACAACATATGAGGGTCCTCCAACTTTGTAAGGCCATAACTCTCAAACCGTGAGGAGTTATGTGACGTTCCACATACCACCAGAAATAGCATGACATGTAATATCCATATAGAATAGTCTTACCTACAAATATATCAAAACTAATACCATTATCCATCAATCAAACTTGGATCCATTACCCAAACCTGGGTTCTCCAACTTCTCATGGCCATAACTCTCTAACCGTGAGGAGTTATGTGATGTTCCACATACCACCAAAAATGGAATGAAATGTACTATCCATATAGAATAGTATTAAATTCAAATATATTAAACATTACACCATTACACATGAAACAACCTTGGGTCCATTACCCAAACCTTTGTGCTACAATAATTCTCTACTAAACTTTCTCCAAGGGTTGACATCAATCAATAAGGGTTGACATCAATATCACTCTCCAATAGTTGACATCAATGACAACCAACAATCCATACCAAATATCCATCAACCTAATCCAACTGTCTAACACCTTGTTCCTTCACACTCATTAAAATTGGTCCAGAAGAACATATATTGGCATGAGTTTACCTCTTTTACCAACCTATGGATTATGGAGGAAAAAGGTACACTACGAGAGATTCGCCTCACCGAGAGATTGCTCCTCAGTAAATTTTATACTTTTTCAGGATAAGGAGACTAAATCTAGAAAAAGGCTGTGAGTCCATAGTTAATCTCTTTTCAGAATCCTTAAAATTGAAAAGATTGTTGAGTGATCTTGTCTTTGTCACACTCGTTAAAATGGTTTTGAATGGACATATTTTCAGTGTTGTTTTACCCTTTTTTCAAACTGACTAGACTATTTTCTAAAAGGGTACCCTAGTGGAGTCCTCTTTTACATTTTTTCATACTCTCTAAACATGAAAAAACTGCCGAGATTACCTTCTTTGGGATAATTAAAATTACATCGAAGGGGGTTTTCATCATGTCTTGCTAATCACATTTGCATCTTTACATCTTTGGCCTAATGCCAGCTCCATGTTTCTCTTGACTGAGCCTTTGAGATGTTCCTTATACACAAGCCTTGTAGCACTTTTCCTTTGTGACCTCACACCTTGACCCATGGAGGAATTTTCCCCGAGTGTCCTTTTCCTGCACATATCTCCTTTCTCTAATAATTAGTGTGTTCCTTGTGCTTGGAACTAGTATTTTTGCAACACACATTAGTCATTTGTAATGTAGCATTCTTTTATTATTTTTCAAGATCTTTAAAAAATTGAAAAAGACAAAAAAAAATAAAAAACCCAAAAAGAGGGGATAAAAAATATATATTCCTTTTTGGCAGCACAATGATTCGCCCTTGGACAAAGCACATCCTTCCATTTGTTTGTCAAGATTTGGGATCTAATATGACCTTAGGAATTTTTTCTCGCTACATAGAACTGTGTCCTCCTCCATTTGGTTACTCTTCAAAACATATGGAGAGTTTTCATTGCCTCCTGCATTGTGAACTTATGTCAATGTCATGTTTCCTGAGTCTGATCATCTTTCATGTTATTGTCCAAGGGAAGTTTCACCCAGCCTACTTCGACCTTTTTTAGTTTGTCTCTTGACCTCATTCCCGTCCATCCCAAATATCCAATCAAGTCCTTCTTCGAAATCAATGAAGTTCTCTGCCTGATCATCGAGATCCTGTTGTATTTTCCCGACTAGCCATTGAAGACCTCTGGGTTGTGAAGTCATACATTCATATTTCACTCCTACCCAAGTTTTGAATATCTTGAATATTGTTGCTCGATCTCTGAACACCTCATCTCCATCCATCATGCATCATTGGCTTCTTGAATATGGATACTATATTTGTATATCTTTGATTTTGGGATGTAGATATGTTGTGTATTTCTTGCGGCTACACTTTATATAGTTATATGACATGGATCTGAAGTGTATTTGATTGAAAACCATGATTTTTTTCTTCTCGAGCATGGGTATGCCCACCTTAGAGAGACAATTGTTATTTTTTCAGATGGCACCTCCCGAACTCTAGTTCTAGCCTCGCTCATTTCTTACATTATGGAGAATATGTTATAACCCTAAATTTCTCTACATCTGCATACCTGACATTTGGCCCTCTTACTTGCATTTTTTTCCAAAGCCATCACTGTGTTGCTCTTCTAAAAAACCCATTTTTTGATGATGTATGCACCCTTCTTCGCTACTACCTGCGTACATACACTTGATGCCCCACTACATCCTGAGTACGTATGAATGATGCACAATTAAAACCCACGTAAACTTGCAAAAGTTGTAAAAAATAAAAATTTGCAAGGAATTCATTGAGATTACGGGCTATAGGGTAGTTTCCCAACTAATCCACCACCTATAGCCTGTCACCCAACCTAATAAACATACTTTTTTCATATAAAAGGAGGTGTTGGGGTATCTTTCCACATATATACATAAGAATAGTGAAACTTTGCCTATTTCATATCCCCTCCTTGCCCCAAGCATTTGCAGCCCTTTTGTGAGAATTGCCTCAGAATTCCCCAATTTGCCTTCCTTCCTCCATCATAAACCCATTATACTTCCCAAGAAGAAGGTTGAGAGGAGAACCTTATCGGAGGTGCACTTGGATCTTGGTGAGGAGGAGCTCGAACAAGGTTCATGGACCAGTGGCCGACTTTACTTGTAAGTGATCATTGTATTATCAATAAAAGAAGTACTTTTCTTGTACCAAAACATGATGTGTCGAACGTTCACATTTGTTTTATGTTTTTATTATAGCATCTAACCCTTATTTAGGTATCAAATGTATGCTTATATATTTCTATTTTTCTTTATTTGAATGTAGGATAGCCTTGGGAGGAGGTTTGCAATCAACAAAGTTATCAAACGCGAGAGGATCATCACCAGACATAGAGTAAAGGTACAGTGACTTGATCCTTCTCATATTTTGTTTCTTGCATGAGTCTTGGGTATGTTTTGGGTAGTTAGATAGGTAGGAGAATTTTAAATAGTAATTGATCTTCCTACATTGTAAACCTTGGTGTATCCATAGGGGGGGTTTTCCTACTAGCAACGAAGTATGGACATTACGAATTTGTCGTAATAATTTTTAGGATGACTATTGTTGCAACCTCATTCATGTTCTTGATGAACAATATTTTGGGAAAATGTCTAGATAAATTTGCGATCATCTTTATAGAAAATATTCTCATTTATTTAAAGGATGAAAAGGAGCATGAAGGACATTTAAGAATAGTACTACAAATACTAAGAGAACATAAATTATATGAAAAATTAAGTAAGTATGAGTTTTGTAAAGACCAAATTCATTGTTTGGGATATATAGTTTCCAAGAAAGGTATAACAATTGATCCAAACAAAATAAAGGCTATAATGAATTGGCCTGAACCTAAAGATGTTTCAGACATGAGATCGTTTATGGGTATAACTGGCTATTACCAAAATTTTATAGAAGGTTTCTCTAGAATTGCATATCCTATAACATCGTTACAAAATAAAGGAACTAAATTCATCTGGTCTAAGAAATGTAAAGAAAGTTTTAACAAGTTAAAATGACTCGTAACTACAGCTCCTATAATAAAATTGGCATATCTAGATAAGGATTTTGTGGTATGTACGGATGCATGCTGCGAAGGGCTTGGTGGTGTGTTAATGCAAGAAAAACATGTAATAGCTTATGAATCTTAGAAATTAAAGAAACATGAAGAAAATTATGTAACACGTGACTAGGAATTGGCTGCAATAATACATGCATTAAAGATGTGGCGACACTATCTAGTAGGCCAAATTTTTTATTGTTGAACGATAACATCAATCTAAAATACATGTTTGATTAACAAAATTTAAATGCTCTTCAAGCATGGTGGTTAGCCTTCTTAAGAGAGTATGATTTTGAGATAAAACACATAAAGGGAAAAGAAAATAAGGTTGCAGATGTATTAAGTATACATAAAAATCTGATATATATAGTTACTAGAAGTAATTACGAATTATATTTAAAAGAAATGGTAAGAATAGCAGCTGGAAAAGACCCAGAATATCAAAATATCAAGTTAAATATTGTTGATAATTCAGCAGGAATAGAAGAATTAGACTTTAAATTCTCGAAAAGTGAAATGTTAATGTATAAAAATATATTATATGTACCAAAATCTAATGAAATTAAGTTGTTAATACTAGATGAATTGCACACAAAACCATATTCTAGACATCCAGGTAACCAAACATTGATTAGTATGTTGAGAAAATAATTCTATTGGCCAAATATGAAAGGAGAAACAATTGAATATCTTGCTATATGTTTAGAGTGTCAACAAGTTAAGGTTGAACGCCAAAACCTGGATGGACTACTACAGCCTTTACCCATTCCAGAATGGAAATGGGAAGTGATAAGTATGGATTTTATTACCGGATTAACTAGAAGTAGTAAACAAAATGACTCAATTATGGTTTTGGTTGATAAACTAAGTAAGGAAGCACACTTTATACCAGTGAAATCAACGTAGAAGGCTATTAATATAGCATAAATATTCATGAAGGAATTATTTAGGTTACATGGAATTCCTAAAGTTATAATATCTGATAGAGATGTTAATTTTATCGAAATTTTTTGGAAGGCTTTATTTAAAGGGTTAGATACCCAATTGAATTTTAGCACTTCTTATCATTCACAAACGGATGAGAAAACCAAAAGAACTAACTAGATTTTTGAAGAAATTATTAGAATGTATGTTATGAACATACCTGGTAAATGGGAAGAATATTGTACTTAGTTGAGTTTGATTATAATAATCATTATCAAGCTTCAACAAAACTTAGTCCTTTTAAAATTTTATATGTCAGAAAATGTAATACACATGTTTCATGGAGCAACCTTGTAAATAGGTTGATGATAGGACCATATATGTTAAAATACATGGAACTAACAGTCAAACATGTACAAGATAACCTAAAAGTACCTTGGGAAAGGAAAAAAAGTTATGTTGATGCAAAAAGGACTCCAATAGAGTACAATATTGGAGATCATGTGTATATTAGAGTTAAACCTAAAAAGTGTTCTTTACGACTAGGAAGGTATAATAATTTAGCACCTATATATTATGTCCCATTTGTGACACTTGCTCAAATAAGACCAATAGCATATCAAATTTCACTTCTAGCTATGGTAAAAGTACATGATGTGTTTCATGTTTCATTATTGAAAAATTATTCATGACCTTACTCACGTTGTTGATTGGAAAATGATACAGGTGGAACCCATGGGCGAGTTCGCAATAAATACAGATCATATTCTTGACAAGAGGGAACTTACACTCTAGAATCGAGCTGTAGGATTGGTAAAGGTGCGATGAAGGAATCTTAGTCCCGAAGAAGCTACTTGGGAAATAGAAAGTAATATGCAGGAAGCATATCCATTTATGGTCCAAAATTGAATTGTAAGACTTCATTATTTTTATGAAATAAACACATTTGGAAAAAGGGGCACATGTTGAATCATCTGTTAAAAGAGGGAGTCAATAATCCAAAGGGGTTGGCCAAGTGGAAGCATACTGAGACAAGTTGTAGAGTTAACTTAACTTCAAAAATACACATTCCATATTTATAGAAGAATCTGTGAACATGTGTAAAGTTGGATCTGATAGGTGCTCAGTGAGTATGATGCTCAACAGAAGTGTCACAAGTCCTAGGAAAAATAAAATAAGTCATGAAAATGGAATGAGACATCATTCCCAAAGGAGATTAATTCAATAGCTTGAAAAAGGCTATGCGCAAAACTACTTGACACAGTAAAAATTCTACAAATATTACTCACAACATTGGAGCTCATATTTCTACAAGAGGAAACATAGACATCCCCTTGGATTCCGAGCTCATATTGGGGGTGACATAGGTGAAAGAGACTCTAGTCTAAGGTTGGGAGGAACAAGGAATTCAACATGTGGTTTCCGCAAAGTTCTAGGTTTTATTTTTGTTATGAATATGTCGATTTAAATCTTACTATTTTTTTATTATGCATTATTGTATCTAAACTCTTGACATAAATAAATTGTAAAAATGTTAGAAATTAAGTGCATTATCAAAGAGGATCGATGTATATGATGATTTAGGAAAACTATGAAAGGGAGCAATAACTATTCGGATCCTATATCTTTGAACATAGTCATACCAATAGTAATAAAGTAATAAAATGCATAGGTATAAACCAACTAAGAAACCAAATTTTTATTCATATAATAGATTTGAAAGGAAGAGAAACAAAGTTTCGACATATACAATGCATACAACTGAAAAGAAATTAGTTACAACATATTACATTATGCATGCAATTGAAAGGGAAAATTGTTACAGTATTTACAATTACATTATGCATATATCCGAGAAGGGAATAGTTACAGAGGTAACATTTATAATTACCCTATGCATGTATCCGAAAAAAGAAACAATTATAGAGATAATATTTTACATTGTGCATGAATCTGAACATGAGAATTGTTACATAATTACAAAATTACATTATGCATAAAGGGAAAAAGTTATAGATATAATATTTTTCATTATGCATGTAACCAAACAGGAGAATTTTACAGAGTTAACATTTACGGAATTTCACTATAAATATATTCAAAAAAGGAAATAGTTCCATATTTAACAATTAAACAAAATGCACCATGCATGAAAACAAAAGGAATTTGTTGTAGGGTTTAAATGAAATTCCCCATGCACGAAATCAAAAGGAATAATTACAAGTTTAATGAAACTCAGTGGCATATATTCAAAAGGAAACCAATACAATGATCGTGTATATTCCACAAGGGAAATACCCGTGAAGAGAAACAAAAAAATAAATAATGATTGTATATAAATGTATGGAAATAATAACCAGGGTATTACAAAGTTATGAAGATGTGTAAACAACAGACTTCAATGAACGATATTATAATTTTTACTTATAATAATCCTATATTTCAGTGCCAAAATCGAAGGAATTTAAGGTTGGAACTTGAATACCTTTATGGGAAAAGGTATTATGGTGTCTCCATGGTACCGACTTCCCTAATACCTATACATCAAACAATAACACAAGTTATGATGTAGTTTAGAGATATTTTAAAAACAATACAAGTAATTACGTAACTAAAAAATCAACTTACCATGGGTATTTCGAGTATCAAGTATCTCTATCCATCCCTCAAACTACATTGAATGCACAAGTAGTCGAAAGGATGATGGGTACCCTCACAAAAAATACACGGTTCCCATCATTGGTATTTTACCTAAGAACAAAGGTATCAAAATTTTTAAAGAAACATTGTTACAGAGTAAAACCAGAAAGTAAATCGTCTTTATGAGAAACCAACATTCTATTTAAACAAGAGACCTAGCTGGGTTTGAATCTCATAGAGAAGATGAACAGGTGAACAGGTTCTTCTAACTATTAAGTTCCATAGAAAAATGAGTCCAGGTGTAAGACCCTTCGAACCATGAACAAATTAGAATAGGAATTTTATCACAACCGCAGTATAACCATAATATTTATATAACGTACTTACACAGTGAAGTAAGAAATCCTCAATGGAAAATGTCATAGAGATAGAGGAAACGAGCTAACAATTACCACCACCGCGAGATGAGGGATCAATTAAACACAAATTACATAGAAAAAAAAACAAAAGAAGGAGTCATTAAACATTACCAGTTCCTTGACGACGCAACCATAAGAAACCCAACAACACCATGAACATTAAGTACCCACATAGTGAAAAAACTCAACACTGTGAAAAACTCTCAGAGAAAAACAAAGAGCAGAGAAAAAAAACCACAAATTTTGAAATGAGCCAAACTGGGGAAAGGTTAAAAGGGTTAAGAATTCAACCCAAAACCCTAAGACTTGGAACAAAAAAGACCCTATTATCACATATGATGTATAGGGGTAAACTTTTCTAAGATTCTAGGTTTGAGTCATAGGGTATTTTTATTTTAGGTTTTTGAGTCATGCCTTATCTCAATAAATTATGTTTTGATTGCTTCATGAGTCAATAAAACTGACCATAGTCTATGTGAGTGGCTTTGTGTCATGATAGTGGTCATCATTGTTAGCACTAGAAGTCACACCTAGACTATTGTAGATGTAATCCTAATACCCATAAGAATGTAAAGGATAAATTCTTATGAAAATGTGAAAAATGGAGTGAAAACTTAGTTACACATTTCAATCACATATCATTCCATGTAATACACACCAACAAGCAAGGCCTTGAATGGTTTCAAATCACGTTTTAAGAGATAATAATGATATATGGAAGACTTAGCAAGGAGAATTTAATATGCATATCAATTTTACATCAAGCAATCCTGACACACATATGAAACAAATCTCATTTGAATAAGAACCTCTTAAATTCAAAGAGAAAATAACTCTTATAAATTTGCTGACAATATCACAATAAAATTTTATTGCAATAAAGACACAATATCCAGATGAATCTTTCAACACAGACTAATATCAAAGTGAGACAACAAAGAGATGATAATGAGAAATAATATTGAGTTCCACCATTAAAAGTATCTTGGATCTATTCCATACATAGGAGAAAACTCTACTATAAAAGACAATACAAAAATACGAGTTTTTTTGTCACACCATTCGGAACCTCTTTAGTCTTACAATGCCCTTTAAATAGATAAAACTATCATTCAATCTTTAAAATAATCCCCTCAAATTCCTCATAGGATCACCATGTCTAATGGAAGCGTGGAAATAGGTGTACAACAAAAAAGAAACAAATTGTTATTTTAAAGGAAAATGTTGGCAACGTATACAACAGTCTTTTAATAACTTCATGATGTGTCCATAACTGTGCATATTCTTGAGGTAGGTGGCCTTCCAAAGTGTAACTGATCCTCTGAGTGTTGGTATGATTTCATATTGATAGTCGGAAGCTCCCTTTCCCTCTAAAATATTCAAAAAAAGAGTTTGTAGCGCAACGTTGCAAACTGTTCTGAAGAAGTCAGTTTGCAATGCCAATGATTCCAGGCACTATGAAATTTCCTAAAGAATCTTGTTTTACTTTTGCAAAAGATTCAACACCTCAAAAATTATACTAAGAGTTTAGATATGCTATAACTCATCATCTTGATATATTATTGGAGGAAAAACACAAAGAATTCTAGTTATAGTTCAAAACTCATAACCATCACTAAAATGTTGTAAATGCATATAAACAAACTGTGACAAAAATGATGCTAGTTTTAGAAGGTCACTGTATTTATCTTTTTTTTCTATAACTTCTTCTCGTAGCCACCTTATCTATCATGTCTAAGTTTCTTTTTTTCAATTATTCTCTAAAAGTTTGAAACCCTACCTTTAATTTTCTGATTTCAGCTTGGTGGGTTTTGTTTTGCTTGTAGACATTCTTGAGTTGCCTGTGAAGGGGAAAAACCCTCTTATCCATGAACCTTTTATTATCCATAGTCTCTTCATACATGTCCAAAATATCCTTAAGATTTATCGTGGAACCCAAATCTTCCTTCTTCAACTTGTGAATTTCATCTCTTGCTTCCTTGATCTACCTCCTGAGCCTTTTGAAGGTAAGGTTGCTTTCATTTTGAGGAGTAGTGATGTCAATAAATTCTATGGGATTATTAGAAGACTAAGAGTTACCTTTTTTTTGGGATGAATACTCTGTTGTATCATCCTTCATGAGGACATGCTTCTTGGCTTCTGCTCTAGTAAAAGGTCTTTTAGGCTTGATTTTTTCTACAACAATGGGTGGGAAAAAAAAAAAAATTCCCAGTCTCTTGGTTTTCTTGAAGGAATATCCATGGGGATAGGATCTGCCATAGGTGAAGTTTCTCTATCTGGAGTTTGTGAAGAACCACCTGTTTCTGCTTCATTAATAATCTTGATAGTTTGATCACTCCTAGTCATCATGTTCTTCTTGTTGGCCTCTAAATTCACATTCCTCTCAATAGGGGTAGAATTTTGTCTCTTGGACTATGGAGTGGGAGAAATATCTAACTAAAAATGTGATGACGTTAGAAAATTTTCCCAGTCAGTATTTTTCCTTAATGACTCCATTACTAACATCTTGATAAGACCAAAGTGAAAGGCATTGGTATATACCTGCCTTGACTTAGCCTGGACTTTGTCTAACATCTTACCAATACTCCTGAACAGATAGAATGGAAGGTTCATGGATTCTTTTCTTGTGAAGTGTAACAATAATATGATGTGGTATTGGTATACTATATTGAACCTCCCTTCACATTTGAATTATCTCTGGATGACCCTGAGCATATTTTAAAATCATTCAAGCATGTGACTTCTAGGTACTCCTTTAGACAAGTTGTCTTCTTGATATTTTGGCTTAAGGAATTCTTTTGAGAAGGAAGAGTTTAATGAAAGAGTTGTTTACTTGGATTTCACCTCATCTAAAAATTATACACATCAGTGGTATGAAATAGAGCACATTTCAAAATGGAGGATAAGAGGGACAACCATTGAAATTTGTAGTAAAATGTAGTCAAGTGAAATTTCTTTGTTAGAATAGGGTTTCAATAGCACTAGTATCAGTTTGTAGTGCCAATATAGTATGCAATTTAATCTTGATTCTATAAAGTATTAACCATATTCATCATGTTTGATAGGGATGTCATACAATTAATTAAGACTGGGTTTCTGATTGATGCAAAAAATCAGGGTTTTTCTAGTCTAGAAATAGAGGATTCGCAACGCTAGTTCACAATGTGCGATGGTGATGCAACGTCAAATCAAGTAGTTTTCAATGTTGATATATCAGTGGGAAAAATGGATTGTTTGTAGAGGAAAATATAAGGTAATATTAAGATAACATTCTTGACTGGTGGGAAGAGTTTATAGCACCATAGAAGTGGGTTTGAGAGTTGGCAGCAAATGGGCTTGAATAGTTCACAACACCCGTAATTTAAACATCATAAACTCCTATGTCAACCTTTGAACAACATGTAAATCATCAAGGAATACCTGCGACACCTAGGTTTGATGTTGGTTCTTTGTGAACCTGAGATGTTCTATTTGAGAGGAATCCAAACTCAAACAATCTCCTTCAGCTAATCTGTAGCTCTAGTATGCAGTGCTAGTTTCCAACGCCAAGTTCAAATTCCAATAGCATGCTTCAAGAAAATTGTTAGAGATTTCTATGACACAATCCTTGAAAATCCAATTAGATGGAAGCACTTAAAACCAAAAAATTCCCCTTGACACATTTCCAAGTTGTAATAATGAAATATAAGTGCCTGATGTACTCATAAGTACGATGTGAAATTTTAGGTGAGCTGGTAGCAAATACACCTGACCTTTGACTTGACATCTAAACGGTTGGAAGGTGAAAAAATTAAAACGTGTGTACAACTTGGAGGAAGGACATGTCATGGTGATAATGTTTAATACCAAGAGTGTGACTCATAAGGATGATTATCCTTATCATGATGAATAATTTCATGACATAAAGACTCTAAACCAAAGATAGAACAATACTTTGCTTATAAAAAACAAATATTTGAGTTACAACATGAAAAATAACCCAAAACCTAAGACTTAAAAAACCCTATGACTCAAAATAAAACAAAACCAATATATTTTGACCCCCTACACATTTTGTGTGCTAACAATCATCATTATAGAAAAGAGGGAAAGTGTTGGTCACACCTTTGGTTTAAATCTCATCATTATCAAGTGTCATGTCTCAAAAGGGTGTACAAAGGGTTCTTATGTCGTATTTAACCATTTGAGGGAAAATCATGTGTCAAGTCAACCTGCTAAAAACTCACTTGAAATTTCGCAACGAACCAAGAAAGTACCTCATGGAGTAATTTCATACCATTATGCTTTGGAAACATGGAAATTGGTATCTTATTGTTTTTAGTGCCATTTATTCATCATTTTCTTCAAGTCAGTTTCAAGAAGCAGGTTTATCATTTTGACATAGCGTGCTGCAAACTGATTTGAATTATGGAACTATGGATTTCCTGTAGTAGATGAAGGAAGATTAAAGGCTTCCAGGAACTCTTAGTTTAATTAATGGGACAACAACAAAACTTCAGATACATCGGGTACCATATTTAATGATCAAATGCATTGTCTGAAGGTTTATCATAATTAGAGCCTTTCTGTTGTAATTGTTTTGTGCACTGCAAACTGGTCCATAGCATTTGTGCTGCAAACTCCTTTCACTTGGTCAATTCATACAATATTTGTATATTAAGCCTTTGTAGACCCAATTTTCTTGTTTTAAACTAATAATATCAATTGCATCCATTTCTTACAACCATGACCCTATCCACTATAGTTTCTTGTTAATGCTACAAATTGTATTCATTGAAGGTGTTGTGAACCCTCTGTTTTATCACTTGAAAAAACCTTCACTGACTGTGTTTTTACTTAGGTCTGAGATATCATATTTTTTCAAAACAATTTTACTTTTACAAACTTGTGGATTTACAAACCTCTTTCACTGAACCCTAGTCTAAGTTTCATTCGATGAAAAGTTCATTGTGCACTGCAAACTAAAAGATCGCACTGTGAATCCTTTGTTTTACTCATCTTTCCATGGAAATTTTCGTGATTGCAGTCTCATCTACTTTAGGATTATTTTTCTTTACTCTCATATCCTACCTACAATTTTTTCATTCTTACACTTTTGTTATGCATGAATACTTCATTCAGTAAATCCTAAATTATGAAAAATCAAATAAAAAACATTAAATTTTCCTTTTTGATTATACATCTGGTAAGAATTGTTATCAAAAGGGAAAGGGGTTTTTAAACAACTATAATGGACAATGAGAAAGGTAAGAAGGTTCACAAAGGGGGAGAAATTGCAAGGGTAGAGCCTCATGCCTTGCAACTTATAAATTCTAAACCATTTTTCAAAGAAGCATTTTAGAGAATCGGTTTCCTGGTATTTTGTGAGAAAATGAAAAGAGGACATATTGAGGTTTCTAAGAAGTTTGCACTCAATTTTAGTGGGACAAATACTAAAGTGGGTGCATTGGAGTTTGAATTTTCAGAGTAATTTATTTCTATAGCCACAAAGATACTTGTTCATGGTGAAAAATGGTTTAAAGCAATGTCCTTGAATTATACATTTTCCAAGGAGTTCCTAAAACCTGAATATCAAGGAGACAAACTATCCAAGGGAGTGCCAAGTAGTCATATGCTGGATTATTTTGAAAAAATGCTCAGGAATATTCAGAGGTATTTCACTTGTGAAGGATAGTTTAAAATGGTCTATCAATACCATATTAGATTGTTACTATGGTTTAATGGGGAAGAGTTCATGAAACTACCCTTTTATCTTTTCAATAGTATTCAGAAGATGTTAGATAGAGTCCAAGCTAAATCTAAGCAGGTGGATACTAGTGTTTTTCATTCTGGTTTAATCAAAATGCTAGTATTGGAAGAGTTGAAGAAGCCCAATACTGATTGGGATGTTTTCCTACTTGCATCAGGTTTTCATCCAAATGTTTCTTACACACCATAGTCAAAGAGACAAACACCAACTCCTGCTCAAAATATTGTGTACCCAGAGTCAATAAAGAAGTGGAATATGACCAGAAGGGATAACTCCATTCATTCTACTGATAAAATAGTTGAAGGTCCCTCACAACCTCTTGATAAAGTAGCTTCTCCTTTGACATAACATGCACCTATGGATACATCATCTAGTAAAGTAAGGAGTCTAAAGGGTAAGAATGTTATATTTTCTTCACCTGTTACTGTAGAAGTTGTCAAGCGTACAAGGTCTTTCACTAGATCAACAAATAAGAAAAAAATTCGTATGCAGGAGGGTACATCCAAAGCCTCATCTCAGCAAAAGGAAAAAAACCATCCCTCTAAGGGGCCAATAGAGATTATTGAGATCAAATCTCCTTCTAATGAAAGTAATCCTACTTTCAAAAGACTCAGGAGGAAACTTGAAGATATAAGAGATGAAAATGAGCAGTTGAAGAAGGAAAACCTGTGGGCCCAAATCAAGATGAAAAATACTTTAGCTTTATCTGAAGAAGCTATTGATAAAGCAAGATATATGGTTAAGAGATCTGTACCTCTGCATATGCATGTGAATAATGTGTATAGGAATAAAAGAGCTTGCCAAGATGAAATCAAGGGGTTGAAAGTTGAATTGCAACCATTCAAGGAGAAGATAGAATTTTTTTTTTTGGATATTTTGGCTCGTGTGGCTACTGGAAGAAGCA
>JZKD02S2068187.1:30058-42956 GCA_000966675.3 Picea glauca | reverse complement strand
CTTTTTGAGAGTTTTTGGAAGAGCTAATAACTCTACCTTACTGATCTCTACTTCTAGGCATAGAAAAAGTTAGAAAAACATTCTGTGAATCACTTGAAAAGAAATCATAACATATATTCTACTGAAACGAAAAAAAAAAACCCACACAACTAAACAACACTACTTATTTTTTACAGTTCCCCAACAACGACGCCAACAATGACAAACTTTTCAGTTACTTTCTAATTAACTTATCAAGCAAATGAAGAGTTTTACATTTAATTATCAATCCGAGGCTCATATGGAACTTGTGAACTGCCGTTGATAATTTATGCAAGAAAAGTGTTGTTTTTACTACGATGATGTATCACTTTAATGTCACAATTCAAAGATTCAAAATACATTAATTAAGTCACCAAACTATGCTACGACCTAAGTTACAGGAAAACAATTAGCATACGAGCAGGAAATTGAAATCACTTGCAAAAATTGGAATCACACTTGAGAGAATTGAAATCACACCTGCGAAAATTAAAATCACACTTTGCGGAAATTGAAATCACACTTGCGAGAATTGAAATCACACTTGTAGAAATTGAATTCACACTTTGCGGAAATTGAAATCACACTTGCGGAGAATAAGTTCATACTTGCAAAAATTGAAACTTATGCTATGATCTATTGGTGACTTTCTTGAGTATGATGAAGATATTGTTTTGTTGCGACAATGAAGTGTTGTTCATTCAATATCAATTCCAAGCTATTAGAGACTCAAGCTATCATAAATCACAAAGAAAGAAAAACAAAGTGCAACTGCAAGCGAAGTTGTAGCAACGAAGCCACAACACAAAAATAAGTCCAACAACTTGGGTTGCAACAACGAAACTCTGTTGTAATCAAAGTTGAAGAGACACGAGTTGCAACAATGGAAATCACAGAATTGTTGTAATTTCATAGGAATCTGAATTACAGTTTAAAACTAGAAAACGAAACCATACATGAGTCACAACTCTATTCTGTGCATATGGAATTGCAGTAAACTGAAAGATAGGATGACTATGAAATCAAATAGACTATACTATAGTTTTGTAATAACACCAAATAGGAAAAATGTCTACAATATGTGAATAAAGCTATGAATATGGAGCTACAACAATTGGAAGCAAACAACGATAAAATAAATTGAACAAAATTAAAATGCTAATTTCCAATCCTATTGTTATAGGCAATACCTGACTAAGGAGGTGGCCGCACACCCTTATGCGAGGTACTAAGATACAGAACCATAATCACACGATCAACAATACATCAACACACAAATGATTGCAAGAACAAATACTTTATTGCCGAAGTCTAAAAGATACAATAGCAACAAAATGTAATTGCTATAATATTTTCCTCCCCTTTAGCTCTGGGGAAGTTGAGGTTCTTATCCAACATGTCTACCATCTAAAATTATACAAAGCGATAGATGGATAGGCATGGGGATCTGACTGTTCATTCGGTTACAAAGATTCTATCAAACTTTAGTGGGAATAGGGCATGTGTTGAATCGATAGAAAATTTATTTCTCCTTTAATCGCCCAGTTGCCTCCTATCGCCTTTCCTCCTGAATATTGCTTCAAGACTTCTAGCTGCAACATTGACTATTGTGCCGGTGATATTTATTTGGATTTGTAGCAACGAAAAGCATGCTCAGAGTTGCAATGGTTTTTCTAGAGTTAGAACAACCATGAATGCACCTTGAGTTGCAGTCATTAGTTTATGTCCAGAATTGCAACAACTTGGTTTGCGCCCGAAACTGCATCACTTGGAGTTGCAAAAAAGAAATACTGCAACCACTTTGAGGTGTTGCAACTACTGTATTCTCTTATGTAGAGATACTAGTAACTGAAAGTAACGAGTTCCTTTTCATAATTATGCAAAAATATTGTAATAGTGGCATATGGGGTAGGATTCATACCTCAATGTTAAGTGAGGTGAACTGGATAAAGGACGTATCAAAAAGGGAAGTGATTAATGGAAAATGGTAAGCAAAAAGGTATAGATAGGTGCTGAAGTTATGTCATTTTAGGCACCCGTCAGTTTCATTGATTTTAGAAAAGTTTTTGATATTGTGCCTAGGACCAACCTCTGGCATAGGTTAGAAGAGCTTAAATTCCCTTTCGAATTAAGAGCTACTGCAGTAAGGATATATGAGAAAGTTATTGTCAAGTTTAGGAACATTGAGGGCCTATCGAAAAAAATTGACTATAATATAGGAGTCAAGCAAGGTTGTCCCCTATCACATACCCTTTCCGACATCTATATTGATAAGTTCGAAGATTGTTTGGAGGACACAGGTTGTGTTGGCCCGACTCTCACTAGTATAGTCATCATCCTCCTTATTTATGCTGATGATATTGTTCTTATGAAGAAGAGTCTCTATGACCTAGGTAAGCAACTAATAATCCTCAAGGAATTCTTCTATAGAATGGGCATGACAGTGAACAATGAAAAAACAAAGGTTATGATAATTAAATCCAAAAGGATCACCTACGATACTTTTGTTTATGACAACAATATCTTGGAGGAAGTGCCTTCATACATTTATTTTGGAAATGAGATCCACCACAAGCTCAATTGGAACTATAACATTGAGAAAAAGATAAATGGAGGGTGGAAAGCTTATTATGGGCTTGAAAACAATTGTAAATCAACATACCTTTGTCTCTGGGATAAAAAAACTCCTCTTTCACACTCTCGTCACTCCTATTATCTTATATGGATGTCAAGTTTGGGGTTGTAGTATATCTAGAGAATCCCGGAGAAAGATATAACATATTCAAAATAATTTTATAACTTATAATCTCAAAATTAAGGGCAATACACCCTATCCTATCCTCCTCATACAAGCAAGCCTTTCACTCATTGAGAGCATTGCTGTGATTAGGTACCTAACATACAAGAACAAGATAAACAACATGGCTGACAAGAGGCTCCCAAAAATTGATTCAAACTCTAGCCAAAACCATCAACGACTCAAGTAGGGATGGCATAAAGATGCCAAATCTTGGCTGAATCATTGGGGAATACAAGAAGAAGTTATCATGAAAAATATCGATAATATTAGAAATATTATAACTTCTAAAATTAAGGAAAATATGTGGTGTGATAAAGAATTAGTGGATAAAAAAAAATTAAGACACTGTTAGCACTGAGAGTGGCCTTTAGATTGAAGAAAAGGCAAGCCCAGTACCCATCAGAGTTTAGGTGGATTAAAAGGGTGCGAGTGGGTGAGTCAGCGAGACTTTAAGGAAAGGAAAGACAACAGAGATCACTGCAGATCAGTGATGGGCCATTGGGCTATGGAGTCATAAACATTCTGCTCAATGAAGGCATTTAAGCTCCCTATCAGATAATGGATTTAAATGGTGGTGGGAAGGAGAAAGGAAGAAAGTGTCTGAATGATAAACCATAAAAAATGGGCAAGATGACAACATATCCTCTACCGCCTCAGGAATCAAAAAATGAGGGGGTTTACAATGATCCAGACAAGAAGAAAAACATAGGATGTCTATTGAACCATGAAAGATGGGCATGATGGCAACAAATCCTCCATCGCCTCAGGAATCCATAAATCAGAGAGATTACATTCAGACAGGAACGAGAAACAGAAACGTCTGTTGAACCATGAAAGATGGGCATGATGACAACAGATCCTCCATTGCCTCAGGAATCCATAAATCAGAGAGATTATATTCAGATAAGAATGAGAAACATAAATGAGAAACATAAACGTCTGCTGAACCATGAAAGATGGACATGATGGCAACAAATCCTCCATCACCTCACGAATCTGTAAATCAGAGAGATTACATCCAGACAAGAAAGAGAAAGAGAAACGTCTGTTGAACCATGAAAGATGGGCATGACGGAAACAGATCCTCCATCGCCTCAAGAATCCATAAATAAGAGAGATTGCATCCAGACAAGAAAGAGAAATAGAAAATGAAAACTAAGAAGACGGTCTGATATAACAACTTAAAGGAATCTTCATTAACATAACAATTTACAATCCAGGCCCTCAGGCTTACAAAAAAAATATAGTCATAACAACTCTCAAAGCTTTCCCCCGGTCTGGGACAAAACTCCCCCCCTCCCCCCCTCTACAAAATCTAAATTGATCTCTTTTATACTCATATCAATGCTTGACTCTCAGGAGTGTGATATGATCACTACATTCAAAGCTTTTCTTGGAGCAAACTTCTGTCAGACTGTGCATGTATCCCTCCGTCAGACGCGAGCTCAGATCGACATGGGTCTGCAGGAAAATCTATCCACAGGGGTACCACAGACTGACGGTTCAGTCCCCACGGTTCGACCTTCCATGCCTTCCATTTATGGAGTGAGTTGAGGTTTCAACCACCAGCTCTATTTTCATTAACTTCCTCCTCTCGGGATCACAATGAGACTTAAAGCTTAGGGGGCAACCATGTGCTTCTCTCGGATAGGACACCATATAAACATGTGATTGCGGGGCTTCTCTAAAGTGGTATGGGTTCAGACTTCTTTTGGGCTCGTAATCCACCACCTTTTGCCACGTAGCACTTTTTCCCTACCATGGTTTCAATTGCGGGTCCGCTCAAGAAAATTATCGCCCGAGTATTTTGCGTCCCCGCAATGGACAGTGGTCGTCGATCTTGTGATCTTGGACAAGGATTTACGATCATCGGCTCAAATCTACCCTCTTTAGATCAATGGATCAGATCTTCCCTTTTCAAATCGACGACTGAGACCTGCTTCGCGACTTGGGCTTTAGACTTTTCAAACCTCAAACATCCTCTGCCTTCTGCCGCTTTTATCCGGAGCTAAATATCTGATGACGCATAGCCCCCCCTGAGATCGACGACTGGGATCTCTTCGGGTCTCCGGACTCTGGGAAAAACAAAACTCAAACTTCGTTTTCCCCCTGGAAAATCTTCCGGAGCTAAGGATCTGATGATGCGTGGCCCTTGTTGATCAACGACTGCGATCTTCTTTGGGTCTCCGGGCTCTGGGAAAATAAAAAATCAAACTTATTTTTCCCTCTTAGAAAAACATCCGGAGTTAAGGATTTGACGACGCGTGTCCACTTGAATCATATGGCTGAGAATTACTTCAGCACTTCGGGACTTCAGGCCTTTGGCGCGTTTTCATTTCAAAACTCCCAAAGAACATTTCCCCGAACACTTGGATTTGATGCCACCTATCCCCCTCAATATCAACGATTCATACTTGCTCTGGGCCTTGGGACTTTAGACCTTTTTCTCTGGCACTATACTTTGCACAATTTTGGACTTCCAAACGCTCATGAGCCGCTGATCTGAACTGCTCCTGGAATCTCCGTTGCTGAAAGATTGGACCTACCTGCTTCGAACCCACAAATAGACCGTTTTAAGCGTTTCCCTTTGACGCTTCCCGTGCATACCACTAAAACGGACGACCTGCTTCCCTTGACAACTATATGTGATAACATTTGGCTCCACAGGGGATGACATGCTCCCTGCGAGCTGCCAAGAACACGCAGTTCCACTGCCTTAGCTGTTGGGCTATGGAGTCTAGCTCAAAAAATTTCGTTGAGGAAAATAGGGAAATATGTACACTACTCTACTAAAAAATGAAAACAAACACATGGGCTCCAGAAGGAGCTTATTTATGTACATTCCTAGACTAATTTATTTTATACAGTGCTAGGTGAAAGCAAACTTCCACCATAGCCATTCAAGTAGCTTCCTAACTGGAAGCTCTTTTATTCTATCAGTGATCAACAACAGATGATGCAATGGTGAAAGAAAAACGATTACATCCTTCATCTTTCCTTCCAATGCTAAAGTCAAGATCAAGTTGGGTGGCTTCAAAACATGAAGGAAATGCAACTCCATGTACTCCTTTACTGGTTCATAGGACAAGGGACAAAATCCACTGGGTTGGTGACAAAAAACATGCTCTGTCTTGCATTGGTTCACACCAAGATGAATGTCTTTGGCAAGCGCAGGTGGGTGAAAGGCTGATGCATGCTAACTGATCCCAGGTGGTGGTTTCTTTCTAACAGGCTCTAGGCAGGCTGTAAACTGCATCTTCAACTGCTCCTCTTCTTCTTCATGGCTCTCCCAAGGGTCAGATTCATAATCGTCATAAACAAGAATCGTGGGAAATCTCTTCTCTTCCATCTGCTGCTCAGTGTCTTCTGTAGGTCCAGGATGGCTGATTTCCTCATAATATTTTTCTTTAGTGAATAGAGGATAAGACTCTGCTGTATGCTCTTGGAAATCCTGCGTATCCAACTCAGAATCTGATTCATAGCTGTCATACACGGGCTGGCTGCTCCCCAAGCTATCAAAATGTGATTTAAGGCTCTGCTGCTCTTTATATGAATACTCATCAAAGCTGGGTGAGTGTAGAACTCCCACATCTTGCAAAACAGGGGCGATCTCATGATTCTTCATTTCAATCTCTGGTGAAAACACATAGTGGGAAATCTCTTGAAGAAAAAGAGAAGAATCCTCTTCCACAACAATCTGCTATTTTAATTCTGATACAACAGGTTCATCAGGGGCAGAATATAATGGTGTTTCGGATATGAAATCACCAACACCATCCTCATCATCAGGGTTGTCAAGGACATCTGATTCAAGGACTGGAAAATCCTTTGCACTTTCTTCAAAAGAGAAGCAAGCATGATCTACCTTCAATTTTTCTATTCTTGCAGAAAGTGATCCCACCAGCTCCATCAACTTAGCCAAAGCATCTTCTTCCTCCTTGCAGCCTTCATCCTCACAACTTTTATTAGAAACAACCACACCTTGGACACAATCTTTACATTCCTTACAACAATTATGACAGATTAACTCAGAGGAATAATACCTTTGACAATGCTTATTAAAAGTTGTATGAAACTGTTCCAGGGAGGAGATGCTAGTAGGGGGCAGGGATCGATACCACTCACGAGCATCCATGTCCAATGAGAACATGAAAATCTTCATTAGTACATCCTCATGATGTATCTCCCACTGATGCATGAGTTCATGAAACTCATGGAGATGCCGAGCAGGGTTGTCCTCTTTGTGCTCTCTAAATATGGGAAAAAAATCACCCCACTCATCGATGGTAGGAACAACATTTGGAAAACCARSAACAAYAGAGAAATCAAAAGGAGCAAACCTACGARCYAGGATTTTGTTCATTTCGAACCAGTGGAGTCSCCARTTGATCCTTTAACCATGGAGTCACCAGGTGAATGATATGTAGTATGAGTGTGTCTAGCYTTTRTTCACCATCAAAGACCAGGTTTGATCATAGTGTTCTCCYAGRGGGATACAAGTGTAGCTAGAKGCAWCCACACTGAAACAATGGAGTYGCCAGGTGCAAGCACAATTTTCAATGGTTCTGATGTCTGATGCACCTTCAGAATCARAAKCTCATTGTCSTTCTCCCARGGAAGATATCTTCACTTTCATCCYCGACAACRGYGCCATAAATGTTAGCACTGAGAGTCRCCTTCAAATTGCAGAAAAGGAAAKCCCAATACCCATCAAARTTTAGGTGGATTAAAAGGGTGTGAGTGGGTGAGTCAGTGAGACTTTAAGGAAAGGAAAGACAACARAGATCATTGCAGATCAATGATGGGCCATTGGGCTATGGAGTCATAAACCATCTGCTCAATGAAGGCATTTAAKCTCCCTATCAGACAAAGGATTTAAGTGGTGGTGGGAAGGAGAAAGGAAGAAAGTGTCTGAATGATAAACCATAAAAAATGGGCAAGATGACAACAAATCCTCKACCGCCTTAGGAATCTAGAAATCRGGGGGTTTACAACGATCCARACAAGAAGAAAAACATAGGACGTCTGCTGAACCATGAAATATGGGCATGACGRCAATAGATCCTCCATCGCCTYAGGGATCCATAAATCAGAGAGATTACATTCAGACARGAATGAGAAACATAAACGYCCGYTGAACCATGGAAGATGGGCATGAYGACAACAGATCCTCCATCACCTCAGGAATCCATAMATMAGAGAGATTACATTCAGATAGGAATGAGAAACATAAACGTCTGYTGAACCATGAAAGATGGGCATGWCGACAACAGATCCTCCATCGCCTYAGGAATCCATAAATCAAAGAGATTACATCTAGACAAGAAAGAGAAACAAAAAYGTATGYTGAACCATGAAAGATGGGAAYGAYGACAACARATCCTCCATCGCCTCAGGAATCCATAAATCAGAGAGATTACATCGAGACAAGAAAGAGAAACAAAAAATGAAAACTAAGAAGAYGGTCTGATATAACAACTTAAAGGAATCTTCATTAACATAACAATTTACAATCCAGGCCCTYAGGCTTACAACAAAAATGCAGTCATAATAGCTCTCAAAGCTTTCCCCCAGTYTGGGCCAAAASTCCCCCCCCCCTTACAAAATCTAAATTGATCTCTTTTATACCCATATCAGTGCCCGACTCTCAAGAGTGCGATCTGATCACTACATTCAAAGCTTTGCTTGGARCARACTTCTGTCAGACTGTGCATGTATGMCTCTATYAGACGYGAGCTCAKATCGACATGGGTTTGCAGGAAAATCTRTCYACAGGGGTACCAYARGCTGAYGGTTCAGTCCCCACGRTCGAGCCTTCCATGCCTTCCATTTATGGAGTGAGCTGAGGTTTCAACCACCAACTCCATTTTCATTAACTTCCTCCTCTCGGGATCACAACAAGAMTTAAAGCTCAGGGGGCGACCAYRTGATGCTCTMTGATAGGAYGCCATAGAAACATGTGATTGCGGGGCTGCTCGAAAGTGGTATGGGTTCAGACCGCTTTTGGGCCCACAATCCACCACCCTTCGCCACATARCACTTTTTCCCTACCATGGTTTCAATTACGAGATCACTCAAGAAAATTATCGCATGAGTATGTTGCGTCCCCACAATGGACCATRGCCGTCGATCTCGTGATCTTGGAYGAGGATTTACGATYARCGKCTCAAATATTCCCTCTTCAGATCAATGGATCAKATATTCCCTTTTYGAATYGACGRYCGAGACCTGCTTCGTGACTCGGGCTTMAGAMTTTTCAAACCTCACACCTCCTTTGCCTTCGACTGCTTTTATCCAGAGCTAAAGATTTGATGACGCGTAGCCCCCCCTGAGATCGATGACTGGGATCTCTTYRGGCCWCTGGGTTATRGGAAAAACAAAACTTAAWCTTCATTTTCCCCSTGGMAAATCTTCCAGATCTAAGGATYTGACAACGCGTGGCTTTYRCTGATCAAYGACTGCGATCTCCTTCGGGTCTTCGGGCTCYGGGAAAATCAAAACTCAAACTTATTTCTCCCTCGTAGCAAAACATCCAGAGTTAAGGATTTGAAGAYTCGTGTCCACTTGAATCGGATGACTGAGAATTACTTCAWCACTTCGRGACTTCGGGCCTTTGGCATGTTTCTCATTTCAAAACCCCCAAAGCYYATTTCCCYGAACACTTGGATCYRATGCCACYTGTCCCCCTCAAKATCAATGGTTCATACTTGCTYCGGGCCTTGGGAATTCARACCTTTTGCTCTGRCRCTATACTTTGCACACTTTTGGACTTCYGAACGCYCGTGAGCCGCTGATCYRAACTGCTCCTGGWATCTCCGCCGCTGAAAGATTGGACCTGCCTRYTTCAAACTCGCAAATAKACCGTTTTGAGCACTTCCCTTTGATGCTTCCCRTGCAAACCGCGAAAACGGACGACYYGCTGCCCTTGAAAACTATATKTGATAACATATACTACAAGGAGGTGGTCAACTCTAATTTAGAAGATCAAAATTACCTYTGAGTTTTGAAAAATGCAAAGGAGAAAATCAACATTGCTAGAATAATAACAAGCTCTCACGAGCTACATAGTGAAACTAKGCATTGTACAACTCCCAAAACACCATGTCATGAGAGATTTTGTCACCTTTGTGACACTAAGCGGGTAGAAGATGAAAAACRCTTCCTCTTGGATTTCCCTGCCTATACCCATATTAKATCCCAATTTAAAAATATCTTCCACATTTCTGACCTTTCTAACCTCTTAAGTCATTAARACTATGGTGATATTGGAACGCTTCTCTCAATGCTTTTTGAGCATAGAAATACAATTTTAAATAATTTGAAGTAATCTTAMCTTCTTAAGGACCAATTAGTTTGAGTGGAYGTTAATCATCATCATCATCATTACATGAATAGATTAACATTATTGGTAGATAATATATAAAACATTAAAATTAATATATTAACATTATTCATATAAATGATATAAGAAACATTATTAGTTGTTTTGCTAAAAATATATTTAAATTTTGTATTAAATAATTCAATTAAAATTATCATTTATATTCAATATTCAATATATCAAATTATATAAATAAACGAGAAACAAACTTTAATTATTATTTTTTTGTTTGTTAGAAATGTTTGTCACTTCCTGGGCCAACATTTCAACAACCGCAAGCTAGGGTCATCTAAGCCGTCAAAATCACCTGGGGATATCACCCAACATGGGCCCCTAACAAAAGAAACACACACTTTCACGAGTTGGGCTATGACAACTTTAATTAAATTTAATTAAAATATAAAACACAAATTCAAATAAAAAATCAAAATAATAATAAAAAACTGTATCTTTAGAAAACATTAAAATGAATATATTAACATTATACATATAAATGATATAAGGAATATTATTAGTTGTTTGGTTAAAAAATATTTAAATTGTATATTGAATGATTCAATTAAAATTATCATTGATGTTGAATATAAAATACTAAATTATATAAATAAAAGACAAATCAAATTTATTTAAATTTAATTACAATATATAATATATATTGTAATGGTTAATAAAATGAGTTTTGTTATAGGAGTATGGGTTCAACTTGTATGTACATCTCTTTAGAATTTAGCAAATAAATCCTTGTATAGAGGGGATCCCTTGTCCCACAAACAAGAGGATCTCATTCACTGATTTGGTATCTTCATACACCTATTACCATCTACTGGCCATTCTAATTTTAACTAGTTACTAAAAATCTCAAACGCCTAATAATAACTGTTTTAAAAATCATTTATATTTTTACTCATTAGTCTTTCCATGTAATCACTTCTCACCTATCTCCGAGTTATGCCTTTATGTGTAAAGACTTCTTTCTTCTCTCCCAATTATCAAGTTATTTTTAATTATTTCTTGCCCACTTCTGCATCATATTCTCCATCAATCCTTTATTGGAATTCTCGATCAATCCCGGAATATATATGTACACACATGTACGTTGGGCCAGACTCTATTTCTTTAGGACGAGGGATTTAGAAGACTCCGCCGTTGTGCGAAAGATAGAATTCAACATTCATCAAAACATAATTAAATAAAACAAGGCTTCCATGCGCTGGTAAGAACTTATTTCATTAATGTTTCTCAAAACTTCTTCATTTTCATTGCTAGGCACTTCATAACTATTGAACCGTTTTCCGCCTTGGAATGACTAGTAGCATGAAAAGAGATCAGAGTAAGGTGTCTGGTCAAAATTGATACGCTGTTGCGATTTTTCTTTGTTTATCCTGAATCTCGTACCCCTAAACTAGTACTAATCTCTTTTTCCCTATCCATGCTTATGAGAGAAAGGTTCTAAAGGGATTTTGAGCTATCTTAGCCATCTCATTTCCCTATGTTTCCCCCAATCCCAATAAGTCTAGTTTTGTAGCTCACATAGTTTTCCCTCCTTGCTCGAAGAGACATATCAAACTACTGGAACATGTTCCTTATTATTTGTTGCAGGGATAGGAAGAGGGGAAATAGAGATAAAAAAGAGAGAAATGCCAATGATCAGGAAGGACATATTCTCCAAACGAAGAGCAAGTCTACTTAAGAAGGTCAGAGAATTGTCCATCCTCTATGATGCATAAATAACAATCCTCATCTTTTCAAGCACTGAAGAGCTCTTTGAATTTGCTAGTTCAAAGATGAAAGACATACTGGATCGGTACAACAAATGCTCTGAACAATCATCACAATCATAATCTCATGCCCTTGTTGAATACAACAACAACAATCATAATCGAAATCAGAGCTTCAAGATAACGAAGCTCAAGCTTCAAGTCGAGCACCTGTAGGTGATGCTGAAGCATACGACGGGAGAAGACTTGGAAGGAATGGACGTTGAACAATTGCAACAACTGGAAAAAAATTGGAACTGGGAATCGAGTGGGTGAGGGTGAGAAAGGACCAATCCATGCTCAACGACATAGAGGAGATAAAAAATACTACATAAAGGAGATAACAAATACTAAGTCGAGCCTGATGGAGGAGAATCAAAATATGAAGGAGGAGAATATGTTCCTTGGGCTTTGTTATCCCCATTTTGTGGACAACTAAGGAGATGATGTCTCGAGGCCCTCAGGTTGCAGATATGGAGTGCAGAGAGACTACATGGCCAACAATACCCTTTGCACTGATGGAAAACCCACTCACCACCATGGATGGTCACAGGTTTACAAATGGCATCCACCACACCAGTCAGCTTTCAGAAGGCAACGAGCCTTGCTCCATGAGGTACAAGTCAGTATTATGGTGAGCATCATTTTGATACCTAATCCATTTAATTATGTTGTATCTTAGATTTCTCTATATTTCATGATATGTGCTTGGACATTATGCCTTTTTCCCTGCTTCACCTTGGTGGTTGACATTGTGCCCTAGTAAGTGGTCTTCTTTGGGAATGGGTTTGCTTCTGAGAAATCCCTTAATGAACCATCGTACCGTTCCAAACCATACTTACCACTTTCCATCATTATTCCCCTCCATTTCCCTATCTCTTTGGATTTTAGGGTGTATTGACCCAAGAAGGGGTTGTCCCTCATTCTATGGGAAGAAGG
>JZKD02S2068187.1:14086-30048 GCA_000966675.3 Picea glauca | reverse complement strand
AGAAATCCTCAACCTCATGGGAGAGGGAGATGTATCTTATCTAGAATATGATATTATCTTAGAACTTTGTCATAAGTATTCCAGAGGCACATCCAAAACAAGCAAAGGGCCAAGAGATATATTGGCAAGAACAAACAAAGATTTTGGAGGAGTAGTAATGAGGGAAGAAATTGGGAACATGTTAGAGGATTTTAAAACCAATATACTTGGTTCCCTGAGCTCCCAACTGGATACAATGCAGATAAAGAAGAAACGGGAAGAAATAGAACAAGCATTGGCTATCTTTTGTCCAAAGTGTAAAATAAAGCATCCAAAGAGAGAATGTACATTGGATCAAATTGAGGTCTGTGAAATATGCAGTGAGGACCATGATACACATAATTGTCCATTCTTTCCCGAACCAAATGCCATCTATCAAAAATCAGAGGAACCGGAAAAATTGTGCTACGTCTCTCAAAAGCGACTTGGCAACTTAAACCTCAACGTATGATCCAAGATCAATCTCAATATTTCAATTCATATTGGACTAACCCGTCAATGTAATATGCTTCTCAACTATGGGGTATGCCAACTCAATAATCGTTAGCTTCTCCTCCCAATCGGTTATGGAAACAAGGATGGTGAAATCCCACCATGGGAGGACCCCAACAACTTATGACGTGACCACTCATGCAACTTCTTCCTCCTCCCTAAATGCAGGCATCTACATCCACCCCTCCTTGACCACAACTACCTGCACAACCCATACCTAACCTGAATAATGGAAGGCCAAGTCAACCAACACAAGTTATTGTACTTTCAACCTACCCAACTTACTCCATCTCTTCACTATACTATAATGACATTCACCTTAGATCTGGGAAGACTCTAACTAATTAATAACCTCACATTAGCATTGAATATCTAAATGAGGAGGTCCCAAATGAAGAATCCGAACAAAAATAATTCTCACGAACCTTAAAAAGCCAAAAACTCCCACCATACACTTTAGGAACCACCCTATCCTAAAAGGCTAAATCAATACAAACCTTCTACACAGCCTGATTTTTATTTCTTAGGAGAACTAAAAAATGTGTGTCAAAATATTCCTATTCCAAGCAATTAAGGACATACCTATTTACTCAAAGGTGGTATGGGAACTTTGTTTGAGGAAGTCTGGTAGGAAAAGAAAGAATCTCCAAACTATTCATGTCATGGGAAAACTATCATACCTAATGATGGGGGGAGTTCTCACGGCTAAATACTCTGACCCTGGCAATCCAATTGTTAATGTGCAAATTAGCAATACGCTTATTACTAACACATTAATCGACCTTAGGGCCACCATCAACGTTATGACACACAAGACAATGCAAACCTTAGGTCTTACAGGCCTTAGGGGAACCTCCACGCTCATTCAACTCGTTGATAGATCAACCATTAAACCAAAGGAAATTTTAGAAGATGTAGTGATATGTGTGGATTCATGGGAATATCTCGTTGACTTCATGGTCCTGCAACCTAAAACCTCTCTGGGCAAGCATCCTCTAATTCTGGGATAACCTTCATTGGCCAATGTTGATGTCTACATCAGTTATCGATCAAGTAACATGACCATTTCCCACGGGACATCCACCAAACAATTAACCCTCTACCCTCCTACCAAACCCAACATAGATTTAAAAACACCACTTTGGGTTGATGGAGGATAAAGTGATGAAGAGGGTGAAGCCCATAGAGTCTTATCCATAGATCAATACCTAGCGATAAGAGATAAAACAGAGGACCACGAAATCAATGATATTATAGCCTCCTCATCTTCCTCAGAAAAAACACATATTCTTGAGCATATTATGAAACCAAAAACTCAGCTTTCCTTAGCCTCAACAAGCATCTCACCCATCGAACACGAACCTACACAAGAGAAAGACCAAGGATCCCTTATAGAAACCATAGAAATTATCCCAAGGAAAACCTTGAAAATCAACCAAGGACTAACCAAACAAGAAAAAGTGTGATTGGTTCAAGTGTTGCAAAGGTACAGTGATGCCTTCGCTTGGGATTACACTGACATGAAGGGAATCCATCCTGACCTTTGTACACATCACATATATATATATATATAAAGGAAGGAGCCAGACCCATTCTTCAACCTCAGCATCAGATGAACCTGACAATGAAAGACATAGTCAAAGAGGAGCTACAGATATTTCTTACCTCTAACTTGATCTATCCCATTTATGATAGCCAGTGGGTCTCCCCTCTTGTCATGGTACCAAAGAAAAATGGTAAATGGAGGATTTTGTGTAGATTATATAGAATTAAATAAAGGAACACATAAATATCACTTCACATTACCATTTATCGACTAGTTCATGGACAAGTTAGTAGGAAAGAAGTATTTTTCTTTCCTCGATGGTTTCAGTGGATACAACCAGATCCAAATCGCTCCTGAAGACTAAGAGAAACCAATGTTCACCTATCCTTGGGGAACATTCACCTACTGTGTTCTGCCATTTGGGTTATGCAACACCCCAACCACCTTTCAGTGAGTCGTTATAGGTATATTCAATGATCTCATTCATGACTGCATGGAAATATATATGTATGATTTTACAACATATGGGGACAAATTTGATGAGGCATTAGCCAATCTAGAAAAGACATTAATAAGGTACAAAGAGTCAAATGTTTCCCTCAACAATGAAAAGTGTTTTATGATGGAAATTGATGGCATTGTACTAGGACATCGCATCCTAGAGAAAGATATTCATGTCAATCCATAAAAAATAAAGGTAATACTGAATTTTCCAACCCCAACTTCGCAGAAGCAAGTACGAAGATTTATAAGATATGCTAGCTATTATTGTAGATTTATTGAATTTTTTTCAAGTATTGCTCATTTATTGTTTTCTCTACTTAGTAAAGACACTTAGTTTGTATGGACATAGACATGCCAGCATGCGCTTGATGAAATGAAATTCAAAGTATCTAAAGCATTTGTACTAAGAGGGCCTGATTTGACCCACCTGTTCCACATTTCCACGGACACATCAGACACCGATGTCGGAGTTATCCTCGGAAAACTCAAAGGAAAAGACCCATAGGCAATTTACTGTGTCAGTAAGAATCTCTCGCCTGGAGAATTCAACTATACAGGAACTGAAAAATAGTTTCTTGTTATTATTCATTCAATAAAAAAGTTTAAACACTACATTATTGGATATCATGTAATCTTACATAATGATAATGTTGCTATAAAATATTTAATGAACAAACCAATCACAAATGGGAGGGTCAATAGATGGTTGCTTTTATTGCAAGAATTTGATATTACCATTTTAGACAAACTGGGAAAATATAATGTAGTTGTTGACTTCCTTTCTAGAATAACATCTAATGAGAATGAACCTCTAGTAGAAGATTGTTTTCCATGAGAACACCTCTTTGTAGTATCTACTAACTCACCTTTGTTTGCAGACATTGTTAAACTTTTGGGTCTAGGCAAACTTATGCAACATCTGATCCCCAAAGAACGACAAAGTATATTGAAGAAAAGTGAAAGGTTCACATGGATTGATGGTTGCCTCTTCTACATTGGGCCCGATTTGATTATCAGAAGATGTGTACAATAGGACGAAGTCCATGAAATACTAAAATTCTGTCGTGATGGACCATGTGAAGGCCACTTTGCAGATAAAAGGACTAGGTACATGATACTCCACCAGGGGTATTATTGGCCCACACTTTTCAAAGATGCCAAAGAATATATGAAGAGGTGTGATGATTGTCAATGAATGGGTAGGCTCGTACAAGAAGATGAAATGCCACTACAACCACAGATGGTTTTAGAACCTCTTAATAAATAGACCATTGATTTTGTGGGACCAATAAATCCCTCGTCGCGTCGACACTCCTACATCCTCATCTGTACAGACTATGTTACAAAATGGATAGAGGCAAAGGCATTGTTAATATCCAAATACTAAATTTTCAATTTTCTCCTTGTTGCAAGAATGAGGTTATTCACGTAGCACCGAGAAGTGTTGTTCTTGAGAAGTGTTGTTCCTGAGCACCGGTATTGCATATGCCAGAAATAGTGTTGAGCTTTTAACTTACCTTGTTGGAGGGAGGTATAGAAAGGGTGGAAGTCATTGTTCCATACGCCTTTACAGTGTTATAATGGCTTGATTCCACTTCATCGAGATAAGTTGGTCTTTTAAAATGTGTTTAAAGCTGATATTAAGTAAGGATCATTAGTTGTGGATTAAAAGGCAATTTTCTAGCAAAATAAAAAATGGTATTATAAAGCCAATTTTGGCTTATATGGTCAAGTTATATGCTCTCGGTTTTCTTTTACAGAGTTAATGATTAGTCTGGCAAAGTTATTGGCCGGGAGCCAATCTCCAACACCCAAGACCTGCAATCAACATACAAACGAATTAGCAACACAGCTAACTACATGCCAAAGTCCACATGTCGAGCACAAATCAACACACAAGTCATCTAAGCTAAGTGTGTCAAAAGAAGTTGCAGGTGTCAAAGGGTTTGATAGTCAAAAATACAAGTGTCAAGATCGTTTGCCAAAGACATCATTTAATTTTCAGTGTGAAGCACTCCACGGTTGCGACTAGGTTTTGATATCATCTTAAATATTGCAGTCTTGGAATTGCTCTATGTTCCTCATCTCTCGACACTAATATCAGCCTATTGACTATGACGCTCCAGTTTCCAATTCAGAGAAGAGTTCACTTGGACTTGGCACGAAAATTCAAATTGGAGTTGCAATTGTGGCTTTTTCTCTTGTCTTTGAAATTGGTAATTTACTTCCATTTGGAAGTGAAGAGAAACAAATAGAGCAGAAGGAGCTCACAGCAAAAGACAACGCCAAGTTTCAGGGTCTTGATTGAGCTAATAGAAGAGATTTAATCTATAGTCTCAGCTTCTACGTTTTGAAGAAACTCTCAAGTCCAATCCCGAAGATCTCGAGGCTCTAGAGGGTGCAATTGTTGCTCATGTGGAATTAGGAGAATACAGTGAAGTTGCTTCTCTACTTACTCAAAAAAGCACAAAAGATCCAGACGCATTTCGTTTGCTTGGTGATCTACGATATGTGCTTGAAGATTATGACAGGAGTGTTGTCGCTTATCGTAATGGCATAATGGACTCAAGTACAGGTTCCCTTGAAGTTCTAAGTGGTCTTACAAATGCATTGGTGGCAGCTAAAAATCCAAATGAGGTCGTTCAAGAACTTTTAGCAGCCAAGGACCGGCTAAGGATGAAACAAAAAATCAGGACAACAATACACAGGTTGATGAAAGTTCCAACAAATCAAAGGACTTTGAGAAAATTGATCCTGTTGATATGCTATTGGGGAAAGCATGCTCAGATTGGGGGAACATATCTTGGGAGATAATTGTGCCCAGTATAAAAAGGCCAAAGATCAATCAAAGAAACAACCTCCGGATTTCAAGGAGAAAGAGTTATAGGTCAAATATTGTTTCCATATTTTCAGGCATCAAGAGATCTTGTTGAGTTGGAGATAGGGCACCTGGCAGCAGAGGGAATCTACATCAGATCTACATTTCCAACTTCACATTCCACGTTCTCAGGCAAAGGATTAATAGTTGGTCAAAGATTCATTTCCAATATTTCGAGAACATGGTTGACAGATTTGAAGGCATAATATCAGCAGTCAACCAAAACAGATTCACTGTTCTAAGGTGGCAGAGTATTTTGCATAGTTCCATATCAATTCCATATTTGTTGAGAAGAAGATAAATTGCATATGTGGCAGGGGATCAACTATTTTTTCCAATATTCTCAAAAATCAGATTGATATCTTCAGATTTTGTGAGAACAAATCATGAGGAAGCATCTGAGTACAAGTGAAAGATGAACATGTGGAAAAATCATATTTAAAATTTGTGGGCATTGTTTTTAAAGTTGAGCATCGATCTCAGGCATAAGAATAGCAAGCAGAGGATCCCATATTTGCCAGCAATTTGAGATATCTTGGAAACATTTAGTTTGTTTTAGATTTTGTTATGATTTTGTTTTCCATAAAGTCAGCAAACAGTTTATTGTTATTTTTTCCTATTTAAGCAAGGTTTTGTAATAGGAGAAGGAGGGGGGGTGAGAGGGTAAGGCTTGAGAAGAATTTGATTAATCGGCATGTGTATGAGCATTGTAAGCCTATGGGCAGTTTTATGAAGCATTCATTTCTGACATTGAACATCCTTGTGAGTTGTGTTATCAGATTGTGATTTCTTCGTTTTCCATTTTGTTTTTCCCTCTTGCTTGAACCAGTTACAACCATTGAGAATCAATGATTGCCCATAAACAATAGATTCTTGAGCAGCAAGATTTGTTGTGATCTGCCTGTTGTTTGTGTGATTTGTTCAAGTACTTGTCAAATCCATTTTGCAGAGAGAATCTATGTTTGGTGGATGTTCTACTATTTGTCACATTCTCCATTCTTCTAACCATCATCATATAAGTATTTTGTCTGATATGCAGTTCACTGGCCTTCAATCTAACAGAGTGTTTACTTGACTCCATGCCCAATGGTGATTCACTTGTCTGCATTTTAGCTTATTCCTTTATTCTTTCTCTTTCACTTTACCTGATCCACCTTTTTTCAAAACCCAAAACACATCCTTATTTATAAAATCATTGCAATAACTAAAGATGTGCTAGGTTTGACCCTATAGCAGTCTAGGAGCAACTTCTAGCACTAACATCTTTTGGTGCCATTGTCAGGGACGAAGCAACGAAGAAACCTTCCCTGGGAGAACGACAACGATCAGATCCACTTCTTGATGGTGAACAAGAAGAGGACATGTGCTTGACTGCAGATCTTTCACCATGGCGACTCCACTGTCTAAATATCAATAGGCAACTCCACTGGAGATCCAAGTATGGAAGCCTTTTTTGTTCAAAGGTTTTCATTTTGTGACTTTTCAAATGTAGTTGGTTTTCCAAACCCAATGCTTAGCAGAGATGAATGGGAAGGTATCCTTCTTACATTTAAGGGCAAAGGTTGGGAGGTTCCGGCCGAGCATCTGCTGGATTTTCATGAGTTTATTCATGAATGTCAGATTGTGCATGAGGATGTCAAGATCAAACTTTTCAGATACTCATTGAAGGGAGCATCCCTCGACTGGTCCAGATATCTTCCAACTTCAAGTATTAATTCGTTGGCAAGTTTTCATAATGCTTTCAATATATTTTGTAAATAAAAAATTTCAATTGAAAGTATTTTTGAAAATTGTTGTGATATATTTGAGAAGCATATTCATCATAAAGCAAATTTTTCTTCTGATGGTAAGGACGAAAATTATGTTGTTGAAGAAGATCATCAAGATTCAATTGATGACAAGGAGAAAGATTGCATAGTAGTAGACGCATTTGATTTCATCTCTGATGCACATGTTGTTTTTTATTTGAATGAAAAAGTTCTTGTTTATGATGCGTATAAAGAACAAGTATTTCCTTAGCATATTGTTGATAAATATGATACACATAACAGTATTGATGAAGGTTATTAGCAGCCTATTATATTTATGGTGACAGAAGTTGAGAAGCAGCAGATTTATGAAAACAGCCTGCACATTAGTCATGAACAGTCGGAACCAGATTATGGCAGCCATACATCAGAAGTTGAAGTAAACATCGAGCAGCAAGAAAAGGTAACCATGTTTGGTTATCAATCTACTTCTTTCTTCTATGATCCGATAGCTATTCATATGGAATGATTCTTCTCAGAAGTTTTCAGCCTTGCAAAGTTTCAAATCAAAGAAGATGGTGGTTGTAAATATGTGTTACAAGTTAAAATTTTGTTACACACAATGAAGTTTTCTTTGATCTTATTCTGCATGCAAGGAGTTTTTACAGTCAGCTGGATGTTATCGTGGTTTCATTGGAAACATGATTTCACTTGATCAAGTGACGGTGTAATTGGTTAGAAGTAGTGTAGGCAATAAGCTCTCTTCTTGAGCATTTGTTTTTACAGTTTGCATAGTGTAATCAGGTTTGCAGCAATAAGTTTGTTTTCAGCATTATGTTAGAGTTTGAATAAGTTGCAGAAGTTTGGGCCTGATTTGAAATGCTATTGACGAACTCCATAACCCAAAGGACTAGGCACAACAAAGAAGAATGTGAGTATTTGCAGAGACAAAAGTTTGCAGGCTGCATTGCACGGATGCACAGAGGAAAAGGCACAGTGGTCTGCTTGTTCTTGATGCCTCACAAAAAGAGCATCATCCCCCAGAAGGAGCCAATGTTAATATCCAAATACTAAATTTTCAATTTTCTCCTTGTTGCAGGAATGAGGTTATTCCCGTAGCACCGAGAAGTGTTGTTCCTGAGCAACGGTATTGCATATGACAGAAATAGTGTTGAGATTTTAACTTACCTCGTTGGAGGGAGGTATAGAAAGGGTGGAAGTCCTTGTTCCATACGCCTTTACATTGTTATAATGGCTTGATTCCACTTCATCGAGACAAGTTGGTCTTTTAAAATGTGTTTAAAGCTGATATTAAGTAAGGATCATTAACTATGGATTAAAAGGCAATTTTCTGGCAAAATAAAAAATGGTATTATAAAGCCAATTTTGGCTTATATGGTCAAGTTATACGCTCTCGGTTTTCTTTTACATACTTAATGATTAGTCTAGCAAACTTATTGGATTGGACCCAATCTCCAACACCTGAGACCTGCAATTAACATACAAACAAATTAGCAACACAACCAACTACATTCCAAAGTCCACATGTCGAGCACAAATTAACACACAAGTCATCTAAGCTAAGTTTGTCAAAAGAAGTTGCAGGTGTCAAAGTGGTTCTAACCACCCAGAAAGAGAAGTTGGCCTTGCCAGTGAAGAGACACCTCCTTTCAGCACTTGCCAGTTTGTATAAATAAAGGAAGCCAGCGCCTCATTTGTTCACTCACTCATTCGATCATCCAGAGCGCAAGTTTGGAGCTGCAGTTGAAGAAGAAGGAAGAGAGAGGCGCATTACTTGGGAGAGGATATTCTCTAGTGTTTGGTTTATTATCTTGGCATTGTATTGGCTATCTATATTAAGGAAGTTTTTGCTGGGTTTTCTCCCCCATGAGGGYTTCCTAGGATAAATGATGTGTATCTTGTGATTGTGTTTTTCTCAGTGATCCTATTTATGTTATGGTTATCTAGTGAATTGAAAATAAACGTGATAATRGCTTAAACTTTAACATGGTATCAGAGCTAAGCTGAAGAGAGCATCTTTCACAAGATAAAGAAAAATGTCACTATTGTCGTACAAKAAAATTAGGGCTTTTTTGTTGGAGAGGAWTTTTTGCYTAAAACCCATCTAGAAAAGTGTGYCCTACCCTAGTGAAKCTTTTGGCATCGAGCGCACCTTTTCAATAGATAGAACTCTCRGAAAGTGAAACCCTAGTTTTCATTGGTACTAGAAAACCAAAAGCACCAATCTAGAAATCCGTTGSTCAAGTTTGAGGTGGGGGGGGATTTGGATTTTCAGATATCTGACTATACTAGMTTACTTGCCTCARCTCAGCGCATCTAGCCCCTAGATCAGAATTTCAAAATTTRAAGTTTGAAAAATTAGGGTTTYCTCATAAAACCCTAAGTTGCAGTTGCAGTTGCAGTTGCAGTTGYAGTTTCAGAATCAGTTGCAGTATCAATTGTAGTTGTAGTATCAGTTGTAGTACCAAWTGCAGTCACCCTTGAAGTTCTTAAAGAGTTGGTAATTAYTACCACTGCTACCTACCTGCAAATGCTATCAGAGATATGTACTCACATATGTTTAAATTGTTAAGCTTTAAAGGATATTTGTAGA
This sequence comes from Picea glauca, assembly GCA_000966675.3. Lineage (NCBI taxonomy): Eukaryota > Viridiplantae > Streptophyta > Pinopsida > Pinales > Pinaceae > Picea > Picea glauca. The sequence continues at coordinate 20,227 of JZKD02S2068187.1, read as the reverse complement.
AGAAGGGATCTYTTGCCATARATCCASAAGGATCTCAATATCCAACACATTCAGAGGAATAATGCAACCTGGGTTTGATTATTATGATATGCATCTATYTGTTATGACATTATTTTGATCAATGTTGCATGTTGAAGCTATGACCATCATACTAACCTTTGGTCAAAATTAAAGTCAAGGTATTAGATGGATTAAAGTTSAGATCATARAGTTTATTCTCTAACCCAACCTTWTGTCAAGATAGCATATTRTCTTAGTGCAAGAAGACAGTTTGAAGAAAGCACTCGTCATCTTGATTGAAGGAGACTTGGAAGAAAARCAACACRCTCATTCTTGAGGACAAGGCTCCACGTTCCAGGTTTGATTAATTAAGTTGATAAGATTCAAAATTTCACATGGCAAGTTGATAACTTCCCCTTTAMAAGTAAACATTATAGTTGAGGTAACAGTCTTTGAAAAGTATTATACTTGGCARCATGTGAGCATATCAAGATAAATGCTTAATGAAATCATTTACCAGATACAACTAACATCTCCTCTAGGAGAAACTTCTTGTGTTGATTTCAGGTTACCTTGGATGAATTTTTTATCACAACACTAGAAGAGTGTTGATCTCATTTTGTATTGTATCTCTAACTTTTGATCTTTGTTTCAGACAGGTCACAAGTGAAAGCTCTAAAGGAGCTATTGTGACGATTATTCCTGCTATTGTTTTATTTACTATTATCAAAAGAGTATTATTCTTGCTTGTTGTTTTGTTGACCTTGTTTCAGGTCACAGGTAATAACCCTGAGGAAGCTATAGTGAAGGTTGCAAAAGGCAACAGATTAGATGAGACATGAAGCATACTATGTACATGACCATATACATTCATGTACCAAAGAAGATGAAGAAGAAGTTATCTTTTGAGATTCAGAGTATCTCATATGAAGAYTGATTGTAAGGAGCARAAGGCTCCAAAGATGATCRAACATTAGAACAAGAACTCACATCAGAATTGTTCAAAGGTTAATGAAGCCACCTTGACGGGAAGCAGAACTCATTTGAAGCCTGACTCRGTCTTTCAYATTTAGAATTGGTATTCAACACCAAGTATACCCTGTAAGAGATGATGAAGTCCTTGTAGACTCAGAAGAAATCAAGAGTAAGCYTGATCTCAKAAATGATCAGATGAAGAGACAACTTCCAAGATTGGGAGATAGATGCCATGAGAAGACTMGATCGTAACTTCAAAGACTCCTAGGAGATATGAAATCTCCTGGAAGATTCCCTTGTTTCGGTSACAAAGAAGGAAGCCAGACRGAAAGACTAGGATATGGATTCTTCCRTGAGACTAGAAGAGAAGTCAGTATTGACTTCCAAGATTGATCTATAYAGATCAAGCATGTTGCAGATGTACAAAGCCTRATGTGTGTCTAGAGGATTCTCCCAGCAAGAGGGAGAAGACTATGACAAGACACTTACTCCAGTAATTGAAGAAATAGTTCCAATATTTAGGAAGACAACCAGAACAACCATGATTCATATATAGTATGAGATGTAGGGGGAGCAATCCCCATATTTAAAATTGAGTGGCAGTTGGTGCAGTACATTAGTTGGGTCATGGAGACATGACTTACAATGAAATATTGAGTTACCTCGATGAAAGAATAAGAGTTACCTTCAATGTCAGTTATTGAGCCACTCTCAGTTTCAGATGAAGTTATTGTCATGATAGAATAAGAGGAGTTACTCACAGATTTCAGCAGCCACAGTGAGAATGAATTAGTCATTCTCAGCTTCAAACCAGCTGCAGGTGCAGAGTCCCGGTTCCAGAAGGAACAATTGCAGAAAGAGGAGAGGACATACTCTTCGGTAGTGAGACAAATAGTGCTTTGCAGAGAGCACATAGAGCTAGCACATGATTGTGCAGATTGAGTTGCAATTGAGAAAGTGTACCAGATTGGTACAATGTAATGAGAAAATTTGATTTGAAGATTATATAAAGACTCATGTATTTCGGTTGAAGGAAGCTATGTATGTGTTGAAGCAAGCTCCTAGAGCTTGGTGTGGAAGAATTGACAGTTTCCTGACGAGCTTGGACTTTACCAAGACTAAATTTGATTCTAACCTTTATCTCAAGGTTATGAATGATGAGTCAGTGATGTTACTACTATATGTAGATGACGTATTCTTGACAAGATGAAGAAAATCTCATCACAGATTGTAGAAGAAGCTCACTACAGAGTTTGATGGAAGACCTAAATGCATTATCACTTAGGTCTTGAAGTTTGGCAGAGCATAAAGAAGATCTTCCTTAACCAAGGGAAGTATGCAGTTAAAATGAAGAGGTTTGAAATGTTCAAATATAAATCCATGTACAAACCCATGGAAACGAATTTGAAGCTCCTGGTAGATACCTCGTCAAAATTGTTTAATGCTACTCTGTACAGACATATTACTGGTTCAATGATGTATATGACGAATACCAGGCTAGATATATGTTTTGCCTTGAGTCAGTATCTGGTAGAACCCAAACATGTTCACATTGTTGTTGCAAAACATATGATGAGATACCTTAAGGGTACGTTGGATTTTGGTCTCTATTATACTAGAGATCATGACCTCAGACTGAGTGATTGCACCGATTCATATTGAGCTGGAAGTGTTTCTGATAGAAAGAGCACTTCAGGATGTTGTTTCAATCTGAGGTCAACCATGACTTCATGATAGAATAGGGAGCAATTCAGCATTGCTCCAAGCACGTCAGAAGCGGAATACATTGTTGCATGTTCTGCCAGTTGTGAAGTCGTATGGCTTCAGATGTTGTCGACAGATCTATTTGATCTAGAGATGGAATCAACTGTGATCCTATGTGAGAACCAGAGTTGTATCGAGATGATGTGTTCTATGATGAGTCATAGCACATAGAGATCTGGTATCACTTCATTTGTGATATGTTGCAGAGAGGAGCCATGAACCTCTAGTATGTTAGCACGAATGAACAGGTTGTTGATGTGTTGACCAAGCCTCTATCTCGTGTAAAGTTTGAGCACTTTCGAGAAAAGCTTGGTGTAGTCCGAAAGGACCTCCCTTGAAAAGGGGAGTAGTGATGTGATGCCAGCATTGTGATATGTTTCCAGCTTCATGTTGATGATGATGTGTCAGCCTCGCGCTGTGATGTCAGCTCCGTTCTGACGATGATGTGCCAGCCTCGTGTTGTGATGCCAGCTCTGTGTTGATGATGTGTTTCCAGCCTCGCGTTGTGATGCCATCTTCGTGCTGATGATGTGTTTCCAGATTCATGTTGTGATGATGTGTTTCCAGCCTCGTCCTGTGATGATGTGTTTCCAGCCTCATGTTGTGATGATGTGTTGCCAGCCTCATGTTGTGATGATGTGTTGTCAGCCTAGTGCTATGATGTCAGCTTCATGTTGATGATGTTGTGTTTCCAATCTCGTACTGTGATGTCAGCTTCATGTTGATGATATTGTGTATCCATCTTTGTGTTGTGATGCCAGCTTCATGCTGAAGACTCTCAACCTAGTGTTGATGTTGATGATGCTCTAGCCTTTGTGTTGTGTTGTTGATGATATTGATGATGAGAAAAACTTTCGATGATTTATAGATACGACAGTTAGTGTTTCAGATAATGTTGATGATGTTTCCCTCTCTCTTCTGATGATGTTGTAAAATACCCTTCTTGTTAAGGGGGGGTGTTGAAATATTGTAACTGCAAAGAGTATTCTATTTATTATTGATGTATTATTCATTAGATCAATCCCCTTTTGTGGATTGATCATGTCGAGTATTTTAAATGACCAAATCCCCTTCTATGGATTGGTCAAACCCTAATTGTAATATGCAAATTGAGAAGTCAACCCCCAGGAAAATTAAAGTGGTTCTAACCACCCAAAAAGAGAAGTCGGCCCTGCCAGTGAAGAGACACCTCCTTTCAGCACTTGCCAGTTTGTATAAATAAAGGAAGCCATCGCCTCATTTGTTCACTCACTCATTCGATCATCCAGAGCACAAGTTTGGAGTTGTAGTTGAAGAAGAAGGAAGAGAGAGAGGCACATTACTTGGGAGAGGATATTCACTAGTGTTTGGTTTATTATCTTGGCATTGTATTGGCTATCTATATTAAGGAAGTTTTTGTTGGGTTTTCTCCCCCATGAGGGTTTCCCGGGATAAATGTTGTGTATCTTGTGATTGTGTTTTTCTCAGTGATACTATCTATGCTATGGTTATCTAGTGAATTGAAAAGAAACCTAATAATAGCTTAAACTCTAACAGTTTGTGTTGCAACTCTCGTTGCTGCGACTTCCTCCCTCTAATAAGTTTTATCCATTTTGTTTTGATTGTTGCAGCTTTGTTATTGCAACTCACGATGTCGCAACTCCGCTTGTAGCTTCATTCCATTTTTTTCACTTTCTACCCACACCTTTCCCCTCCATCACCTGTGTTGCAATTCTTATCCCCGCAATAGAGAGACATTGCCAGTGTTGCAGTTTCGCTGTTGCAACTCGACTTGTAGCTCTCACTTCGGAGCATCGTCATTGCTGCACTTCTAACCGATGAGACCGATAATGTCGACTCTGCAATTCCAGTTAGGACCATTTATGGGACTCCATCCTCCATCGTCGCGACTCAATCAACATTGTACTTGTACAACCACTCAAGATAAGACATCATAGGTACACGTTCTTATCAAAATTTGCAATAAGTACATTCTAATGGAATGTGTCTAATATCATTCCTCTGTAACCGCCACATGAGAGCATCATTACTATAATCACGACTTTGATACCCACCCTTATTGATACAACTCCAAACTCACCACCCCATAATTTGCATAGCCCACGCAAATACAAACTCTGAGAGTTAGCAGAGGAAAGGAGCCATCGGAGGATCATTAATTCGTAGAGAGTTGATTGAACCGATGCTACTTGAGGTTTACGACAACATGAGGAAAATTATGGGACAAATTGACTGGATGGATTATGTCTTATGTTTGCAGGGATACGATGAAGACATTGCTCTGGAATTCTCCCTTAATTGCAGAGCCGAACACTCCATAGTCTCTAACACACATGTGGGGGTCACAAAGGAAATAGTGGCAAAAGTTACTAGCTTACCTTGGACAGGAAAGCGGTGGTATAGCAAAAGAACTTCACAACTAAATGTTCTGAGCTAGTTCTTAGAGCCAAGAGAAGATTTAGTAAAGAAAGGAATTGGATTTGACCGTCAGTATTTACCTCATCCATGGGAAGGCGTGGTCATTTTTGTGCAGTGATACTTCACCTGTGAAGGTCACTATGGAACCGCTTACGTTCAACACATTCTCCTACTCGACCATCTACACCACAACCAACCAATCAACATGTCACATTTCTTATTTAGGACGCTAAAGACAATGGCAACGTTGGTCCAAAGGGTGAATAACCCTAGGGATGCCATATCGCACCATGGCCTTATCGAATAACTAGTAGAGCATGCACTGCAAAAAGAAGGTTGCACATGGAACAACATTGTGCAACCACTAGTTGTCCTTAATGAAGATGAAGTTGTTGCACTTCAGGTAGTCGAACGATCAATCCCTACGCTTTTGGCTTCACAAGAGACCAATGTTGCAACTCCTCCACCAGAGAATGATGTATCGAACATAGTAGAAGCAACTGGTTCGACTCCATAGAAGAAACACAAGAGAAAAAGCAAGGAAAAATCCCACCATGTTGCAACTCTGGTCGAAGCGGACCACGACAGTAATGTGGAAATAACAGCTGGAAAACTACCCACAAAGAGACTTCGAGGGTTTAATAAAAGGCAACCTCCTGTGCCAAAGAAGCGAAGGACAAAACATGAGGCTATAACTTAGCGTAAGAAGAGAATAATTGCCAAGTCCAAGGAACAAGTCCAGGAGTAAGAATAGAAAATAGAGGAAGCAAAACCCTTTCCTGTTACACAAAAACCAAAGGAATATACTAACCTGGATGCCCAATAGGTCTTGGTTGACACACAAGAACCAGAACAAGGCACTCTTGGCGAAGGCCTCAGAGTCTCATGGTAGCATACTCTGATGAAGAAGAGCTAGCAGTTTCCACTGACCCACAAGAACCAGTGGAGAGGCCTACTCAATAACACTCTCCAACACAGGAAAAG
>JZKD02S2068176.1:40624-51728 GCA_000966675.3 Picea glauca | reverse complement strand
GCCCCCCCCCTTGCAGCATCCTTGATGTCGTGATTACATGACTAGGTCGTCAATAAGACATGCAAAGGATAGAAAAATTGAAGGGGAAGAAGGAACTGACGACCTACTTTTTGAATTCATTTCAAACAGATAGAAACCATAAAAGAAATGATTGTACTTAGAAACATCATGTACCATATTGTGAAAATATATTTTTGATGATAAAATTTATTGAGATGAAGTATTTTGTATCTAAATGAATGAATGAATGTTATATGTTAATGTATTATTGCTATGTGTTTCTTTATGCACAAAACCACATATGTTTCTTTATGAATGTGTTGTTTTTCTTGTGTCTATGCATGAATCTTTATGTGTTGCGTTCAATTATTTTCTAGTAGATAGTTTGGGTACTAGGGAATTGAGAGTGATGTGAGGGGGGGGGAGTGGCCATAAGAGATTCCACCTTCACGTGGTTGGCCATGTTCATTAGACAATAAATTAGTATTTGGATGATCTTGGAGAAAACCTCCCTCAAACCAACATAGCAACAACAAAGTCAATGTTGACTTCATTGTTGCTCTGTCAAATTAAGGAGGTTTGCTACAAGATTAGACTAGTCCAATAATGTTTTCTCGAAACCAAGAGGATCTCATTCAAGTATTCATGCACTCAATTATTTTTAATTATTATTTAGTCATAAAAATGTTTGTTAATTTATTTTATTATTTTGTTGATTCTTTAAGTGTTGGTTAAATCATTAGAACAACTACTGGAGGAGATCTATTGGAGCAATGTTAAATTAATATCATACATGGAAAACCATCGAATATATAGGTATTTTAGATGTTATTTCATTTCTAATTGCAATTTATTTGTATGATTGACATGATGATTTATATTATGATTTTGGTTCTTCCCACTCACGTGATGGCCTCAATGTAAACCTTCTCATATTGTTCTTGTATTTTCTTTATTTTCTACTAGAGTTTATGCCAGGGTGTTATAGGGATATATCTATGCTTCTAGAATTTCATCCATGAGCTCTGAAAATTTAGTCATACCTACTATAAATTCTCTGCACTTAGCCTTTAGTAATCACATGCTTAATGATCAAAACTTTTATTTTCTTGTGATCTTCTTCCTTAGTGGATTTTAGTCTTGTAATTTATTTTTTCTTCTCCTATTTACATATTGCCTCTAAGTTTGTGGTGGACTATAACAACCCTTTCCCTTCCTTTAAAATATTGTGTAGTGTTTTTGTTACCTTGATTTTGGCAGTGGTTTATTTCTATGTGTTTTCTAAGGCCTTAGGTAGGTATGGGAGCACGTCCTCAAAACATGTGGATAGCTCTTCTCCTACCTTCATTTCAACTTCATGAACTTTTTCTTAAAGATTTCAAGTATTAAATCTTGTTTCTTTAACATAACTAGTGAAATATTTCTCTACTCCATTTGGTTAGACAAAACTGTGGTGATTTATGTTTCTTGTTTTCTCAATTGACTCTAATTTGTTGTATCACATTTGACTTGTATCTGCAACACTTGTTTTTATATTTCCCATTGTCTTGTTTGTTCCTTGAGATATAGATTATGAATCCATAGTTTTCTCATGCAATCATACTTCTCCTTAACTCTTCATTTCATCTGTGTTTCTGATTCTATAATGATCTTGGAAAGTGAGGGTAGATCTACCTTCCACAATTCAATGACAAATTTCAGTCGAAGCTCATATCCCTCTTCAAATTCTTCCAACATAAGAACTAATTTTGGTATAATAAATTAGTCCACTCTTACAATCCCTTATCTTGAATACTCCACTGTAGAATCTTTTTGTTTGATCTAAACACCAAACTCAAATCTAGAACTAGTTGCATGCATTATGACTATTGGGATATACACTACACTTGACATGGGTTGTGAAAATGAGTCGGTAGTCATTATAGGAGGGGTAGTGATGGAAATTTATAGAGGGAATTCCTTTCTTAGGAATTCCAAATGGAGTGATAAGAAATTCTCTATTAATATAAGTTCCATATGAAGTTGAAAAAACTTGTTGATTAGATCATCTTCCTCCTTCTCTCCTAAGATGGTTACCCATCCAAATTGATATCCCATAGATGCCACCATTTCCTTTTCCCTTTCCACCATCATTGATTCCTTGTGGATGTTCATCTATCATATTGAGTATGGATTCCTATATTTTATTTTTATCCATAATGGTGGTGACATATTATCTTGAATTTCCTCAATTCTCAACCCTACATTTCTTTTGTGTGGTTTAAGTTTCTTTGGTAACAAGCTAATGAATCACATGTCACATGGGAGTGACCTTCCCTTTCCATTTTCAAGTGAGCCTCTACCAAAACCTTCTAAATATAACTCCTCCATGGGTGTAGGTAGGGAGCATTAGTTATGTTGTATCCAAGATAGGTCTAGGAAGTGTGATTGACATCATTAGTTTCAGGGGTGGCTAAGGGATGTCAAGCTACATCATCATGAGAGTGTACCTTTTTCAACAATATGGTGTTGGAGCACTTAGTGCAGCTACAACATTGAGAACTTAATATTTTCACTTGCCATAGCTGTATTTTCTACACCTCGATATCAATTTAGATGCCCCTCGCATATGGGTATATTGAAAGGCTACATGATAGGTTTAATCACTATATACACTTACTAATGGAGGAGGGGTGGTAGGCTAGTCTCATTGTTGGTTCATAATCCATTCCATGAAAAATAAGCATAGCCATTTTTCATTTTTGTCTCCAATTAATTACTACCCTCCCAAAATTTGTATCATGATTTCACTACATCCACACCTCCAAAAGGTCATATGTCCCTTTCATTCAATCCATCATTGTCTTATCACTATTTCTTTGTCACCCATTCACTCACAATGATGGAGAGAATGAATGGGAGGCAAAGAAACAGTCACAAGACAATGATGGATTCAATGAAATGAACATATGACCATTTGGAGGTGTGGAGGTAGTGAAAGCATGGTACAACTTTTGGTGAAATCATGGTACACAGTTATGGATCCAACTCCAGATCACATATTTTGAAGAGGTACCAATTTTTAAATTTAATTATGGTTTGCTAGTAATTTTTCAACATGAAGTATCTTTTTTTTAGAGCAACACTTTAGAAAAAACCTCCCTCTATTATCTTTCCATAGAAAGAAAAATTAATTTATGCCATCATCCTCCTTTTTCTCACCCTCCTCCTTCTCATCCTCCTTTCAATGGTATGTTGTCACCATCTTCTACTATCCCTAACCCTAAATATTACCCTAACCCTAATCTTTGTACATATTCATGACCCCTTTGTTGGTGTCATTTCTACAAATATATTTGCATAATGCTTCCACTTGTTATTCCTTGGAACACTAGTCTATCCCAAAAACTATATACACTAATGACCAATTGCTAGAATGTTCCAAAACTACTAAGGTTTTTACAAGCCACATTATGTCACATAATCCCTCTTATTCACTAGAGATGGTCCCTCTTCTAAAACCTACTATAACAAACCCTTCCTCACTTCTCATGACCAAACATACTTGTTCCAATCTCATTTGCACTCAAAATTGTTAAGTAAAATATCAACTATCCATAATCATCCTCAACTATGGTAGCAAAAAAACCTCATATTCTAAGACTTTGTAACATGTATTCATCTACCTACCACAACTCACCTGTGTCCTTATCATCTAGGCTAGGTACAACAGTCCTAACCTTCTAGTTAATAAATGTTGTATCATAACCTTTTCCATCAAACCTTTCCAATATGTCGTCAAATGTGATGTCTCCCCCCTCAACTGTGTCGAATTACTTATGGGTATCCCCTATCAATAAAGGAGCAAGTCCATCCAATTTCCCTTGGAGAAGTTAGAGGTATTTTTTTATATTTATCCCCTTTCTAAACTTCGCTATATGCATTGTACCAAGGGATGTCTCCCAGTAGGATACCCATCTTGGGTCAAAGTTGGTGTTCACCAAATTGAGAGATTATTGAATCACTAAATATATATAAATTCATCCATGCTCCTTATTAAATGTGTTTTTCATCTTTTCCATGCTTTCCATTTCCTTTGGAAAAAAAAGGGGCCCTTTCAATTAACTAGTTTATGTGTCATATGCTTCCAACCTTGCTTAATATGGAACATGCCTTTATTGAGAATATTTTGATTTTTGTTTCCCTAAAAAATTGTAATGGTCGTTTGATCATGAAGCACTACACCTAATTTAACTTTTCATATCACTCATCATCGAGCCTAAAATATGTGTACCTAAATCTCATCCAAATTTTCTGAGTTCTTATTGTTTGGAGTGTCTTCTTTAGCACATGATTTTGTCTTCTAAAACCTTTTTCTTATTTTGGAGTGTCCGATTTTGTCTCCTAAAACCTTTTTCTTATTTCAAAGTGTCCCATATTCATCTTTGTTGCTTTGTCAAATATTTAGGTTACCCGTAATTTGAAGCCTTGAATAACAGTTTGTATGGCATACATGAACTATATGATGTTGGCATACATGCCAGTCATATATTTAGGCCATAATGCATGCTTGAATATTTGAAAAGTGCATATTTGTTTTATGATGATTGTAACAAAGTATATTCAGGCATACAATTTATGATATATGTGCATAATCCTAGAAGGATGAAGTACTCTCATCCACCACCCCTTTACTATATACATAGGCATGCTCATAGAGTAAGATACAACCTTTTATAAAAATGGTTAAGTGAAAAATCACACAAATTTCTCGCTCTTCATATGTCCTTGGCCAACCTTTGCAAACACCAATTTAGCCAAGGAAAACTATGTTGACAACTCATTGCTCTTAATCAATTTTGTTGTTTTTTGGGCATGAATTCAAGGTATGGGTTATTTCCTTTGATTCAACTATGAGTAGCTTGGTTTATGGACATGATAGGTTATATTTCACTTAAAAAATCATGGAAGAACTATGCTCTTGATAGCATTGGTTGCATGCCATGATGAGGTTATTATGTTTGCATGCATGGGATATTTTTTCAAAGATTTAGGTTACCCATAATTCGAAGCCTTGAATAATAGTGTGTATGGCATAAATGAACTATATGATGTTGGCATACTTGTCATTCATATATTTAGTCCATAATGCATGCTTGAATATTTGAAAAGTTTAGATTTGGTTTATGATGACTACAACAGAGTATATTCAGGCATCAAATTTATGATATATGTGCATAATCCTGGAAGGTTGAAGTACTCGCATCCACCACTCATTTACTATATACATAGGCATGCTCATATATTAAGCTACATCCTTTCATAAAAATGGTTAAGTGAAAAATCCCAAAAAATTCTCGCTCTTCATATGTCCTTGCCCAACCTTTGCAAACACCAATTTAGCCAAGGAAAACTATGTTGGTAGCTCATTGCTCTTAATCAATTTTGTGGTTTTTTGGGCATGAAGTCAAGGTATGGGTTATTTCCTTTTATTAAACTATGAGTAGATTGGTTTATGGACATGATAGGTTGTGTTTCACTTAAAAAATCATGGCAGAACTATGCTCTCGATAGCATTGGTTGCATGCCATGATGATGTTATTATGTTTGCACACATGTGATACTTTGTCAAAGATTTAAGTTACCCATAATTTGAAGATTTGAATAACAATTTGTATGTCATACATGAACTATATGATGTTGGCATACATGCCATTCATATATTTAGGCCATAATGGATGCTTGAATATTTGAAAAGTTTAGATTTGGCTTATGATGACTACAACAGAGTATATTTAGGCATCAAATTTATTATATATGTGCATAATCTTGGAACGTTGAAGTACTCTCATCCATCACCCATTTACTATATGCATAGGCATGCTCATAGAGTAAGCTACAACCTTTTATAAAAATGGTTAAGTGAAAAATCCCACAAATTTCTCACTCTTCATATGTCCTTGCCCAAATTTTGCAAACACCAATTTATCCATGGAAAACAATGTTGGAAGATTGTTTCTCCTAATCAATATTTTGATTTTTTGGGCATGAATTCATGGTATGAGTTATTGTCTTTGATTCAACTATGAATAGCTTGGTTTATGGACATGATAGGTTGTGTTTCACTTAAAAAATCATGGCAGAACTATGCTCTTGATAGCATTGGTTGCATGCCATGATGAGATTATTATGTTTGCATGCATGGGATACTTTGTCAAAGATTTAGGTTACCCATAATTTGAATCCTTGAATAACAATTTGTATGCCTTGGTGAATGGAGGAAATGTGTGATTTAGAGTTAAAACCTATGCATCTTTTTTTTTTTAAATGGTTGGATGGTGCTCTTGAATGAGAAATAGACTTGAAGGAGGCAGTGATTTCCTAATAGTTATAAAGACCCTTATATATATTTACTCTTTGATTTGCAAATGAATGTATTCCTAGAATTGATTGTGAATATTGTGGGTGATCAACATTTGGTATTTAATTGGAAATGAGAATTCCATGCCTAGGTAGTATAAATTACTTGTCCATCCTATTACACTATCATATTCTTTGTTGGTATATATTCATCGATTCTCATAGATGGTTTGAAGGGTTTCATGCATACCCAACATTCTTATCTTGGAGTCAATTTTTTATTTTTCTAGTTTTGATTGGACCTTATATGTTATGTATGCATGTGCCTTCTTGATTTCATTTACCTTTAATTATTGTTTTGCTACTTTTTATGCATGATTGGGTATGGGGAATTGAGAGTGATGTGAAGGGGGGAGGGACCAAATGAGATTCCAGCTTCATGCGGTTGGTCCTGTTTAGTAGAGAATAAATTGCTATCGAAACCAAGAGGATCTCATTCATGAGGTATTCCCCTTTAGTATTTCTAAATCATCATACATCTTTAATTATTATTCAGTCATATAACATTTAATTCTCTTTGTCAAATACAAGCTCATTGATGTTTAGTTGTTATTCATTCATTTAACCTATAATTTTATTTGAAAAATTCAGGTTTGAAGGGCAGTCAATCCATGATCCACAATGCATTTCTGACAAGGTTTATGCTGCCCATGTTTTTTTATTCTTTCCGTGGTTGTTTTTTATGTGTATGGGAGCCTACAAAAAGAAATCAAGGAAAGAGTAGAAAACATGGGAAACACATGGAACAACCTGAACATGGTTTGCTTGGAAATTGGCTCTATTTCAGCTTTTATGATGGAGGACCAAGTATATTATGTTTGTCGCAATTGTCATTTCTGGTCTTTTATATCCATAGAATATTGTCAACATTCCTTCACTCATCAAAGTGTTAGAAATGCATTCATGTGGTGCATATGCATTCTATCAAATGTTAATATTCTCTTAAAATAATCAAGTGTGTACAAACATGACTTTTTATGTGTTTTTGTGAGTGTGTGTGCGTACAATGCATTATGATCAATTAACTATTTTTGCAGTTATTGAGACTCTACACAAATTCTATTGGTGTCAATATCATATCCATACATACAAAAAAACTCTCGTAAGAATTGTTAGTTTTTCTTTATATCTCCTTTTTCACATTTGCAAAAAAAGATATCATTATCAATGCAAGTTGGTATTCAACGCCAATTCTAATTTGTTTAGAAGAATAATCTATCTTAGATTTTATGTGTATTTTTTCAATGTAATTGAGGTTTATTTCTTTCGAAGTAGAATATGTATATGATTTACTTACCATGTAAAACTATGATAAAAAAATTATATTGTTTTTTTTATGCTCACATAAAATATTGTTAATATTGCATTGATTGCATGTTATCTTGCACCAACTAGTTTGAGAAAAGTAAATGGAAGATTTCTTCTTCTAATTGTTAGGTTTCTATTTAATTAATTGGATGAAAAATTTTATATGTTTGATTCAAGTAGCATTTGTTAATGGTATTGCAATGGGATCAAGTACAAGTCTAGTAGTAACATGCACATTTTGAGTGGTCACCAAGAACATTGTAAGTTAGTTAAATCCTCAATGAAAACTTTCCTCTTGTTATGTAGATGGATCATAGATATCTTTCCAATTTATAATGAAAGTATACTTCCACCACAAAGTTAGATTGAGATGGTGCTAGAATTTAAATGGAATCTCTAGTGGACACTAATCCATTCTTATGAGTTTGGTTTATAGGATTATTCACCTAATAGGTGAAACAAATTTACATACTTTTATAACTACAACCTATATAAAAGTGAATATTGGGGTATAAATTATACATCTTTGGAGAGTTTGGTGTTATTTTTCTCGTTTGCAGCAGGCATATTTGAGTGCAAGATCATGTTGTGAAATGTTTTAGAGAAGCTAAGTGATTTTTTCATTTCTTTCTCATTTCTAAAGGAGGGAGGCTTGTTGATTGAAGGACATGGGTACTTTACTTCCTTTAGACAAATGTATCTCAATCATTGCACAAGGAAAGTCTTTCCCATTATTTGACGAACATTTCAATATTAAGAGGCATATTTTTATCATAAGACCCATGGAGAATTCTTCTTCAACCCTTTAGAGGAATTTTGTTAGTTTATCCTAGGAGGAGATGATCCAACCGTAGTAATTGAATTGGTAACAAATTTAGATGGTGTAATGCAAGTACCTCCTTTGTTTTTGAAATTGCCCAAACTTCTTCTCTTACCCGACATCTTAGTGGTAGGTATGTGCTTGGTATTCAACACTTATAACCTACCCAAATGTCCATTACTACGCTGAGAAAGATTCCAAAATACATCTTTATCTATCCTTTTTTGTAATTCCAAAATATTTCCATTAATAATATCCACCCAAATGGTACAATCATATTTTGAAACTTCTTAGTAACATTAAAATCCAAAAACAATTTAACTCAGTTAGCAAAGCATAAGATGACATGAAAAAGGAAATAGTTAATAGACATACTCTCATAGCAATGATTATAAGTCACATATGAAAATGAAATAGCTCACATCCATAAACATCCACCCAACTTTTACTAATATCAATTATTAACAATTATATCCTCCTTGTTATAAGATAACTTGCTTTAAAAAATGAGAAAATGTATTGTTTCTTACAAAGTTCCATTTAACCACAAAGAAATGGTTTTTGAACTTTTATCTACCTCCTAAAACTCTTACACTTCCATGATTTGTCTTCCAAGATTTTTCATCTTTGGAATTGTTCAACTTCATAGGACCAGACAAGAGTGACTATGTTCTGAGTCAAGAAATTATCAAGTAAAGTTATTGAAACTTAAAAGGCTTTTTCAAAATTCTTGCATTTTGGGAAAGAATATACGGCTTGCCTTAAATTTGATTTTATTCACTTTAGTTTTGAAATAGTTTTTACTAATCTCTACAACTATATTATTATACAACTATATTGTTAAGCCATTTCTATCACTATGCAAAATTTACAATATACTCTTTCTTTGTAGCCTCATCCATAACTTCAATGGATTTGACTACAACTTTCTTCAACTCAATATATTGGACCATATTCTCCTCAAATTCCTCCAACATAATAATATTTATGTTTATGCATAATTAAGGTTGTAAGATCAATTTTATTACTTATGAATTTAACAATACATAATGTGTGTCAATCAATATGATAACAAATTATGATTGTTGTTCTTTTTACATATTGAACTTTTCAAAAATATTTTGATCTTCTTTTCCATATATAGTGACTTTGTATTTCTCTTCGCATGTATGTTGTCTTTAAATTATATGCAAGTTGTTTCACTACTATTTTTCCTCACTCAAAGTATGTACCACATCTTTCATCGACATTAGCTATGAGTCTAGTAGTCGAAGGTTTTTCTTATTCATTTTTAAGGGTGTTTGCTCGATAATAACCTCAAATGGTTTTGTAGCATGTACCTTGTTGTTATTTTGTTAAGAATATTGTGGAGTAGGCTTTTATTTTGTCTTTGTGTTGGTAGCAGGTTGAATATCTTATGTTTTAATCAATAGCCTAAAGGTATATTTAAATATATGTAATTCATTTACTATCCTTGATACCTCCCTCTTCATTGGTTGTTTTACTTTCCACTTTCTCATCAATAGTTTGTACCAAAATGGAAAATTGAAATAAAATTTTGTTTTAAAAATTCTTGTTCTTATTGAGTGTGTTACACCTAATATTCACTTTATTGCACCTTATATTTTTTATCCGGATGTGACCTATCTTATGAGCAAATTTTGTGCCTATTTTGATGATATTGGGAGCTTAGAGTAATATGATTAGATGTTTCACCACGATGCTTTGTACTATTCTATCATTGATCACCCAAAAGTGTGGCCTTTTTGTACTCATTGTATTGTATTGGACCATGCTTACATGATCTATGTAAATATATTTCACCTGGGTGGTAGCTCTAGACCCTTTGTGGTTACTCATGGTCCGTCCTCTTAGTCCCCATTTCAAGACAATTCTTTCTCTTATAGCTTATTTGACTACCCCTTGGATATCATCAAATTGGTCCCAAGTCAGTCATTTATGGCTTGGGTAGTTACTTGAGGGTCTTGGGATGGATCTACTAGGACACATGACCAGGAGAACCTTTAGGATATTTTCACTTCACATGGAAACAATGTAATGAAATCTTATTATTTTTTTTAATATACAAAGTTTCATCGAATATTCGATGAACATGTGTCTCAGATATTCGAAAAAAGGTCTGACACTAATATCCATCAGAGGTATGGAACCTCCATCGGATATACTATATGGATGTCATATATTCAACAACAGTGGACGTTAGATATCAGGCGACATGTCTGACAGTAATATCCATGGAAGGTATGGCACCTCCATCTAATATAATGTATGGACGTCAAATATTCATCATGTAGTTACGTCGGATGTTGGCTTTGAATACTCCTCTTGGTTGACCCATGTTCTAACTTTATTACCATAGATGATTTTAGGGGCTAAATTTCGCAAATGGGCTAATTTTCCATGGTTTTTCCCAAAAACAAATTCACCAATTTCCATTTTTTCTAAAAACAATTCGCCCAAATTCCATAGAATAAAATTATTCTACCTTAAAAATCATCAAAATTTTATAGAAAGTATATAAAATCCTTAGAAATTTGAATATTTTTACAAAACTAT
>JZKD02S2068176.1:30186-40574 GCA_000966675.3 Picea glauca | reverse complement strand
GAACCCTCTTTTAGTCCTAGTACATTCTACTTATACAAAAATTGGGACAAATCCCTTACAAAAACCCTAACCCTAAAATCATTAGGTTCTTCCACTTCCTTCTTGAATTTGTCTCAGTTGGTCCTCGATCCAACTGTTGCTCCAATTCGGTGCTTGTCCACTTTTCAACTCATTTTCTTAGCGTGGGTTTTCCCTTATTTCCGACGCTTCTTTTCCTCTTTTTTTGGTGTTGCTTTTCCTCTTTTTTCGGTGCTACTCTTAATCCTTCCAAAACTTCTTCACTTTTACCCAAAATTGGTTTGCGCCAACAGGCCCCCAACACTGATATCATGACTCGTCCCGAGTCACTCATGAATGCCAGCATCGTTCACTTCCTATACCAGTTCTTTGTACCTTTCTGTTATCCGTTGGTATTGCTCCTGCACCTGTTTGTTCTTCTTTTCCATAGCTTCTGCCACCTGGGTGGTTATTGGTGGTCATAAGATCTCTCTCCCCTCCAAGCCTATCTGGTCAATGCGCACTTTTTTTGTGTCAATTTCATCCACCAATTGTTCTACCTTTTCTTTTAGAGGTTCCAACTGCGCCTATCATGCAATCTTCCTTGTTTGCACCGCTTTTTCTTCTTCCTATAGGTTCTTCATTTCCATGGTTGTCTTGATCTTCTCTCGCAGTGACATTGTCCTTTGTCGTTGCTTCACATCTACCATTGTTGCGTGCAATTTATCTTTCTACCCTTGCAGCTCCTGTAGGATCCCATCCTCTAGTAACTGTGTCCATAATTGAGCAATCTTCTCTAATAGTCCAACCACTCCATGTATGCTATGCGCAATGTTCTCTACAGAAACTGTTGTGTTTTGCTCTCTTTGCACTCTGAATTCTGGAGGAGTAGTAGGTACTGTGCGCTCCTCTAGTTCTTTGATCTGATCTTTGTACTGTTGCAGAGTCTGTGTTATATTTTTAATATTCTCTTTTGAAGATGCTTCCTCTGATGTTGTGTTATCTGAGATGGCTCGAAAGACTGCATTTATTTGGTTCTCCATCTCGCCCACTTTTTGCTACGCCATCTTTTTCTTCTACCCTTCTTGACTGATGGCTTCCTTCAGTACTATATTTTCCTCCTGCACTATTTGTAGATTCATCACGTCATACCTTTATTTGTGTTGAATCTCATGCGCGACGCTAACCTATAACTTATATAGCGCCTTTGTTGGAATCTTTGGCAACTCCAAGTCCAATGTATCGATATCCTGCACATGCATTTGCATTGTTTCCTCATTGATGAAAAGCATATATGGTGTTATGATAATGTTAGCACTTCCCTGTGTCGTGCTTTGTACTGTCTCTTTGACAGGTGGTCCTTCTCTTACTGGCATCAGTTTCTTCTTTTGTTATTCTTCTTCCCTGATCCTCAACTGCTCCAGCACAGTTTTTACCTACTGTACCTATTCCAAAATTGAAGCTCGGTGGTTTTCCACATTTTCCCATACTTCTGATAATCGATCTTCTATTGTCGTGGCTATCATCTCCAGATCATTTGTTCTTAGTGATGTTTCCATTTGTTGCATGTGGGCCTTCTCCTTTTCCCTGGAGCCACTTGCTTTCTCTGCTGCTCTTTTATTTTAGGCATTTGATGGCTCATATGTCTCTGGCATCTGTGTATATGCAGCTATATCCTGCCCAACTTTTGTTTCCATATCTATATCTCTGCACTTCATCTGCATGCACCTATTATGTCGCTCCTCCTGGTGCCTACGCTATCTCTGATAGTCCTTATGTAGAACCACATTGTGACTTCTTCTTTGTCCTAATTTTCTTATGTGTAGGAGCACTTCCCCATTCTTGGCTTTGTGCATCATTCATTTTCTTGCATGTGCCATTTCTGCCTATCTGTTGTGTAGGGATTGTTATGTCTTTCATCCTAACTTGTCCTTCTAGCACTGTCTTTGGGATTACTAGTACTCTCCATTCTTTCGACCACTCCTGGACTTCCATCTGGATCTCCTACATTGTCACATAGCATTTCAACTTCATCCACTCTTTGGTTGGATCCCTTTTCTCCTGTAGCCACATACTATGGCACAATGCCTGAAAATTGGCTATCTGTCCAAACTCCTGAACATTTTCTGGAGAAATCCTCCATGTATCCTCAATGCGGCTCTGGATCTCTAACAAATACATGGAGAAAGTGTCATTGTTTATATTCTTTGTCTTCAGATCAGCTATGCTTATAAGGGATGTGTAGTGCGTTGCGCCACACTTTCCTATCTTTGGCAGGAACAGACTGTACGTGGGTTCTTGAAATCCCACCAATGCAATGAGGATGAGTAACCATGAATAGTGGAAATCAAAGCCCCAATCTTGTGTGTCCTTACATTATTCTAAAAATGAATTTAATAAGTCAGGGGCCTAGCTCATTGAGCTCCCCTTCGTGCATTGTGTTTCAGCTATGACCACTCTCACTAGTACATATTATTTTAAGCATTTGCAGATCAATTTGAAACCTAAGAATCATATTGCAAACCGTGTCGTAGGATCATTGATGTCATTGATCATGATCCCCTTGTTTCCCCTCTTTGTGACATACTTTTCTTTTATCTCATTGGAAATGGATTTCTCCTTTGTTTTATCCTCTAAGTATTGTTCTGGTCTCTCCCCATCTGTGGGTAATCCCGTGATATCTGAAATTAAGTCAACATTGATAGGTATCAGTTTATCCACCCAGAGAATCCATCCATGCACTCTTGCTAGGAGTTTCTTCACACATCCATTGATGTTTTTACCATGCCCAAAGTGTGGTATATCCATTAAGTTCATTATTCCTGTGTTGTAGAGCTTGAGGATCCACTACGCAGTCTCCAACAGTGGCGCACTTGACGGACCTTCTCCCCTGCTCTCCAAATAACTTTGTGGCATCAAGTCCGGGAATTTTACTGCATCTGTCACATCATGATCGAACTATTTGAGGGTGTCTACTCCTCCCACCATTTCATCGTCGGTCTTCACTTCCTTTGAGAATTTTTTCATAAGAATTGCAAATTCTTCCTGTGTGCATTGTACACCCTCTGCACTGCTCTCTGCTCGTGCCTTATTTTTCCCTTGTGAGGATGAAACCCCAACTTATGGTATTGCCTCTTGCTCTGTTTCCTACTCTATTTCCAACTCTAGGCCCTATTGCATGGATTTTGTGGCATGTTCTCCCATTTTTGTCCCTTTTCCCTTGGACGCATCAGATTTTGTTCTTTCCATATCCTCCGCCAACTGCACAGCCTCCTGTGATGGCATGTGTTCCTCCTCCACCTGTATGGTGACCTAATCGTACTCTGAGGTGTGAATTTCATCCAAATCCATGATCATGGGCATTGATGCAAGAGCATCTCCTGAGACAAGCGAGCCAGCACAGAAGACGAAGGATAGTTGGGCACACGCCAGTGCCAATTTTTAAAATTTTCCCTTGAAGTTGATGCGCTAAACATAAATGAGACCATTTAATTATGGCACCTTGGTAAAATGTAATCAGACCTCGAGCCATATGCTCTCGTCTGAGATAGACAGAGGCATTTATAGTAGTAGATGCAGGTAGGTAGAATTGAATTCTTATATTAGACAGTTTTAGAGCGCAGGAGGGAAATGGGATATAGACACCCTCATTTTACATTGTAACATGAAGCCAGCATAATTCAGAGTAGGAAGAGCATAGGAGAATAGAAGAGGGTTTTAGAAGACATCCATGTACAGATTTGGAATTAATAGAAGGAATTGATTCAGACTCATGGTTTTGTGTTCTCTGTGTGTGTGTGTTGATAATATGATCATGAACGTTTGTTTTCTGTTATGTATTTTTTTGAGATGCTGTGCATATGATTTCATGGTTTAAATAGAATTCCAAAAGGAAGAGTGAATGATTTTCAATTGTTTCTCTACTTGAGCAAGGATTCCTGCAAGGAGTGCAGTTGAAGTCATCCGCAAGGGGTGCGTTTACAGAAGGCTCAGAGAGTTAAATTTTGTTCTCATTCGTCTTGAAGGTGTAGTTAGCCACAGTTCTGTGCAAGGAGTGCGCAGGCCAAGCTAAGTCTCAAAGTTTCGATTCTGAGCAGAGTATCTGAGGACTGCTGTTACGGAGGTGCGCAGAGTCAAAAGCCTTCAACACAGAGACATCGTTAAAGATTTTCCACAAGGAGTGCGCGCAAGGAGTTGCTTAGAGAACTTGAAGGTCATGAGAAAGCTTAGGAGGAATAGACCTTTGAATTCACTGAGAGGTGATTACATAGAAGCTACCATGGAAAGTCGGGGAGAAGAGTCGCAGATTGGCGAAGTGGTGAATGAGTCTTGTGGAGAGGCACTTATTCATTTCGCAGAATCATCAAAAGGAGAACGGATGGACGAAATCTTTGGAGGAGATTTCACGAAGTTTCGAGAGCCATTAGATCTTCCAAAGGCATGAGGCAGTTACAGCGCAAGTGCGGAAAGGATTCAAAGCTCAGGAGGGGCAGCACCATTGATCCAAGTCGGTCAGGGCCGTTGGATTATTCACGAGATCGCCTATCGGGACCTCGTGAGAAAAGTGTCCAAATTTTGGTAAAGAGAATCACGATATTACGATATGCGATATCTCGACGACCATGAGAATGGTGTGGGGCCACAGGAGTCGGTAAGCGGACAGGTGGCACATCGCATGTCAGGATCTCGTGGGTGGAAAGGCTGAGGATTTGGTGTTAAAATTCGCGAAGCACAAGGACATGAAGCGGCGAAGTGGCGAGAGGATTGGGAGCCGTCCATCTGAGAAGGACAGGTGGCAAAGATCGATAGATCTCACGAACTCGGGATTTCGTAGGGTGAGAGCCCAAGAGTTTGGTGCTCCAAGTCACGAAGACGCGAGGAGTGAGAAGAAGAATATTCGTTGGATCCGGATTAGGGGAGAATCGTCGGATCTGCATGTGGGATCGTGTATCGGGGTCTCGCGAGAAAAGACTCGAGGATTTGGCCATGGGGATCACGATATTGCGATAAGTGATATTCCAACCGTTGGAGGACAGTGTGGGCCATAGCGAAGTTGGCGAGTGGAGGACAGATGGCATAAGTCATTGAGGTCTCACCATGAGAAGTCCCCAAATATTGACGTTAGAATTCACGATCTCACAAAGTCTGAAGTCCCGCGAGATAAGGGACCGTTGAAAAGTCAACTCACGTGCGCATCGGCATTTTGGTGCATCGGATATCGAGAGTTGGAAAACCAAGTGTTTGATATAGCAAGTTGCGAAGTCACGATAGGATAAATCGTGATAGGAGAAGGGTGAGGTCAGCAGTGACTCATATCGACGCTCGAGGACTCGTAATATTCACACCCGACCACTGACCTTTGGACTCACGAAGTCGCGAGTTCCGAATTCCCGATAAGTAGAAGGAGGGGAGTCACGCGAAAGAATCTGTTGGTAGATATTTCTCGATAGGGAAATAAAAGAGCCTGGAAGTTCTTCGGGCCGAGAAGAAGAAGAAGATCCTGTGAGCAGACGTTCCCTGGGTGGCGCGCTCTGCGTCAAGTGGTATCAAAGCTTAGAAAAAGATTCTTTGCTTTCTGTAGCAGAGGACAAGTAGAGTTTACCATGCCGCCAAGGAGAAGGGGTAGACAATCACCCTATCCAGAGGAGGAAAGGGAAATGTCCAGAGAAAGAGGTAGGAAAGGGTAGAATTCAGACATGGAGAGAGAAATGTGAAATCTTCGTGCCAGAATGGAGGACATGGAGACATCACAAAGGCGCAAAGTTGATGTAGGAGATATCAGTGAATCCGAAGATGAAGAGGATGTTGGACACGGAGGAGAAGAAATCCCAAAGGAAGATGCAGTGAGTGAACGCTTACTTAAAGTTGTTGCAAGAATGAGTACAAAGGTAAAGATGGACATTCCAGTCTATGAGGGAAATCTGGATGCGGAAGAGCTGCTAGATTGGATTAGAGATCTAGACACTTACTTCGATTATGAAGATATCGAAGAGGATAAGAAGGTCAGACATGCCGTCACAATATTAAAAGGACATGCAGCCTTGTGGTGGGATGAACTACAAGCTGACAGGCGTTGCCAAGGCAAGAAGAAAATTAAGAGCTGGGACAGGATGATTGCAAAGATGAAGGAAAAATTCATTCCCAGGGATTATCAAATTTCTCTATTCATAAGGATGCGAAACCTGAGACAGAAGTTGATGACAGTGAAGGAGTATACTGAGGAATTTTACAGGTTGAATATCAGGGCAGGTCATCGCGAAAGCAATGACGAAAAGGTGGCTAGGCATATAAATGGCCTGAGGTATGAAATTCAGGATGAAATAAATATGGCAACCATCCAAACGGTGGAGGATGCCTATCAAATGGCTTTGAAAGCTGAAGAGAAGCTGAGCCGTAAGAAAGTTCAGTGAGGCAGAGCCAGGAGTCATCCTAAAGGCAAATCGATTGCCCAAGATAAATACCAGAAGCCCAAGGATGACTGGAAGAAACCTCAGACTCAGACAGAGAGAGGTGGAAGTTCGCAACGAGGGCGAGATGTTGAGAAAAGAGGAGGATATGCTGATAATAATAGGTTTCCTCGTACCAGAGGTAGAGTAAGAGGAAGAGGTGGAGTAATCACATGCTTCACATGTGGAAAAAATGGATATAAGTCATTCGAGTGTCCAGAGAAAAAGAAAGAAACTGGAGAGACTCACATCGTCGAGGCACAGAGGCGAGATGTTGAGGCAGAGTACGTTGAAGGTGGAAGATCATTGGTGATGCGGAAGGTCCTTTTGATGCCAGAGAAAAAGATGGAGAACTCAGCGCAGAGGAATAGTCTTTTTAGGACTGCTTGCAAGACCAAGGATAGAGTGTGCAAGGTCATCGTGGACAGTGGAAGCACCGATAATCTCATTTCAATCGAGATGGTAGAAAAGCTGGAGCTGGAGACAGTTGATCACCCGAGTCCATACAAAGTTTCATGGCTATAGAAGGGACATCAGGTAAATGTCACTAAACAGTGCTTAGTTGACATTAAGATAGGAGGATATAATGATAGGATTTTCTGTGATGTTATTCCTATGGATGTCTGTCATTTATTGTTGGTTAGACCATGGAAATATGATAGAAATGTAATTCATGATGGAAGGATGAATACATATACCCTGGAGAGGAATGGGAGAACTCATATGTTGTATCCAATTGAAGATAAAGAGGTGAAGCCGGAGGCAAACAACACAGTACTTATCATGAGTGGGAATGAACTTCTTACAGAAATTAAGAAGAAGGAGGATCCACAATTCTTTGTGGTCAGAAAGCTAAAAATTGTTCTGACTAGCACAAGAGTGGACGATCTACCAGAGGAGATTCAGGAACTGCTGGAAGAGTTCGCTGACATCATAGTGGACGAATTACCTCGTTCGTTGCCACCGATGAGAAGTGTGAGTCACCATATAGACCTCATACCAGGAGCTAGTTTTCCAAACAAAGCCGCGTACAGGTTGACACCACAAGAGAATGAGGAGGTCAAGAAGCAGGTATAGGAGTTGTTGGACAAGGGATTGGTCAGAGAAAGCTTGAGCCTGTGTGTTGTTCTGACGGTACTCAGTCCAAAGAAAGACGAAGGCTGGAGAATGTGCATTGATTCAAGAGCCATTAATAAGATAACTATCGGGTATAGATTTCCACTGCCGAGGATGGATGATCTGATGGACTGCTAAAGTGAAACAAAAAAAATTTCAAAGATAGATTTGAAGA
This sequence comes from Picea glauca, assembly GCA_000966675.3. Classification (NCBI taxonomy): domain Eukaryota; kingdom Viridiplantae; phylum Streptophyta; class Pinopsida; order Pinales; family Pinaceae; genus Picea; species Picea glauca. The sequence goes on along the minus strand of JZKD02S2068176.1, from coordinate 32,840 downwards.
GTGGATATCATCAAATTCGTATGAGAGAAGGTGACGAATGGAAAATAGCATTCAAGACAAACGAAGGTTTGTATGAATGGCTTGTCATGCCGTTTGTCTTGATGAATGCACCAAGTACCTTTATGAGGTTGATGAATGAAGTCTTGAAGGAGTTCATCAGGAAATTTGTCATCGTGTATCTGGATGACATATTGATTTTCAGCAAGATGAAGGCTGAACATCTGAAGCATTTGGCTATTGTGATGAAGAGATTACAGCAACAGAAGTTGCTGATAAACATGAAGAAGTCCTCATTCATGAAGATAGAACTCATTTATTTAGGGTTTGTTATATCTGCAAATGAATTGAGGATGGATCCAGATAAGGTGGAGGTAATCAAGAATTGGCCATCACCGAGGAACATATTTGAGGTGAAAATTTTTCATGGTTTGGCTAGTTTCTACCGAAAGTTCATTAGGAATTTCAGTGGGATTAGTGCAGCAATGATGGACACAGTGAAGAAAAGACATAAATCTTTTCACTGGACAGCAGAGGCTGAGAGGAGCTTCAATCTGTTGAAGCAGACGATTACGGAACAACCGGTGTTGGTGTTGTCGGATTTTCAGAAAACATTTCAGGTAAAATGTGATGCAAGAGGGTTTGCCATAGGAGCGGTCTTGAGCCAAGAAGACAGGCCAATTGCATATTTCAGCGAGAAGCTGAATGAGGCAAAAGAGAAATATTCCACATATGATAAGGAATTATATGCCATCATACAGGCATTGAATAAATGGAGGCACTATTTGATTCCAAAGGAATTTGTTTTATATAGTGATAACTATGCATTACAATTTGTGACCCAACAAGAAAAGTTGAATCAGAGGCATGTTAAATGGGTTGAATACATGAAAATTTTCACTTTTGTGATGAAACATATTTATGGTACTGCTAACAAAGTTGTTGATGCTTTGAGCGGGAAGTGTGTGTTGTTGTAGGAGTTCAAAGTCCGGACGTTAGGCTTTGATGATATTAAGGACATGTATGCAGATGATTCAGACTTTAAGGAAGCTTATGAAGCAGCTGAGAATCCAGTTCTCAAAGACAGAAGCCAGTGGATAGAGTACGTGATCTAGGAAGGGTTGTTGTTTAAGGGAAATCAGTTATGTATTCTGAATTTCTCCATGAGGGAGAATCTGTTGAAAGAGAAACACAGTGGAGGATTGGTCGAACACTCGGTCATGATAAGACATTTGCAAAACTGAGTGAGTCATACTTTTGGCCAGGGATGCGGTCAGAGGTCAAGAGGTTTGTAGACAGGTGCAGGATTTGCCATCATTCAAAGGGAAGAAAGCAAAATGTAGGATTTTATCAGCCATTGCCCATACCAGACAAGTCGTGGGATGAAATTAGCATGGATTTTATATTGGGGTTGCCAAGGACCCAAAGAGGTGTTGATTCCATATTGGTGGTAGTGGATACGTTTTCCAAGATGTCACATGTTATCCCATGCCAGAAAACTAGCGATGCGACTCACATCGCAAATCTGTTCTTCAAGGAGGTCGTTCGACTTCATGGATTGTCGAAAAGCATAGTTTCAGACAGAGACACAAAATTCATAGGGGATTTTTGGAGGACATTATGGAAGAAGCTAGGAACTAATTTGATGTTTAGTTCTGCTTATCATCCTCAGACGGATGGACAAACAGAAGTGGTCAACAGAAGTCTGGGAGACTTGTTGAGGAGCTTAGTGACAGAGCACCATAGCAGCTGGGATAGCATATTACCGCAAACAGAGTTCGCATACAATGATTCAGTAAATCGGAGCACAGGAAAAAGTCCATTTTAGATTGTATATGGAATGTAGTCGAGAGGAGTTTCTGAATTGAGGGATTCAGAACAGGCTGCGACTAGCAGCGCTAGTGCAGAAGAATTCGTTGAAGCGATGAAAGAACTTCACACCAGGGTGAAGGAACAACTATTGAAATCAAGCCAGGAATACAAGCGCAGAGCAGATCAGAATAGAAGACAACTTTAGTTTGAAGTTGGTGATCTAGTCCTGGCGCATTTGAGGAAAGAAAGGTTCCCGAGGGGAACATATAATAAATTAAAAATGAAGAAAATTGGGCCATGCAAGGTCTTGAAGAAAATGGGACAGTATGCTTATGAAATTGAGTTACCAAATGGGATCGGAATTTATCTGATATTTAATGTTTTAGATTTATATCCATATAAAGTTGATGAAGCAGGAGCAGAAAGTGATGATCAACTAGAGGTCCAGTGGCAGTAGAAGATGCCAGTTGTAGAGAAGCCACAGATGGAACAGATACTGAAAAAATGAGTGGGTAAGAAAACCAGAAGGAAAGAATATTTCGAATATTTGGTCAAGCGGAAGGGACATCCAGTTGAAGATGCCAGCTGGGAGACTGGAGCAGAGATACGGAAGCATGGACATACCATGCAGGAGCTCATGGACAGGAGCCCATGCAAATTTTCAAGTGAGGGAGTGATCCGGATTATTTTCGGCACGAAATGAGAGCGGAGATATAATAAAGAAATGCACAGAGATATCGTGTATATCCAGTAATATAACATAAATATATCAAAGATGCAACCATAAACACAGAGATACAGTAATACATGATTTCTATTAATGAAAGAAATGTACAGAGACTGTA
>JZKD02S2068176.1:15172-26361 GCA_000966675.3 Picea glauca | reverse complement strand
ATGGCCCCGGAAGTTAAAACCTGCTAAAAATAGTAAATTGCCAAAATGGCCAGAAAATTGTTTTGAGCCATTTGGAAAAGATGGGTGGCCCCCGATATCCACCTGGATCAGGGAGTATGATGCTGGAGCATCTCCCGAGACAAGCGAGCCAGCACAGAAGATGAAGGATAGCTGGGCACACGCCAGCGCCAATTTTTAAAATATTCCCTTGAAGTTGATGCACTGAACATAAATGAGACCATTTAATTATGGAGCCTTGGTAAAATGTAATTATACCTCGAGCCATAAGCTCTTGTTTGAGATAGACAAAGGCATTTATAGTAGTATATGCAGGTAGGTAGAATTGAATTCTTAGATTAGACAGTTTTAGAGCGCAGGAGGGAAACGGGATATAGACACCCTCATTTCACATTGTAACATGAAGCCAGCATAATTCAGAGTAGGAAGAGCATAGGAGAATAGCAGAGGGTTGTAGAAGACATCCATGTACAGATCTGGAATTAATAGAAGGAATTGATTCAGACTCATGGTTTTGTGTTCTCTGTGTCTGTGTGTTGATAATATGCTCATGAACATTTTTTTTCTGTTATGTATTGTTTTGAGATGTTGTGCATATGATTTCATGGTTTAAATAGAATTATGAAAGGAAGAGTGAATGAGTTTCAATTGTTTCTCTAGTTGAGCAAGGATTCCTGCAAGGAGTGCAGTTGAAGTCGTCTGCAAGGGGTGCATTGACAGAAGGCTCAGAGAGTTAACTTTTGTTCTCATTCATCTTGAAGGTGCAGTTAGCCACAGTGTCGTGCAAGGAGTGTGCAGGCCAAGCTAAGTCTCATAGTTGTGATTCTGAGCAGAGTATCCAAGGACTACTATTGCGGAGGTGTGCAGAGTCAAAAGCCTTCAACATGGAGACATTGTTAAATATTTGCCGCAAGGAGTGCGCGCAAGGAGTTGCTTGGAGAAATTGAAGTTCGTGAGAAAGCTCAGGAGGAATAGACCTTTGAATTCACTGAGAGGTGAGTGCAGAGAAGCTTCCGTGGAAATTCAGGGAGAAGCATCGCAGATTGGCGAAGCGGCGAATGAGTCTCGTGGAGAGGCACTTATTCATTTCGCAGAATCATCAAAAGGAGAACGGACGGACGAAATATTTGGAGGAGATTTCATGAAGTTCCAAGAGCTGTTAGATCTTCTAGAGGTGCGAGGCAGTTACAGCGCAAGTGTGGAAAGGATTCAAAGCTCAGGAAGGGTATCACCGTTGATCCAAGTCGGTCAGGGCCGTTGGATTATTCATGAGATCACCTATCGGGACCTCGTGAGAAAAGTGTCCAAAGTTTGGTAAAGAGAATCATGATATTACGATACGCAATATCTCGGTGACCATGAGAATGGTGTGGGGCCACAGGAGTCGGTAAGAGGATAGGTGGCACATCGCATGTCGGGATCTCGTGGGTGGAAAGGCTGAGGATTTGGTGTTAAAAGTCACGAAGCGTGAGGACATGAAGTGGCGAAGTGGAAAGAGGATTGGAAGCCGTCCAACTGAGAAGGACAGGTGGAATAGATCGAGAGATCTCGTGAACTCGGGAGTTTGTAGGGTGAGAGCCCAAGCATTTGGTGCTCCAAGTCATGAAGACGCGAGGAGCAAGAAGAAGAATAGCCATTGGATCTGGATCAGGGGAGAACTGTTGGATCTGCACGTGGGATCGTGTATCGGGGTCTCGCGAGAAAAGACTTGAGGATTTGGCCATGGGGATAATGATATTGCGATAAGCGATATTCCAACCGTTGGAGGACAGTGTGGGCCATAGTGAAGTCGGCGAGTGGAGGACATATGGCATAAGTCATCGGGGTCTCACCGCGAGAAGTCCCCAAATATCGGTGTTAGGATTTGCGATCTTGTGAAGTCTGAAGTCCCACGAGATAAGGGACCGTTGAAAAGTCAACTCACGTGCGCATCGGCATTTCGTTGCATCGAATATCGAGATTTGGAAAACCAAGTGTTTGATATAGCGAGTTGCAAAGTCACGATAGGATAAATCACGATAGGAGAAGGGTGAGGTCAGCAGTGACTCATATCAGCGCTCGGGGACTCATAAGATTCACACCCGACCACTGACCTTTGGACTCGCAAAGTCGTGAGTTCCGACTTCCCGATAAGTCGAAGGAGGGGAGTCGCGCGAAAGAATTTGTGGGTAGATATTTCCCGATAGGGAAATAGAAGAGCCTGGAAGTTCTTCAGGTCGAGAAGAAGAAGAAGATCCTGTGAGCGGACGTGCCCTAGGTGGCGCACTCTGCGTCAGACATCCCCTGTGTCCCTGTTTATGTCGCCCGAGAAGTACTTCATGTGTTTCGCCTGACCCTCCTCGGCGCTCCAACTCATGGTGGTGACATTTTTCTGAATTACAACCTTCTAACCACATAACTCCACTCATACTTCTCACATTTTTGTGCTCCATGATTCTCTCTTCGTTCTTCTCCTTAGTGAAAAATCACAATTGACCATGTTTCCTCCTTTTCCACCTTTTATAGTGGGATGGGGAAATGACAGTTGTTTTGCAATGGTAGTTTCCACTTTTTCTCTTTTCCATGCACACTTCACTTTTTGTGTCTATCACCCTTTTTCTTATGCATAGTGCCTATCACCTATTTTCATGTGCACAGTGTCTTCAACACTGGTTTCTTTGTGAATCATTTTTAATGCTAACAAATCTATTAAAGAAAAACCCCTAATATTCTCCTATCTTTTTGTCTTTTTGTTATATTTCCTCTTTTTATGGATTTTTGTCTTTTTCTTCTAATATATACTATATAAAATATATACAATCATACCTTCTTTTTCTGCTTTTACCTCAGATTGTTAGGTCGACCGTCTTAATATAGTTTTAGTCGAATGTCATTCACCAATCCTCTGAGGTTCTTTCCTGCAATATCTTTCAGTTGCACAACACCTCCATTTGTGATAGCCTCCACTTGATAGTTCCCTAACCAGTGCATCTTGAACTTCTCAGGGTGTTGTAAATACCTATTGTCATAGAGGAGAACTAGATCTCCTTCTTTAAATGTTTTCTTATTTATGTGCCTATCATGCCAATCTTTGTCCTTTCTTTTCTGTACTTCCTGGTGGAAGCCTACTAAAACTCTGTCTTCTTCCAGCTCCATCAACTGGTCCAATATTTCCTACACAACACCTTCTTTCATGTTGGGTATTGTTGCAATGCATGGACTAGGTATTAAATAATCCAATGGGACCACTGCCTCCTGCCCATACATCAGTCTGAATGGTATATATCTTGTAAGATTCTTGCATGTAGTCCTATAAGCCCATAAAATTGTTGATACCATTAATTCCCAGCCATCCCTATTAACATTGCAAATCTTTGTCAATGCATTCTCTAGAATCTTTGTTGGCACGGGGGAAGACCCAGGGTTCAACGCTACAACAAGGCACAAACAAAACCCTAACTACTGACCCTTTCGGCAACACCTGCGAAGCAAAAGAAGTCTCACACAAGGTAGAGGAAGGGGTGATTGTAGAACTCAGGTGTCTGCAACCTTAGTTGGGATATAGATCTGCGATTACACACTTAACAAAGCACTTAGCATCAATAGTTCACCTAGAATTAACCCTTATCTCACTTTGTAGATAACACAGAGCATTGAAGTATATACTTAGATCTAAGATGATTCAGCACTTAGAAGCATACAACAGACTAGATCTAGTAGACCAAACACTTAGAAACTTCATACACATCAAATCTATCATCTATACACATCTAATAAGAACAAAGCATAAGTAAATCTATCTAAACATGTCATAGCACTTAGCAAAAGAGGGAAAACACATGTAAGTAATAACACAAAGCATGACACATAGATTTGCGTGGTTCACCCCCACCCTAGGGCTACGTCCACCAACTCTTCTTCTCTATTATTGTTGGCCAATCAGTTACAAGCACGGAGCCTCAAAACCTACTCCACGCAGGACAGGAGATCTACATAGCTCGCTAGATCCTCCTTTCCCGAGTAGCTCTAAGCATAAAACCTTCTTACAATCTGTGCACTCAACACTTACAATACTCGCACTCAAATCTACAAGTATATCACACAGATCATCTCTTAGCACTAAGCCACTTCTCAAATGTCCTCAAAAAAGGTCCCTTCTTACATAGCCTAGACTTCTACTTATACATTACAAAAAGAGGCCTAAACATGGGTAAACCCATGGGTCGACATCCCGGTCCCATTACATTATCCCCAAAAACCCAAAAAGGACCCAAAAAGGGGGTCTAGCTTCCACGATCTCTGCTTCTCCTTATGCTCCATCTTTGATAGGTTGTCGAAGTCCCAAAAATGGTCAAATATGACCAAGTGTTCCTCAAAACTTGGTCAAGGGCCAACAATCTTATTAAACCACTATACCATTTTCCTGGGGATGGTAAGGTGTTCTCTTCTAATGATGTATCTCAAATTATTTTTTCATAGCTCTGATTGTATTGTTAATAAAATGAGTTCCCTGATCACTTAACAAAATTCTGGGACATCCAAATTTGGTTACCACGTTCTCAAAGAGAAACTGCGCTAATTTTTTTACACTGCAAGTTTTTCATGGGGGTTGCTTCTTCCCACCTTGTTAAGTATTATATCGCAGTGATGATGTATCTGGCTACTGACCTCCTTGTTGGTGGATTAATAGGTTCGATGAAATCCACAGCCCATTTATCAAATACGCGTAGCGTTCCTTGGGGCATAAGTGGCATTTCATCCCTCTTGGATGGTTTTCCTACTCTTTGACAGACATCATAGGTATGGCATTATTCCTTTGCATCCTTATGTACTATAGGCCACCATAATCCTGCACGCAACACCTTATGTGTTGTAGGCTTTCCTACATATTTCCCTCCAGCTATACCTTCATGTGATTCTGCTAACACCATGGAGCGTTCATTCTCCATCACACTTCTTCTCAAAATTTCATATGCACCTAGCTTGTATAGATGACATGCAATTAGCTGATAGTCTGCGGCGCGCACTACTAACTATTTTTTATGCGCGACAGTAAATTATTTAGGGGCTATTCATGTGCTCAAACATCTAACAATATCAACAAAATAATCATCAACAATCTGAATAGAAAACAAATTGGCATCAAGAAAACTTTCCTCCAAGTTCCTTGGCTCCTCTCCATTAGTAATTCTTGATAGATGGTCTGGTCCTTCATTCATCTTCCCTGATTTTACTATGACTTCAAAATCATATTCCTGAAACAACAACAGCCATATATAGATCCTTCCACCCAACATTGGCTTGTTAACAAGGTACTTTAATGCAGAATGATCTGTAAACATCTTAAAATGTTGACCCAATAAATAATGTCTAAATTTTTGTAAGGCATATACCATTGCTAGAGCTTCCCTCTCTGTAGTGTTGTATTTCTTCTCAGACTTAGATAACTTTCTACTAGCAAACAATATTGGGTGATCAATGTCTCCTTCACATGGCTGTGCCAAAACTACTCCAAGTGCGATGGATGAAGCATCCACATGCACATGAAATTCGTTTGTCCAATCTAGAAAACTCAAAATAGGTGATGTCACCATCTTCCCCTTCAATATGTCCAAAATTTATTGGCATTTCTCATTCCACTGAAACTTGATGTCTTTATTTAGTAACTTCTCGATGGGCACAGTAATATTTGCATAGCCCTTTATAAATTTCTTGTAGTATCCTACATGGCCCAATGTTTCTCTTAATTGGCGCACTGACTTTGGTGGTGGTAAATTGACAATAATAGCAATCTTTCCAGGGTCTACTATCAAGCCTTGTTTGCACACAATGTGTCCAAGTAGGATGAAAAACGGTGTACTAAATATACATTTCTTAATGTTCAAGGAAATATGACATTGTCTACATCTTTCTAACATTAATCTGAGAATTTCTACATGGTCCTTCAATAAGCTTAATATTGTTCAGTCATCCAAATACACTTCTAAAAACTTGTGCATAAAATCATTGAATGCAACTACTAATACTCTGTAAAATATTGTTGGTGCATTATTTAAACCAAATGGCATCATTGTATATTGATATTACCCCCATTATGTTGCAAATGTGGTTTTGTACATGCCCTCTGGAGAAATTATGATCTGATGGTAACCTGAAAATCCATGTGTGAAGGAGAAGACTTCCTCTCCTCCCACATTTTATAACACCTTATTGGCCCTTGACAAAGTTTTGGGAGATTCTTGGCCATGTTGAACTATTTTGGACTTCGATAACCTGTCGCAGGAGGAGTGCAAGACAAATCGGAGATCACAGGATATCGACCCCTTTTTGGGTCCTTTTTGGGTTTTGGGATTATGCAACAGGAATGGGATGCCGGCCCATGGGTTTACCCATGCTTAGGCCTATTTGTAATGTATAAATAGATATCTAGGCGATGTAAGAAGAGGTCGCTAGTCAGTTGTAAGTGTATGCTAAGTGCCAAGGTGGCTTGTAAATGCTTTGTGCATAACCGTGAGAGAATTGCAGAGCTAAGTGCAAGTGGTTGTAATAGACTGTGGAAGGATTTGTGCTATAATGTGAGGAAGGAGGATCTAGCGAGGTGCGCAGATCTCCTGTCCTAGGTGAAGTAGGGATTTGGTGGCTCTATGCATGTAACTAGTTGACTGAAGATAATAAAGAAGAAGAGTTGGTGGAAGTAGCCTCAGGGTGGGGGTGAACCATGTAAACATTGTGTTGTTTTGCTTTGTGCTTTGTCTTGATGTATTTATGTCTTCTTTTGCTAAGTTCTTTGATAGATATAGATAAATTTGCTTATGCTTTGTGTTAATGATATATAATAATGTTAGATATGACCTATATGAATGTGATTAGTGCTTGATCTATTAGATCTAACCTATCTGTTTATGATAAAGTGCTTAAATAGATCATATCTGAGGGAATGATGCGATGCTATGTTCTATCTACGTAGTAGAATAGTGGTTGAATATTGATGAATTTTCGATGCTAAGTTCTCTATTAAGTACTATAATCACATATCTATGTCCCAGCTAAGGTTGCAGACACTTGAGTCCAACAACCACCCTTGCCTCTACCTTGGGTGAGACTTCATCTACTTTGCAGGTGTTGCCGAAAGGGATGGTAGTTAGGGTTTTGTTGGTGCATTGTTGTAGCATTGAACCCTGGGTTTTCCCCTGTGCCAACAAATGGTTCCTTTGTCAAGACCTGAAATTGTGATTGTTGGGAACTGAGAAAGAAGAAGCTTTGTACAAAGATTCATCTTGAAGTTGTGAAATCTCCCTGCGTAGATATGTTTCCCTAGTGAGTAGCATTTTACTTGATATGTGGAGCTCTATGCCAAGAAGAAGGATCAGATCTGAAGAAAAGAGGTAAGATTTGTAAGCTCTATGCTCTGATAAAGGTAATAATAGTAAACATTTCTAGATCTGGAAGCTTTGTGCTCTATAAAAGTAAGATAAGTGGAATTTTCTATTTCTAAAGTATGAATCTAGGTATGCTTGATAGATTCTACCCTAGTTTGAAAACTAGGGTACTGATAGATGAAATAAGGTTTGATATGAATAGATCTGATAAGAATAGTGAAAGATATGTTATACCTATGCATAGAAAGAATGTTTGGACTAACAAATGGATGCAGTATCCTAGAAAGAATTTGTTGTAGGTTAGCTCCTATGATCCTAGGACGCAGTACAAGAGAAGTTTGGGATCATTTAAAAGAAAGAGAGGATTAACCCTCTGTTACAGTTGTAGAATACCAGGACATCTTGCTAAGGAATGCCCTGGAAGAAGACCTAGTTGTCTTTGTTGCAAAGCTATGGACCATGAAGTGTTGGATTTCCCTAGAATGATTGCTAAGCTTGAAGGAATGAATCTGAACCAAGAAAACCCCAAGGAAAATCCAAAGGCTATGGAAGAATCCTAGAAAGAATTAGAGAAAGTATTTCTATAGATAAAAGAAACCCTGAATTACCACCGACATGTTAGATTATCATAGATGTTCAAGGAAAAAGAATGCATTGAATAAAGAATAGGAGACTTCGACATTGACTGTGTTCTATATGAGGAAACACAGGTGAATATCATGACAAAAAGAACTTGGGAAATTTTAGGGAAACCTGCTATGAATCCTTCATTGGGAGGAATAGGGTTATTCAAAGGGAAGCTAATAAACCTATGTGGGAGGCTCGCTCATATACCTATGAAAGGAAATGGAACTTCGACAGAATAAGAGTTTGAGATTATTAAATTTATTGAGGATAGTGCCCCATTTACCATGTTACTAGGAAAACCTTGTCTTAACAGAGATCAAGCCAGACGAAAGGAAGAAGAAAAATTTTGGAGCAGAAGAAACAAGAGTTAAAAGATTTCATGACTAGAAGGATTGCACACTTGATTGAAGAACAAGAGAAAAGATCGAAGCTATTTAACACCAAAGACCCGGATGTCGAATCTGCAAGAACATTAGAAGACACATAGAAGACTGAAGTACCTATCCCAGATAAAGAAGAGGTATTACCCCTGAATCCTAGGAAAGAATCTCAACAACGTGCAGTGACTATGTCAGAAGAGGATAAGAATCAAAACAGAAAAATACATACCGAGACGAAGCTCACTGGAAATAAGGCTAGGAAACTAATTAAGAAGAGAGCTAAGATCGAAAAGTTGTAGAAGATTCCAGACGGGAACTCATAGAAGGAAAACTTGCAAAATTGGAGCTTTGTCGGGATATCAGAACAACACCTAGAAGGGCTCGTGAACGACGTAGTGATCCAGGAGTTCGTTGAGAAAGAGGTTGTAGCATAGCAGCAAGTCAAAGCAGCTCGAGGCTTTCAAAGTAGAAATACCTAGCCCGGAGTGACTTAGGATGAGTCACAGGTGAGTTTTGGGGGCCTATTGGCCCTTGACCAAGTTTTGGGAGATTCTTGATCATGTTGACCTATTTTGGACTTCGACAGTCTATCGGAGAAGGAGCACGAGATGAAGCGGAGATCACAGGATATCGGCCCCTTTTTGGGTCATTTTTTGGTTTTGGGATTATGTAACGGGAATGGGATGTCGGCCCATGGGTTTACCCATGCTTAGGCATACTTTGTAATGTATAAATAGATATCTAGGTGATGTAAGAAGAGGCTGCTAGTCAGTTGTAAGTGTATGCTAAGTGCCAAGGTGGCTTGTAAATGCTTTGCGCATAACCATGAGATACTTGCAAAGCTAAGTGCAAGTGGTTGTAACATATTGTGGAAGGTTTTGTGCTATAACGTGAGGAAGGAGGATCTAGCGAGGTGCGCAGATCTCATGTCCTAGGCGAAGTAGGGTTTTGGTGGATCTGTTCATGTAACTGGTTGACTGAAGACAATAAAGAAGAAGAGTTGGTGGACGTAGCCCCAGGGTGGGGGTGAACCATGTAAACACTGTGTTTTTATGCTTTGTGCTTTGTCTTCATGTATTTATGTCTTCTTTTTCTAAGTGCTTTGATAGAGATAGATAAATTTGCTTATGCTTTGTGCTAATGATATATAAGAATGCTATATCTGACCTATATGAATGTGTTTAGTGCTTGATCTGCTAGATCTAACCTGTATGTTTATGATAAAGTGCTTAAATACATCATATCTGAGTGAATGATGTGATGTTCTGTTCTATCTGTGCAATAGAGTAGTTCTTCAATATTGATGAACTGTCAGTGCTAAGTGCTCTGTTAAGTACTATAATCATAGATATGTGTCCCAGCTAATGTTACAGACACTTGAGTCCTGCAGCCACCCCTGCCTCTACCTTGGGTGAGACTTCATCTTCTTCACAGGTGTTTCCAAAAGGGTCGGTAGTTAGGGTTTTGTTGGTGTGTTGTTGTAGTGTTGAACCCTTGGTCTTCCCCTGTGCCAACAAACCTCATATGTAAATGGAGTAGGAAAAGGATCATGTAGGCATGCATCATTCAATTTCCTTAGATCCACACATATCCTAATCCCTCCAGTATTCTTTTCTTGGACCACCATTGCACTAATCCACTCTAATTCTTCCACAAGCTCTATGATTCCTGACTCTAGCATTATGTCAAGTTCTTCTTTAACCTTCTTCTTATAGATGGGGTTTAATTTGTATAGTCTATGTCTAATTGGTATTTCATTTGGTCTGAGGGGTATATTCATTTCCCCAAGTTATCCTGCTACCCCTTTCATCTCTGAAAATGTGGTTGGGAATAAATCACTATATTTGTACAATAATTCAGTTATCTTTTCCATTGTCTCGATGTCCCAGTAATCTCCAATGCTAGCTATCTTAGGCCTCTCTTCCATTCTAATATTGACCTTTTTAATATTCATAAGTGCAGTAAACTATTCTTATTGTAACATAGGTCCTTCCACCCCTCTTTCTCCTTCCTCTTCAACTATATGTATGTCATGTGGGTTTTCTTCTCCCTCTTCATATTCTGTGACCTGATAATAGTAAACTAATTGTTCAAGTGTTTATTTCCTGTAATCTCTTTATACTTACACTATATATATCCCATACTCTTCAAATATTTTTCTTTTGATCCTTTGTAGTGTCAAATCCACCCATGGATTCTCACTTTCAAGTGGAAAATTCCTACTAAAGTTTGGTTGTATTGCACCCCAACTAATAGTTTATCTCCACAGTTAATGCTCCTTGTACCAATTCCTTGGTATTCCTTCTAATGTTTGAATGAAATAGTGTGTCCATTCTCATGCTGGTACAAATCTCCAGTTAGTGACATAATCATTTATATGATTTCTTGGGTTCCCTCTTCCATCATACTTCTGTAACAGTTTACCCTGTTGACTCTAACCAAATATTATGCGCATTAGTCACTTACATTGATACCAGTCCTGAATTACCTTCTTGTGCACCCCACCATCATACAGGTGTATCCCTCAATGAAATATCCAACACTAGTAATCTTTGACTCTCCAAGACCTTTGATTCAAATTCTGTCAAGAAGTTTTCTAAATTGTCCTCTTCAATAAATATGGGAAAATGTTTTATGTATGCCCCAACCCATGTTACTGCACGTGTAATTCTGGCGTGCCTCCTAGTCGAGATGTTAAGAACCAAACATCAATATAGCATGGAAAAACCACAGGAAAAGTACTCAACGCCTTGAAACTGAGATAATTTCAGATAATAAGCCTCTTCGAGGGGGAAACCTCCTTTTA
>JZKD02S2068154.1:25822-38896 GCA_000966675.3 Picea glauca | reverse complement strand
ATATATATATATTTGCACACATAGTTATTTCCTAATATGTAATCATTCAAACCATACTTTAATTCGACAGAAAAAATCGCCCAGAATTAAGAGATAATCCACAGGGAGATGTATGTACACATAGGTATGTAAAAAATTTAAATCCCATAATTACGTCAAGAATAACATCTGCTCAATCCTATATTCAAAAAACAAAATAACCAGATATACATATGAGACATCGACCTGGTGTTGATCTCTAGCATAATATAATGAAATAGTGTTCTATTTAACACAACTGTGTTTTCTGTTAAATTACCAAACCTTGATTTCCATCCGATCAAGATACTTAAAAAGGTTTTCTCGACAATTAACAATTTAAATTTTAAGGGCTTACCCTACATTTCATTTCATTCCTTTAGAATTATATAAAATAGAGTACTCTATTTATTCTTAAACATAGTAAATTTCATAAGTCAATAATTCATCATGACATGCAAACAGAGAAAGAGAAAGTAGACGTATCTGAAACAGTTCACAGGAAGAAAAATGGAACAACCATGTTCCTCCCAACCATAGAATAGGGCAACCAAACTACTTGCCCGATTCACCCCCTAGCCTAACCATGAACCCATGAGGGAGAACTTGGAACATCCTCCTCATCAATGTCTTTCGGCTTCAATAGACTCCTCTTGCCTCACACTCAACCAGTAGTGTTCATAACAACAAGAAAACAATAGTCTCTTTCTCGAGCATACTCTTCCTTGCCTCACACTCTGAAAACAGTGTTCATAGTAGAAAGAGGTAATTACTCTTTCCAGCATGCTCCTCCTTGCCTTGCACTCAAAAAACAATGTTCATAACAGCAAGAGGTAATTCATTTTTCCCCATCATAGTTGGCAGCGTCCTGCCTCCTCACATATTCTATCTATCCAAACAATATATTTGCCTAGGTCTTTTTCCCTCTCTTGGGAATTTTCGCAGCTTCTTAAATCCCTGAGTTTTAGGGGCTGCCAATGGCCAAATCCTTGATTTTCCACTTGTAACAATAAGCCCTAATGTAGTTCCAACATGTTCCCCACTAATGGAGTCATGGTCAACTGAATTTAACATGGTTGTTCCATTTGTCCTCCTGCAATAAATATAAAATATTTTGTTTTCATACAAGTATCATAGTCAAATAGTTAATTGGGTCAAATTAGATCTCTTCCCAACATTCATAATAATTAATTACAATTTACCAAATTCAAAATTTGGAATTGCCATAAATGTAAAAAAAATTCCAAATTCAAATTTACCAAAAACAGAATAATTTTCCTAATAATTTTTTAATTCAAAAATAATTTATTTTGGGGGATGTCATAGCATGTTTTATTATTTCATCAATTTTCTTAGGATTAAGGAACTCAATTTTATCCTTGTATGCTTGAGGAATAAAACTCATAAACCATTGAACTTTTTCCTTTTCCTCCCAAGGGTAATCGAAGTATATTTCTATTAAATGTTTTTTTTAAGTATTTTTTGAATACTTTCCACTTTAGTTCATTGATCCTGATATGAAGAGAAATATAGAAAGGATCATTCTTACCATTTCAACACCTAATTGTTTCATTACCTTAAAATGTGTGATGTTTGTAGAGAAACCTACATCTAACATACAATTTTGTGAAACAATAAGTCATTGATATGAAGAGAAATATAGAAAGGATCATTCTTACCATTTCAACACCCTAACTCCATGGTTTGGATAAGAATAGGGCCATCTTCAATGGATTCTTGTTTTTCCTCATCCAATCCTAAAACCTCCTTGACTTTCTTTCTTCAATGGATTCTTGTTTTTCCATGAAAGGGTTAGAGGTATAGGAATTATTGAAGTAGGAAACTAAATAAATATTGATATCATCACTTATGGATTTAGACATGTCAAAGGTTGAGTCATCAATTGGGATCTTATCTACTTTGGTTGGTTGCTTCACTATCCAAGGTTGTGGGTCGGGTTTTCACTGGTTGAGTACTAGGATTTCATCTACTCAAGTTGGTTGCTTCACTCTCCAAGGTTATGGGTGAGGGGTATTCACTAATTGAATTCTAGGAAAACTCTAGTGGGTCAGAGGTTTTAGAGGTTAACATTTCAAACTAATTTACTTCTTTTCTGAAAAGTATTCTAAGACCTTTCTTGAATTCTTCTCTTTATTTCTTCCTGAGTGGGTTTAGGGGCTAAGCTTCTAGAAATAGTGACTTGGTAAATGTTCTTTACTCCTTTAAATTTTTAATTGGAAGGATTAGAAATTGCATTGATCATGTCATGAATATCACCAACATAATTTATAGAATTTCTCTCCACATCATTATACATCTCAAATGCTAATTGTGAAACTTCCATGGGAATGAGGGAGTTTTCTTTCTTATGTGGTGAGTTATATGGGTTGCACCATGAAAAAGGGCTCTTCTTCAACCACATTATTCTCCTCTAAGGGATTTGGAACCTTATGATATTGGTCATGTTGGGGTTTCTTGGTTCTATCCCAACCACCTCGACCTCTTGGTTGAACCCTATTCTGTTAGACCTCCCTCTCTAAGTGGACTATCTTATTTGCATAGCTTGGTTCTATTGTTGGAGGGTTTCAATTTGTTTGGAAAATTTAGCCTCCATTCTCTTCATGGAATTAGCTAGGAAGTTTAACATCTCATTCTTAGAACTAGTTGTGCTAACAGTATTCTTATTCGACTCAACCTTATTCTTCGAAGATCTAGTCTAATTAGGTTTTCTAGAGGCATAAAAATTATTCTCCACCCTGATGGCAGCCTTTTTGGAATCTATAAGGATCTGGGATCTTGTTGTCTCATGTGAAAATACATATCCCTTTCAAACAAATCAAGGTAGTATATGAGAATGACATTCTCTCAGGGATTAATGTTCCAATTCAACTTATGGATAATTTTGGTGAATCTATTGTTGAAATCTTGCATGTTTCATTCTTGTTCTTTGTGGTTTCAAAGAGATAAAAAAAGATATTTCTCATGTCTTTATTCTCACCCCATATATCAAGAAATTCCTTATGTAGCTCATACTCATTACTAATGCTATTGGAAGGAAAAGATATGAACCAAAGGAACCATCCTCTAAGGATAGGAAAAAAAAATCTCATCTTGACATCCTTATGTATTGCACCACACTTGATAGTTAGTGTTTTGAAATTTTTCCAGTGATCATTTGCTGACACAAAGTTGTTTTGATGCATACCCCCCTTCTATCATAAGGGTTGCACAACCTCCCAGTCTAGGATCGATCAAGGAACTGAGTTTGTTTGACTCTTTGGCCCCTCAAGAACCTCAATTCCACTTAACAGGCCCTCTTTCCCTTAAATCACAAGTTGTATGGAACCCGTGGCCTTCTCCTTAACTCCTTTAAGCTTCAGTGTAATTAGGTGCTAGCTGTCCTAGTTAAGCCCCTCTATTTATGTGGCCAAGTTTGTGACCAGTCGCCTAATCGAAAGGTGCACCACGAATTCATGTATTGGATCTTTACATGCGAGTCACTCTGACTCTCTGGACTCTTGAAATCTCGATAGGATCCTGGCACATTCTAGCCCCTTTATTCCTCTTCACCGATGTGACCGTGGGCCAATCTTTTGAGAACTTTGCGATTTCGCGTTTCGCGAGTTTGCACTTTGCGAATAGTCTCCGTGGAAAATAAATGGTCTATATCTCTCCTCAATCTGATGGATTAGATCAAATCACGATTTCACATTTCACGAGTTATCAGAACTCTTACTTATGATTTCTTGAGTCACGACTCCCGACAACACCAGATCTACTGTTCAAATCCCTCCTTCAATCAATGACTATGATCAAATCATGATTTTTCATTTTGCAAGTTCTTGTAACTCTACCTTTGACTTCTTTAAGTCATGAGTCAATGAAATGTTGATATCTCACCACGTGTCCTTGACGATGGACGGTCTCAATGATTTTAGAACGATCAACGACTGTGATCTTTTCGCAAGTTCGCACTTTGTGAATCCTCACAACTCTAGTCTTTGACCTTTCCACTCTGCGAGACAATGAAATGATGATCTCTTTCCACATTTCCTCCTTGACAATGGACAACTCTGATTATTTCATATTTTAATAAGTTTGATTCTCCTGTACACTTTCAAAGCTTTAAGGTTAGTGTACTTTACCTTGATCGGATGACTAAGATCCTTTTGTACATAGATCAGATGGCTAAGATCCTTTCTATGGATCTCATATTGAACAACTGAGATATTTTCTTTGCACTTATATCGAACATCTTAGATATTTTCCTTTGCTCTCATTGCCCATTGTCTAGATGTTGATTGGATGATCCAGATATTTTCCCTTGATCTTACGCTTTCTTCTAACTTAGAAGATTTTTTGAAATATTTAAAGGCTTTGATCTTTATCCTTCCCATGATTCCACTTCTTGGATCTCGGTCGCACTTCTTGGAAATTTCTACTCCTCTTGAGCTTGATCTCCTCAAATATTTCGATCTCCCAAGCACTTATTTCTTTTCCAAGAAATTTGTCAAACTCACTTCCAAAGGTTATTGAAAAGAATTATTTCTCACCCTCCTGGTGTTCCTATGCTCTCGTCCTTCGACTTATTTATGGATTTTCTTTGAATCTTCGTCGAATTCCAAACCTGTGCACTCTTTGCAATAGATATTTACATAGATTTGAGTTCTTACGACGACTGTGCACTTCTTGCAGCAGTCACTTAGCACTCCCTACAAAGGAAATCTTATGTTATTTCTCTTGAGCTTTACAATTCAAAACAGACCCTATCAACACACTCCTTACATACTGTGTGCACACCTTACACCAGCTCACGAAGAAGAGCGATTTTAAAATTTATACAAGAATTTCAAAGCTACATGCACTTGTAGCAATATTCATTCATAATTGAAAAGATTAATGACAACAAGAGGGAAATTGTAAAAAATATTGACACCATACATTGGATCAATTTTCCTCTGTTAGCTTCATTCAAAATCAAGAAAATGGTTAGAGATAAAATCAAAGAAAGAACTACTATTCACAAATTTCTACTTGTTCATAATTCTCATAACCTTTCTGTTGGGCATACAAAATCTCCCTTTATAAAAAAGAAACAAACTAATTGCTATGTAATTAAGGTTACATTGAGACTAGGGTTAAGCTCCCAAGTCATGCATGCTCATTTTGTCTCCACGTGTGTGATCTTCCCTCTTTTTTTTCTATCGCTTCAAAATATTTTCAGTACTGACTAGCATTCGAGACTCTGGATTGTCTCTCAAGCACTGAGTAGTCCTACGACGTGTACTTGCTGATGATGCTCCTGCATCATACTCCCCCCTGAAAAAAATTCATGGAATCCTATCCATGAGATACTATACTGACTTTCCATGCTTCTGGATGTCAGCTTCACCTTCCTAGCTGGCATCTTCTATTGGGTGTCCCTTCCACTTGACCAAATATTCAAAATAGGTTTTCCTCTTGGTCTTCTTACTAATCCTCTGATCAACGATCTTTTCCATCTGTGATTTTTCTGCTATAGGCATTTGTTTCTCCCATTAAATCTTCCCTTGATCTGTTAATACCTCTGTGTCATCCTTCAAGTAAGGATACAGGTCTAAGATGTTGAATATGGGAAATATTTCCACATCATCTCGTAGCTCAATATCATAAGAGTTTTCATCAAACTTCCTCAAGATCTTACATGGTCCTATATTCTTCATCTTTAGCTTGTTATATTTCCCCATAGGGAACATTTCCTTCCTGAGATGTGCTAGAACTTGATATCCTATTTCAAATTGGAGTTCTCTATGATGTTGATCAACTCTGTGTTGTACTCTTGGCTAGAATTCTGCAACTGCCCCCTAATATGGTTATGGATCTTCTGCATTTCTACAGCAAAATCTTGTGCTCCAATGGTTTTGATCTCACTCTGTTCCAAGTCTCTCAACTCAGATACTCCCCTGGGTTGCATTCCATACAATATTTGGAACGATCTCTTCCCAGTGCTCATGTTTAGTGATTCATTGTATGCAAATTCTACTTGTGGAAGAATCTGATCCTATTGATATGGTGCTCAATGACTAGACTCCTCAATAAGTTTCCAAAACTTTTGTTTACCACCTCAGTCTACCCATTTGTCTGAGGGTGATAAAATTATATGAAGGAAAAATCTGTACCTAACTTCTTCCATAGTGCTCTCCAAAACTGACCAACAAATTTTGTGTCTCTGTCTGAGACAATGCTTATGGGTAGGCCGTGAAGTCTCACAATTTCCTTGAAAACAAGGTTTGAAACATGTGTTGCATCAATGGCCTTCTGACATGGGATAAAATGTGTCATCTTGGAAAATCTATCCACCACCATAAATATGGAATCACATCCTCTTTATGTTCTTGGAAATCCCAACACAAAATCCATGCTTATTGCATCGCTAGGCCTCTCTCATATGAGCAATGGTTGATACAATCCAGTGTTCTATATTTTACCTTTTGCATGTTGGTAGATTCTGCATCTATTCATAAATTTTGTTACATCTATTCTCAAATCTAGCCAATAGTATGAACTGCTCAACTGCACAAATGTCTTATCATGGCCGAAATGTCTAGCCAATCCTCCACTATTTTTTTCCTTCAAAAGGTTATCCCTCATTGAGAATTTTGGTATGCAAAATTGATTTCCCTTGAACAATAATCCCTCTTGAATCATATACTCTATCTACTAGCTCCTATATCTCAACACAGGATTCATGCATGCTTCATATGCTTCCTTCAAGTCTGAAACATCATTGTACATTTCCTCAAGGTGTTCAAACCCTAAGATCTTTATTTGAAATTCCTGCAGAGTCAAACATCTCCTGTTCAATGCATCAACAACTTTGTTAGCATTCCCAACAATATGTTTTATGAAAAAAGTAAAATTATTCATATACTCAATCCACTTCACATGCCTCTCATTCAATTTTTCCTGTTTGGTTATGAATTGTAAATCTTGGTTATCGCCATACAAGAAAAATTCTTGTGGGACAAGGTAATGTCTCCATTTCTTCAGGGATTGGATTATGGCATAAAACTCTTTGTCATAGGTGGAGTATTTTCTCTTAGTCTCATTCAGCTTCTCGTTGAATTAAGTAACAGGTCTATTATCTTGGCTCAAAACTCCTCTAATCGCAACACCACTTGCATCACACCTTACCTGAAACGTCTTCTCAAAATTTGGCAAGAAAAAAATTGGTCACTCTATTACTTTCTCTTTCAATGTATTGAATCTCTTCTCACCCTCCTCTGTCCATTTAAAACACTTGTGCCTCTTCTTCACTATATCTATCATTGGTGCATGAATTCCACTAAAATATCTAATGAGATTCCTATAGAAACTCTCTAATCCATGGAAGCTGCTAAACTCAAACATGCTCTTTGGAAATGGACATTCTTTGATTCCTTTAATCTTTTCCAGATCCATCTTCAGTTCATTTGAACAGATCACAAAACCAAAGTAAATGAGTTATGTATTCATAAAAGAGGATTTCTTTAGGTTTATCAATAGCTTCTCTTATTGTAGTCTCCTCATCACGAGTGTCATATGACTTAAATGATCCTCTTTAGTCTTTCTAAAGATCAGTATATCATCTATATACACCACCAAGAACTTGCCAATGAAATCTTTTAGTATTTCATTCATCAACCTCATAAAAGTACTTGGGGCATTGGTTAAGCCAAATGGCATAGCAAGCCACTCATACAAACCTTCATTTGTCTTAAAGGTTGTCTTCCACTCATCACCTTCTGTCATTTTGATATGGTGATATCCACTTTTCAAATCGATCTTAGAAAAGAAAATTTTCCCACTTAAACATTCCATCAAATCATCTATTCTTGGCAAAGGGAATCTATACCTGATAGTGATCTTGTTGATGGCTCTCAAGTCTCTACACATTCTCCATCCTCTATATTTCTTTGGAATCAACACATTTGGGACTGTGCATGGACTCAATCTCTCTCTGACCAAACCCTTGTCTAACAACTCTTGGACCTGGTTCTTTACATCCTCATTCCCTCGAGGTGTCAGTTTGTATGCCACTTTGTTTGGTAGTCTTTCTTCTGGTATCAAATCAATATGATGGTTGATACTTCTGATGGGTGGTAATGATTTAGGCAGCTCATCCACCACTATGTCGCAAAAATTTTCCAATAATTCATGAACTTCTTCAGAAAAATCATCCATCGAATTACCAGTAAGGATCACTCTGGGTTTCCTCACCACAACAAACTACATCTCCTGTTCTTTCTCAACTTCTTTCAGGAGTTCCTTCCCACTCATGAGAAGTATGCTTGTGATGGATTCCCTTTTCACTTTCTTCTTCTCTATTGGCAACAACATGTGTGTCCTGCCATTCTTCTCCAAGGTGTATGTATTCTTTCTCCCATGATGAATGAGATTCCTAACAAACTACCATGGTCTTCCCAAAAAAATATGGCATACATCCATGGGAATTACATCACACAGGATTTCATATCTATATCCTTCTATATTAAATTCAACCAATAATTGTTTAGAAACCATTACCTGGTGTCCTTTATGGAACCATGAGACTTTATATGGCTCTAGGTGTGCAATTGTATCCAACTCCAATTTCTCCACCATCTCCATTGATACAAAGTTATCACTGCTCTCATTGTCAATTATCACCTTGCATACTATGTCTTTAGTCTTGGAAGTTGTCCTAAATAAACTGGTCCTATGTATTGTCTTTTTAACTTCTGTCTTTGGTTTTAAGAGAACCTTTCTCATCATCAGAGATGTTCCATCCTCTGCTCCCTCTCCTTCAACATTCCCTCTTTGTGCTTCCGAAATGTCAGCTTCTCCTCCTTCTTTCTTTTTCTCAGGACATTCCCAATACATGTTCCCTATCTTTCCACATGCATAACATCTTACTCCTCCTCTGCCTCTTCCTCTAGAAGAGTTTCTTCCACCACCCTATCTTCCTCGAGAACTTCCTCCTCTTTCCGAGTGACTGTGTGGAGTTTCAACCTCATCTTTGGAATTATGCTCCTTGTCATGGGCAACTCCCTTGCCTTTGTTAGGGGATGATATTTTACCTCTACCTCATTGGCTTTGTTTTCTAGCCAACTTATCTTCTGCCTTCAGCACAAACTGATAAGAATCCTCCACTTCCATTACCATCATCATGTTGAGCTCATCCTGGATTTCATACCTCAGGCCATTCATATACCTCACAAATTTTTCTTTGTCCCACTCTCTTTGTCCAACTCTGATGTTCATCTTGTAGAACTCCTCTGTGTATTATTTGACTGTGATAACCTTATGTATCGGGTTCTACAACTTCCTGGATAGATTGATTTGATAATCTTTGGGCATGAATTTAGTCTTCAACTTGGATACAATTCTATCCCAATTATTTATCTTATGTTTTCCTCTACTTCGCCTCTCAGCCTGCAGTTCATCCCACCAGAGTGTTGCATGTCCTTTGAGCCTGGTGACAACATGTCTCACCCTTTTCTCCCCATCGACATCTTCATAATCAAAATATTTGTCCATGGACCTTATCCAATCCAGCAGTTCTTTAACATCCAAATTTCCTTCATACATCGAGACTTCTATCTTGGCTCTATCTCCCAATCTAAAAAATTCTCCTAGAAAGTGTTCTTTGACAACGTGTTCCCCTGCAACTTCTTTAACTTCTAAATATTCACTCTTTGCATCGCTAATGTCTCCAACATTAGGTGCTCTTCTCTGCGGTGCTTTCATTGCTTCCAGACTTGCATGAGGTTCTCGCATCTCTGTTTATACAACATGATTGTCTAAAGGTGGCTCCCCCTATCTCCTCGGTGGCATGGTGATGAATTTATCTCACACACATAGTACAATGTTGAGTTATTTTGTCTCCTTTATCTTCTTTATCTCCTTCACCTAAAATCTATGGATGAAAATCAGCTCTGATATCACTTGATGCCGACCCCCCTTATATCCTAAGGGTTGCATGAACTCCTGGTCTAGGATCGATCAAGTAACTGAGTCTCTCTAACTCTTCATCCCCTCAAGAACCTCAATTCCACTTAACAGGCCCTATTTCCCTTAAACCATAGGTTGTATGGAACCCATGACCTTCTCCTTAACACCTTTAAGCTTCAACATAATTAGGCGCTAGCCCTCCTGGTTAAACCCATCCCTTTATGTCTCCAAGGTAGTGACTAGTCGCCTAATATAAAGGCGTGTCGCGATTTCACGTATCGGGTCTTTACATGTGAGTCACTCCGACTCTCCCAAATCCTGAAATCCCCACAGGATCCTGGTGCATTATAGCCCTTATATTCCCCTTCACCAATGTGACCCTTCTCTATGACTATGGGCCAATATTTTGAGCACTTCATGATTTCGTGTTTCACAAGTTCACACTTTGTGGATCATCTCCCTGGAAAATCATCTCCCTGGAAAATCAATGGTCCAGATCTCTCCTTGATGCGACATCTTAGATCAAGTCATGATGTCACATTTCATGAGTTCTCAAAACTCCTACCTCTCATTTCTCGAGTCACGAACTCCCGACAAGACCAGATCTATGGTTCAGCTCCCTCCTTCGATCAATGGTTGTGATCAAATCATGATTTTTCATTTTGTGGGTTCTTGTAACTCTGCCTTTGACTTGTTTAATTCACGAGTCAAAAAAATGTTTATCTCCCACCATGTGTCCTCCTTGACAATGGACATTCTCGATGATTTCAAAATGATCAATGGTTGTAATATTTTCATGAGTTCGCACTTCACGAATCCTCACAAGTATGCTCTTTGACCTTTCCACTCTGTGAGTCAGTGAAATGTTGATCTCTCACCATGTATCCTCCTTGACAATGGATGAATCCGATGATTTTAGAAGTTCATAAGTTTGATTCTCCTGTACAATTTCAAAGCTTTAAGGTTAGTGAACTTTACCTTGATTAGATGGCTAAAATCCTTTTGCACGCAGATTGGATGGCTAAGATCCTTTATCTAGCTTTCAGATCAAATGAATAAGATCTTTTCTTTGTGCTTAGATCAGAGTACTAATATATTTTCCTTCGTACTCACTCCTTGTTGTCTATATGTTTATCGAATGATCCAGATCTTTTCCCTTGAGCTTATGCTTTATTCTAACTTAGAATATTTTTCAAACGGTTTAAAGGCTTCGACCTGTATCCTTCCCCTGAGTCCACTTCTTGGATCTCATTCACACTTCTTGAAAAGTGTTACTCCTCCTAAGCTTGATCTCCTCAAAGATTTCGATCTCCCAAGCACTTCTTTCTTTTCCAGAAAATTCATCTAACTCAGGTCCAAATATTCTTGAAAATAATTCTTTCTCACCATCGTGGCATTCCTATGCTCTCTTCCTTCGATTTCTTTATAGAGTCACTTCAACTCTTTGTCGAACTCCATACTTGTGCACTCTTTGCAAAAAATATTTAGACAGATTTGAGTTCTTATGACGAATGTGCACTTCTTGTAACAGTCACTTTGCACTCCCTACAAAGGAAATCTTACGCTATTTCTTCTGAGCTTTATGAGTCGAAATAGACCCTATCAATGCACTCCTTGCAGACTCTGTGCACACCTTTCACCGGCTCACAAAGAAAAGAGATTTTAAAATTTATACAAGCATTTCAAAGCTACATGCACTCATAGCAAGATTCATTCATTCTTGAAAATATTAACGACAACAACAAGGAAATTGTAAACAATATTYACAMYATACATTGGATCAATTTTCCTYTSTTATCTTCATTMAAAATCATGAAAATGGTTATAGCTAAAACCAAAGCAACAACTATTTTTCACAAATTCCTACTTGCTCATAATTCTCATAACCCTTCTTTTGGGCATACAAAATCTCTCTTTATACAAAAGAAACAAACTAACTACTATCCAATTGCAGTTACATTGAGACTAGGGTTAAGCTCCCAAGTCACACGTGCTCATTTTATCTCCACACGTGTGATGTTTCCTCTTTTGTTTTCTATCACTTCAAAATATTTGCAGTATTGGATAACGTTCAAGACTCTCGATTGGCTCTCAAGCACTGAGTTGTCCTACCACGCGTACTTGCTAACGATGCTCCTGCATCATGTTTCATTGAAAAATTGGAAATTCCTCAATGGCCTTCTCTGGAATATCATGGGGATAACCTTGAATGATGGTAAAATTGAAATGCCTATTCATATCATCAAACAAATCACTCATTATTACTTCAGAGGGTTGAACACTAGAACTCTCAAAAAGATATTGGATATCCTCAACAATGGGAGAGTCTAGGTAGATTTGATAAAAATATGACCTTCCCTGACCTTACAATTCGATTGTGAAGGTATTTCTTAGGTTCTTAGATAAAAGGAATGATGAATTGATATTAAATATTAGTGGATTATCTCTTTTGCACAGGTATGGATGAAACCCATCAAGATAAATCGAAAGGTCCTAACTCGATGACTGGACTTTGTCCCCAACAATGGTGCCAAAATGTTGCTACTCAAACTCACTCCCAAGGAAAGTCCCACCAAGTCAGTCTTATATCAATAGCGTGTAGACAAACTTTACGCAACACGGTTTCAAAGACCACGCAATGGAAATTTTTGTTGTTGAACTCTTAGGACTTACTGCGCAGTTCACAGACTACTTAATATTGTGTGTTGTGATGATAACACTTAACAAAATCATATATTGATACTGTGCTACTCTCAAAACATAAACTATGAACTTAATATTGAGCATAAATAGAGAGAAGATATGTACAGAACAAAAACTTAGAAATACATCAACATGCAGATAACTAAATATATTATGAAATTATGTGTTGCGTGCAGTTACAGAATACAAAACTATGTGGAGCTTCGACTCCAACAATTTATGCAAACTTACAAATCAGAGCTTGTGATATCAGACTTACTAGAATCCTTACACAATTTTGTTGATTGTCTATATCAACTAACACTATATCTCTCTACATATCGACTTCCTAGAGACTTAGACATATATAGATGAAAAACTAAGACTTTCTGTAGAAGTAAACTGACTCAAACATTTAAGATG
>JZKD02S2068132.1:17282-36608 GCA_000966675.3 Picea glauca | reverse complement strand
TGCCTGATTCACTCCTCAATGACTTCTTCCCCACGACTCAGTGTTTTCCCTCATGAACTTAATTTCTATGCGACGGTTTCGATCTCTGTCTCTCTTTGAACACTTCAAAGGTTTATCCCTCCTGAGCTTTGTAACATGGTCAAGTAATCCGTTGACACTTAGAAACATTCTGAGGTCTGAAATTAGTCCTCTAGACACAATTTCTTCTCAAAACCTCAGTCCAAAGACCACTTATCTGGCCCATCGAGGCTCAGCATTGAAACTAGGCTCTGATACCAAACTGTAACACTCCCCAGCCGTCATCCCTTTGGCGGGGTAGACGCTACTGTGCGGAACAACATCATTCTCATTCTTAATTAATAACATGCATTTAAGTCATATTAAACACATTTAACTCAAAGTAAGCACCAGATTACTGCTAACATAAATAATCCTTGGCATTAACAATAATTCATATGCACAACAAAATATATGATACAAATAAGCATCACAAACATGCATATACTTATAAATTAAGTACAAAATTAACACTTGTCTTTTATTACTAGCGTAATTCCACCAACCACGTGCAGTCCTTCCACGAACCTCCCAGCCATAGACCACGCTGCTCATCACTCTCAATAGTGGGTCACCCCCGAGTTGGGACTAAGCTCCACCCAAGGCAAGGAATCCTAGTCTAGGCTGAGGTTACAAGAAAAAACTGTACAGGATAACCGGAAGGATTCTTCCTAGAATGCCTTCTTACACCCACTACTAACAGAATCTCATTCACCACATGCCTATTCCTCCTTGGAGTATACACCTTCATAAGCACAGTCCATCGGTGCTTTACCTCCCTCTCTTCTCCTCGACAATAGGCTGAATTAGGAATTCTTAGAGCTTTGAAGCTGGTGCTGGACTCTCTCTGGGAGAAAACCACTTCTTGACAGAGTCTCTCACCTAGAGGGAGTTGCTCGCAAGCCTCACGACCTGCTTCTTCTACCACGGGCCTCACAACCCGCTTCTTCATCACACCCTTTGACTCAATTCCAATTGGGTGAGGGAAACCACAACAACATCAAGAACTCATTTGACACCAAAATGACGACCACAACAGAAAACGGGCATGGTCCCATAAAGAGCAACAACAAGATGCTAAAAAACAACACGCTCAGGCAATTATCTAGGTGTCGCTACAGAAGACACAAATCGTCTCAAGATTTACCAGTTATAGGATGCATGATAGGAAATTATGCAAAGGTCGAGGATGGAGGCCAAACGCAGAGACCAGACGGGAATACACCGGACAATCACAGAGGTCTCATGGTTTCAATTTTTAGTGTTGTGTGTGATATGCCTAGCTCAGATGCAGAGGTCGCACCATTTAGACAACGAATTACAGAATGGAGAACGAACCCCCATCATGGCTCAACTCGACAATTTTTAACTACATGCGCTCGGGTTGACACTTGTCACCCATGAAGCTCGTTCCTTCCCATTTGGAAGTGACTCATCCTTCCAAAGAACTTACGATAAAACATCACATTTCACATGGTTTTTGGAATAATATTAAAATATTATTCCCAAGGACTTAAGACCCTAGGCTTAGCCCCTCTTTCCAACCTTCCAACCCCCAATCCCTTACCCACTCTGTGGAAGCTTAGTCCCCCATCACTCATTCATCGTGGTCGGTCTACACGCAGCAGTGTTAATATTTTTATTAATGTTCTGCATGATTACATATACAAAAGAAAGTTCTCGGCCTTAATACTTAGGCTCTCTGGCCTAATAACACATAAGCCCACCAACTTATATAAACTTGGCTCACTAGCCTATAAAACATAATTACAATTCATAATGCAAGCTTTACACTTCATAGACATGATTTACAATAGGGCTCGGCCTTGGGGACATTACATGAAGGGTCTCAATACATCATCCTTCAACCTCATGAAAGTGGTTGGTGTGTTTGTTAAGACAAAGGGCATGACTAGCCATTTCTAGAGACCTTCTTTAGACTTGAAAGTTGTCTTCCATACATTAGTTGGTTTGATGGGAACCTGGTGGTAGCCAAACTTTAGGTCAATATTGTTGAAGAACTTTCCCCCCTTGATTTGGTCAAGAAGGTCATCAATCCTCGGAATGGGGTAACAGTTCATGACAGTGATTTTGTTTAAGGCTTTGTAATCAATGTAGAATCACCAAGTCCCATCCTTCTTCTACATCGGTATAATCGAGCTTCCGAAAGGGGAGGATTTGGGCCTGATGTGCCCCTTTTGAAGAATCTCTTAGATATGATGCTTGATTTTGTGATTCTCCATCAATGAGCATCGATATAATGGTCCATTAGGTAAAGGTGTGTCAGGGGTTAGATCAATTGTATGCTTGAATTGGCAGTGTGCCATTACCCCTGTAGGTGAGGTAAAGATGTCTCTATATTCTTCCATGATCCCGTCCACTTGCTTCTACTGCAAAGAGAGGCATTGTGTAGAGGCCACAGATGTGGTGATGACCTTCTGCTCACTGTGAGCATGGATCACAAAGAAGATGAACTTCCTGGTATGTGAAATGATCACACTACATTTCTTAGCAGAGATTAAAGAAATATCAGTATGCAACGCTACCTCTGGGATCCTGTACAATTGTCTACTCAAAGTAATAATAACAATGGAGGGTCTAGACTCATACACAACATGATTCTTCCACAAATATGGTTTTCCTAAAAGAACATCACAAACTTCAAGGGGAGCAATATCACACAGTACCTCATCTTTGAAAGGCTTTATGTCATAGGAAAGATGGCATTGTTGGCTGACACGGAGATCTCTTCCTTGGTGAAGCCAATCGATGGTGTAGTATTGCAGGTGCAATGTCATTGGCAGGTCCAACCACTTGATTACCTTTGTTGAAATCAGGTTCCTCTGAATACTGATGTTGACAATGAAATGAATCGGAGCACACTTGATCCACATCTGTGAGTGAAAGAGGCATTCCCCTTCCTCTGGTTCGCTTGGTCAGAATTTGGTGGTAGAAATAATGGAACTGGGTTCAGAATCAATAATTTGCTTCCTTCCTTCAGGATTTGACTCGAAATCAAAATTGACCTATGACTCAAAATCCTTCAGCTCGTCCATGAGGGACTGCTTGGATTGGGCATTTTTCGATGTTGTGCCAAGGACTTTTATGGTACTCACACAATTTTCCCGTGTCCTTCTTCGTATTCTCATTTCCCTTCTTGTGTTGTGGCTTGGACTGGTTATATTGAGGGTAGCCATATTGACTTGGTCCCTTGATGTGTGGGTTGGGGTTGCCTTTTTCCTGCTTCAGTTGTGAGGGGTTTGCAAGTCCAAACTCTCGTCATCTCTGCTTAAATTTATTATCGATCTTGACAGCGTATCTATAAGTCATGCCCAATGAGGAAATGTCCATGAACTCTATTTATGTTTGAATGTATATATGCAAACAACCATGTTGTTTGAGTAGGAGATGATGCTCAGAGTCTTTGATACCCAATTTGTTGCATAGGGTATGGAAAATATTGGTGAAATCCGGTACTCTCTAGTCCCTTTCTTGACGTAGGGTGGTCCATCTGTTGTAGTGGTCCTCATAGATTCCAACAGGATAATATTGTTATTTAATGGAGTTCTGAAGCGAATCCCATGTAGGGGCCACCAAAAACATTGTATATTCCTCCACAGTCCTTTTCTCAAAGTAAGTATCCCACCAGTATTTAACATGGGGAATGGTCTTGAGGAGTGCAAAAGTGATATTTTCCCTATCAAAAAAATTGTGGACCACAAAATATCCTTCAAGTAGATTCAACCATTTATCTACAACATATGCATCTATCAATTCTTCAAAAAATAGAATATCAAAATTTACCTGTACCTTGAAGGGGTTTGCATGGCCTCTTGATGAAGATGCTTCTCCTATGGGCATCCGTCCAAGGATCTGCACGAAGGTGTCCATCATTTTGTTCCTTTGTCATGCGAGGGATTCC
The DNA here is from genome assembly GCA_000966675.3 of Picea glauca. Classification (NCBI taxonomy): domain Eukaryota; kingdom Viridiplantae; phylum Streptophyta; class Pinopsida; order Pinales; family Pinaceae; genus Picea; species Picea glauca. Next base: position 32,629 of record JZKD02S2068132.1, on the reverse strand, counting down.
TCGATCAACATTTAAATAGGATATCATGCTCCATCATCTTTCTTTTCATCCCCCATGGTTTGTTGTTGGGCTCAGTATAGCCGATATTTTAATGGATTGATTGGTTTGAGTCCCAACTTCTTATATCCAAATCTTGTCAAGGACAAGCACAAAAAAAAACAAATGAAGAGAAGGTCTCTCTGATACCATTGATCCAGATTTAGGATTGGTACAAACTGATTAACAGACTTAATACAATAAACACAAAGATATGAAGAATAACACAAATATCTAGTGAACAATATCTTCTATTAAATAATGAAATAGGCTCAAACTGTAAAACTGCAGAACTGAAACACTTGCTCGAATGGTGGTAGTTATCTCTGAGAAGATATGTGGCTTCTACGCGCATCCGTCTGAGAAAAATAGATTGCAATGAGGCTCCAGAGGCCTTTTTGATACTACTCATGAATTCCAAAACCCTAGACATCCAAAAACCTAACCCTAGAAGGTGAAATGCCAAAATTCATGTGGGCCCTATGGGTAAGTTAGTGTAATTTGGTACCTCAACTTACAAGGGTCATAAAATTTGCATACAATCTCCATTTTAGGCACATGATAGTTTGTTGGAAAGATATTTCAGACTAGACATTCTTCCATCAAACTCTGACTATGTCTACAGTTTGATTGTGGTGATCCAAAAGAACAATGTTTAGAGCCCCCAAAAGGCCCTGGAAGTACAAAAAGATGTGTTGACATGAAAAAATAAAAAATAATTCAGTTGGATTAGGTGAGAGGTCACCTGTATCCACTCGGAGGATGTGTGGGGATTCAAACATCCCCAGAAGTGTAGAACTCATAATTACAAAGTAGTACAGAAGAACGTGTTGAACAAAAAATAGACACAAGGAGCGAGTTGGAATAGGTGGGTTGCCACCAATATCCCCCTGGATCAAAGTGGAATCTTTTATTAGGTCTTCTTACATTTGAATTATTCTTCCTTATTGATATGCCTTACTAATATTGGCCTTTATTAAATGGAAATTTATTTTTCTATCTATGTGAGGGGTTAGGTAGTTTAGGTCCCTAACATTTCCTCCCCCTTAAAAGAATCCTTGTCCTCAAGGCTTGATATGAGGAAATTGTTTCATAATGGTAGCTAGTTCCCAAGTGGCATTTGATCGAGTTGTATCTTTCCATTGGACTAACATTTCCTTGATGGTTCACTGACACATACAACACTCACGCTGGTCCAAAACTACTTGTGGATACAACCAGATGGAGCCTTGTTCATCCAACTCAGGAAGGATGGTTTGAGTTTTTCACTTAGTTCCAATCACCTTCTTTAAGCATGAGACATGAAAAATAGGATGGAGCTTAGAATTATTGGGCAAAGCTAACTGATAGGCCACTTGTGCCACATGCTTGAGAATGACATAAGGACCATAAAATTTGGGCGCCAATTTCTAACAATGGTAAACCTTGAGGGAAGTTTGATTATAAGGTTACAGTCAAATAAACACATGATCTCCTTCAGCAAATTGACGTTCAGAGCGACCTTGATCTGTCTTTTTCTTCATGCGATTATGGGCCATGGACAAATTCTCTTTGAAGGTACGAAGAATAGCCTCTTGAACTGTAAGTGTTTGGTCAACTGCCTGGACCTTGGAGACACATGGTAGGTTTGAGAGAAATTAAGGTGCCTTTTATCCATATACTTCTTCAAAAGGAGTCATGAGGGTAGTTGTATGGTAATAATTTTTGTACCACCATTCAGCGAGTGGTAACCATTGAGCCCATTGATTTTTCCTTTTCAATGAAAAACACCTCAAATATGTTTCCAAACACTTGTTGACGAAATCATTTTGACCATCATTCTGAGGATGATAAGTTGTGCTGAGATGCAATTGGGTTCCCTGTAGCCTGAACAATTCTTGCAAAAAATTGGTTGTGAAAGTGGGGTCTCGATCAGAAACAATAGAATGAGGCATTCCATGAAGCTTGAAGAGTTGATCCTTGAAAGGTTTATCCATAGTGAAGGTGGTAAATGGGTCTTGAAGATTAGATAAATGAGCATACTTGAAAAGAAAATCAACGACCACCATGATGACTGATTTATTGCCTGATTTAGGTAATCCCACAATAAAATATATAAAGATATCCCTCCAAATAGAAGGTGGAATTGGAAGTGGTTGTAGTGTGTTAGGATATTTGAATGTTTCACCCTTGTTGTGTTGAAAAACATCACATTCTTCCACAAAATTGTGAATTTCTTGTTTCATACCATCCCAGAAAAAAAAAAATGTTTGACCCATTCATAGGTTTTGGTAAACCTTGAGTGCCCAGCTATGGGTGTAACATGATGCTCAGAAAGTACTGTGGATTTAAGTTGTGAATCTTTACTTAAATACAAACGACATTTGTAGTGAATATCATCGTTTTTCCAAGAATACCTTGGGGAAACTATAGAATTAACCTGCAATTGTTGGATCCGATGCAACATTTTTGGATCTTGTAGCCATTCCTAGCGAACAACTTGGAGCCAATCTGGTACAATGAGGGAGAGGGAAAAAGGGACCCTTCATCTTCATATTTTCATGAAAGTGCATCAACAACCATAGTGTCTTTTCCTTTCATGTAAATGATCTCATAATCATATCCAAATATCTTAGTCACCCATTTTTGTTGCTTTGGTGAGGAAGGGCATTGTGCTAGAAAAAACTTGAGGCTTTAATGATTTGTCTTAATTTGGAAGCACTTCCCCAATATATAAGGGCACCAAAGATCCACTACATGGAGAATAGACACCATTTCCTTTTCATAGATTGNGTAAATATGATTCTAACCTTTACCTCAAGGTCATGAATGATGACCCAATAATGTTACTACTATATCTAGATGATGTATTCTTGACAAGATGAAGAAAATATCATCTCAGATTGCAAAAAAAGCTCACTATAGAGTTTGATGAAAGACCTAATGCTTTATCTCTTAGGTCTTGAAGTATGGAAAAGACTAGAGAAGATCTTCCTTAACCAAGCGAAGTATGCAACTGTTGAAGGAAAATCTCCCCGCTGACAGGTAGATCTCCTCTTGAGATCTAGACTCTTAACTCTTAAGACAAAAGATGCTTAACATGGACACTGACTTCCTTTCAGATCTACACAAGCTAATGTGCGAGGAGAAAGAAGAAAAAAAGGTACCTTTTACCGGCATTTGTCCCTGAACGCTCCGAGTTGAGCTCCAATATTTCACTCCTCGGTGAGCCCTGTAGACAAACAATAGTACAACCACTTCCTACTCTATTGATATTAGCTTGAAAATAGATCTATCTATCAGAGATAAAATCATGTAAGATTAAACACAAACTAGAAAGAAATAGGCCAATCTTGTCATATTAATGAGGACAAAACATTGCTTACATCCATAGATGAGTTGCAACAGTTGCATCAAGTCCTCCTTGTCTACCCCTTGCTCAAAAGAACCATGATCTGAATGATGATAGCTTCACTGATTTCTCCCTATGAGATCATAGGTCTCTTGCTGCCAAATTATCTCTGTTCCAGCACCACTTATAAGATCATAAGTTTGGTGTGATTCTCTCTTTCCAGTCCCCTTTCACCATTAGAAAGCTTGCTTATATATCCTTGGAGAGGCTCAACAACTTGAGATATCCTTGGGGAAGGTGAGGATTTTCCTCCTTCAGTTGAGGATATACCCTAAGATCATGGCTGGACTAGGGATTCGAATCCAACTGCCTTCCAAGAATGAAAAGATCCTTCCCCCATTCATCTCAACAACTCAACTATTGCCCAAAATAGGTAGAGCTCCCTCAAAAGGGCCATTAGAGCGCTATAGCACTCCCCAGTAGGCTTAAGGGTAGTGCCAACGCTCCTAAAGACACCAGTTCTCCCTCAAAAGGGCCAAAGGAGCTTTATAATGCTTCTAGATAGTGTAAGGGGGAGCGCCAGTGCTCCCAGAAGAGGTATAGGGGAGTGCTCTCCTTCAAAATATTAGTTTTTGAGTGTTTTCAGATGGCAAAAGGTTCATGAGCCTCCTGACTCATTTCTCCTCTTACAAATCAAATGTTTGAGGTGTTTCAAGTGTCTTTCTCATGTCNTTTTTCCCCCATCCAGATAGACAAGTACCTCTTTTTAATTTAACGAGCTCGAGGAGGATAACACATGCTCCATATAACTCACCTTCGGTAAGTTCCTCTTCCTTTGTTTAATGAACTAGAAGAAGTAAGGGTTTGATCCCATATGGGCATGTCGATGTTTTGTTTAGCGAGTTCAAAGACAGAAAAATTGAAGGTTTTTCATGATTATAGAGTCGGGAAAAACACTTAAAAGAGAACTCTCTCAGTTCCTTTTTCGTAAAGTAATTTGACGAGACCGGAAAAGAGATAAACTATTTCTCAACAGATGTTTCCTTCAAATACTTTAATGAGCATGAAGAGAACAAGGTCGCTCGGTAATCTTTTCATATTTAGAGAGTCTGAAAAGAACTTAAATATGACTCCAGTGTTGTCCTTATTCATAATGTTAGTCTCGTGAGGCCGAAAAAGAGATAAATTATCACTCGAAAGATGCCCTTTCAAACCGTTTAATGAGTGGGAAAGAAAGCAAGATCACTCGGCAATATTTTCATATTTAGAGAGTCTGAAAAGAGCTTAAAGGAGACTCTAGGGGGTTCCTTTTTCGTGTATCAATACAGGTCCAAAAAAGAGAGAAAAGGCTACCTGGATGCATTCTCATGTATTTACGAGCATGAGAAAGAACAAATACTAAGCTCGGTATGCCCCCAACATAAAAGCTAGTGGATTAAATCCAGAATGGTCATCAAAGGCTGGAGACATGACCTCCAAGCTTCGATTCATTCACCGAAGGAAAAGGGTGGATGAAAAGAAGGTTCGAGATAGGTAATTGTTTCATTTTTTAACAAGCTTGACACAGGAAAAGAACTATGCTCAAGGCCTTTGTTTCATTTTTTAATGAGCTTGCCACAGAGAAAAAAAACTATGCTCATAGTTGCTTCTTGATCATGGCTTCCGAGAGGATAATGCTCTGGAAGGGTACCATGTCAAGGGACAAAACTCGGTCATGGATTCCAATAGATCTTCACCGGATGGAAGACAATCACTCTGGAAGGAACACATGTCGAGGGTTGTGACAAGGGTAAGGAGATCAGGCTCCAATAACCCTACCGAAGAGATCACCATGTCAACTATCGGATCCAAATCATCGAAAGTTGAGGTCATGGGAAACAATGCCACATAATTGACATGTGGCGGGGGCGATACTGTCTGCATATAAGAAGCACTTAGGGAGGTAACCCAGTCAGGGCCGATGAATCAAAGTTGATCAATAGTCACAATTCTTCCATCGTGAGGGAAAGATATCACACGGAAAAGGGTGGATACAAGAGCTTTCATAGCATAGACATAATTCCGCCCAAGGAGTAAAGCGAAATCCAAGGGGTCTTAGACTACCATGACATTGATAAAGACAGTTTTACCTCCCAAAGTTACAGGAAACTAAGGAAGGATCCCTAAAGGTTGACTAGTTCTTCTTTTAAATGCTAACAGATTCTGTGTAACCGGTGCAAGCTACGAACAACCCAAAGCATGCTNTTTTTCCCCCATCCAGATAGACAAGTACCTCTTTTTAATTTAACGAGCTCGAGGAGGATAACACATGCTCCATATAACTCACCTTCGGTAAGTTCCTCTTCCTTTGTTTAATGAACTAGAAGAAGTAAGGGTTTGATCCCATATGGGCATGTCGATGTTTTGTTTAGCGAGTTCAAAGACAGAAAAATTGAAGGTTTTTCATGATTATAGAGTCGGGAAAAACACTTAAAAGAGAACTCTCTCAGTTCCTTTTTCGTAAAGTAATTTGACGAGACCGGAAAAGAGATAAACTATTTCTCAACAGATGTTTCCTTCAAATACTTTAATGAGCATGAAGAGAACAAGGTCGCTCGGTAATCTTTTCATATTTAGAGAGTCTGAAAAGAACTTAAATATGACTCCAGTGTTGTCCTTATTCATAATGTTAGTCTCGTGAGGCCGAAAAAGAGATAAATTATCACTCGAAAGATGCCCTTTCAAACCGTTTAATGAGTGGGAAAGAAAGCAAGATCACTCGGCAATATTTTCATATTTAGAGAGTCTGAAAAGAGCTTAAAGGAGACTCTAGGGGGTTCCTTTTTCGTGTATGAATACATGTCCAAAAAAGAGAGAAAAGGCTACCCGGATGCATTCTCATGTATTTACGAGCATGAGAAAGAACAAATACTAAGCTCGGTATGCCCCCAACATAAAAGCTAGTGGATTAACTCCAGAATGGTCATCAAAGGCTGGAGACGTGACCTCCAAGCTTCGATTCATTCACCGAAGGAAAAGGGTGGATGAAGAGAAGGTTCGAGACAGGTAATTGTTTCATTTTTTAACAAGCTTGACATAGGAAAAGAACTATGCTCAAGGCCTTTGTTTCATTTTTTAATGAGCTTGCCACAGAGAAAAAAAACTATGCGCATAGTTGCTTCTTGATCATGGCTTCTGAGAGGATAATGCTCTGGAAGGGTACCATGTCAAGGGACAAAACTCGGTCATGGATTCCAAGAGATCTTCACCGGATGGAAGACAATCACTCTGGAAGGAACACATGTCGAGGGTCGTGACAGGGGTAAGGAGATCAGGCTCCAATAACCCTACCGAAGAGATCACCATGTCAACTATCGGATCCAAATCATCGAAAGTTGAGGTCATGGGAAACAATGCCACATAATTGACATGTGGTGGGGGCGATACTGTCTGCATATAAGAAGCACTTAGGGAGGTAACCCAGTCAGGTCCGATGAATCAAAGTTGATCAATAGTCACAATTCTTCCATCGTGAGGGAAAGATATCACACGGAAAAGGGTGGATACAAGAGCTTTCATAGCATAGACATAATTCCTCCCAAGGAGTAAAGCGAAATCCAAGGGGTCTTAGACTACCATGACATTGATAAAGACAGTTTTCCCTCCCAAAGTTACAGGAAACTAAGGAAGGATCCCTAAAGGTTGACTAGTTCTTCTTTTAAATGCTAACAGATTCTGTGTAACCGGTGCAAGCTACGAACAACCCAAAGCATGCTAAGAAACAAAAAACAAAATCCTAACAGACACACCTTCATCTATTAACATTTGAGGAACATCCCAACCACGAACCTGTACTGTAATCTAGAAAGGAATGTGGGAGGGAAGATGAGGTCTAGTTAGCACACCCCAATCAAAAAGGATGGCTTCATTATTTGGAGGGGGTTTCATGGGAGAATGAGGAATGCCCCCCAGTACGGTAGAGTCTGTATTAACAAGAAAAACATGGGCAGTATCGGGTTTACTCTCTAGAAGGAGAGTATGATCGATTGATGATTGGATCGGATCAACCAATGGTTGAATTGGATAGACCACTTTTCCACTCTTCATAGGAAGAGTGGGACTGACCGAGGAAGAAATTGGATCAGTCACTTTAGCATTCCTCAATGGAGGAATGGGATCGATCGATGGTGAAACTAGATCAACCACTTTGGCACCCTTCAGAGGAAGAGTGGGACTGACCGAGGAAGGTACTGGATCAATCACTTTGGCACTCATCAAAGGAGGAGTGGGATCGACTAATGGTAGAACTGAATCAACCACTTGAGTTTCATTCTCCAAGGGAAGAATGGGGTCGACGGGTGGATGGGTCATTTTTGTCAAAGAATCCATAAAAACTCAAACATATGCCCACGTAGCCATTGATGGGAATTGTTTTAATTTTAAATGTTTTATTACTGCGTATGGATTATTGAGTAATGAAAAGAGGGTGTGGTCCTTTTTGAATAATGTGGGCATTAGATTTCATGTTTTTTTAAATTGCTTAAGAAATTGCCGAAATTGCCGAAAATTTGAATAATGAAATTCTTTGTTTTTTCGTTTGTAGGTGATTTCGGTGACCATGATTGAGTGGAAAGAACGAGAGCATGAGATTGATGACTTGGCTACTTTGCGAAGTCCTCGCACGCGGGCTGCATTGAGATCTTGTGGATTACTGAAATTCTTCAAATTGCAAAAAATGAAGAAGGAGATTCTATTGCTTGAGCACATAATTAGCTTGTGGGATGTCGTGGAGCAAGGGTTCCGGATCGGAACACAGCTTCTAACCATTGAGTTGGAAGATGTATATTTCTTGACTAGCCTCTCGAAAAGAGGGGTTCCTTTATCTTTTTCCAGACAGAGGGTGCTTCCTGAGCAAGTGGGTGTGTATCTGGCACGCCATTGTGTCCCAGGAGCAAGACTGGTGGGGGGTAGAATCCCTATCAAGGATATCCGAGAGTTACCCCTCCAGTCCATTTTGTTTGCCATCACGAGTGTGATGGGAAGTACTAGTGCACATCTGGTGTTCATATCACAGGTAGCTTATGGCGTACAGTGTTTGGAGCCAACACTGTTTAATTGTAGCGCAGGGTTCCTTCGGAATGTGAAGGAACAGGTTTTGCGGTGTAGGATGGGGTAGAAATAGTTCAAATACGACTCTTTCTTGGTCTCATTTTTCTTAGAGCGCATCCCCTAGATGTAGCCTTAGATAGAATTGGTAGTACGGCTAGTGGAAGAACCATGGATGGAACGGTGGACTAGTCTGTCTCCGAGGCTAGTGGCAGGGTCAGAGTTTTGTTTCACCAGTGACTTTTTCGCTTGGCTGAGACATCAGTATCTCTGGATAGAAGACTTCCCATATGCCAAGGTGGACTTTCATGGGAGAATGGATTTGATTCTATCCACGGGGGAAGATTGGGATGCGTTAGGTGAGAGACTAAGCAATGCCTTGTCTAGTTTTTGTTTTTTAAGTTTTTAATCTATATATTTTTTGGGTACATAGAAGAATTTTGTTAAAAGATGTATTGTTTTCAACATGTATACAAGGGAGCAGTGCGCCCAGCTGAGATACCGATACCAGGACGTCGTGGGGGTGCTTTGGTTGCAGCAGATCTGGGGGCACCAGTGATAGGTCTTCTGGAGGTTGAAAGAAACCTTCAAGGCCTCACAATGGGCATTCCTCCTCTACGGAGGAGAGAAGTACCTTTACATCTACAGAGGCACACTATGGGAGTGCCAGAGAATGTTAATTCTCTACTGAGATGCGTAGCACGTGCAGTGATATGTTACTCTCAGCACAATGTAGTGTAGGGAGATTAGAGTCTCTCTGGTGATCTTATTTTGTATGACTTGTCAGGCGATGTTGTATGGGTGTAAAGACCCAACATTTTGCTCTTCTAAATACTTTTTTGATGTAATCAAAACATTTTCAGTCACGCTATGTATATATATATAGTTACAAGTTTTTACAGTGCCAAAACATTTGTACATGATGATGCCTTTAATGTGATGTGTTTCAATTTACATGTGATGTACAATTTGTTTTCCTTTATGAAATCTTATCTATGGGCAAGATACCGATCCATGATGTAATTAGCTAACAAATTCTACACATTGTTGAGTTCTTGTGGAATATGTCTATATTCGATATAATCAAACATTCATTCAATACGACGAGCTTGTAGGTGGAGACGTAGTAGGATAGGGTTACGAATAGCATAGATACGATTGAGTTGATAGACCACGAGTTGGGAGTCTAGGTTAACAATGATACGAGAGATACCTAGGGAGGAGGCTTGGGTCAAGAGTCTGATGATAGCATGATATTCTGCCATGTTATTAGTCATTGGTCCTAAGCAAATACCTCCTAAACTCACCACCTCGTCAAAATGGTAAATGACCCATGCTGCCGAAGCAATGTTCCGGGTGTGTCGACTAGCATCGTCCGCAAACCTGACAAAGATAGGAAAGGAAGACGTCATCCGTGCATGAAAACACAAGGCACAGTTATGAGTGGCAAAGGTAAAGACTCGAGCATGCGAAATAAATAGACACACCAAACTAAAGTACAATAATGTACAATGTACACATGCTAGGTGATCTAGGCATAGTACTTTTTAAGGTAAAGCCCGTTCCGGGGCTCCCCTAGGGAAATTCCATCATAATTGACTAACTCGTAGGTGCCTCTATGTAGAACATGTTTCACAATGTAAGTGCCATGCCACAGAGGTTCTAACTTACCTGTCCCTAATTTTTCATGAGCCTGGTCATAGATGAGGACTAGGTCTCCTTCTGCAAAAGTCCGAGGATGGACGGATTTGTGGTATTGATTTTTTATCCATTTTTTATGTGCCTCGTTAACAAGAGCAACATCACGACGTGTTTCATCCAGTTTGGATAGATATAAGAAACGTTCTTCTTCAGCAGAAGTATGGGGTAGGAGTTCTACTTTAAGTTTCGGAGATGGAATCTCACAATCGATTGATAAAATGGCTTCAATGCCATACACCAACTAGAAAGGAGTAAATCCAGTTGCGGTTTTCACGAAAGTATGGTAAGCCCAGAGAGCAGAGAAAAGTTGTAGATGCCAAGATGTCTTGTTTTCCTCTACCATGCATTGAATCATGGTTTTTCGGATCTTGTTTATGGCCTCAACTTGTCCATTGGCCTGGGGATAGTATGGGGATGAGTTTTCATGGAGAAAACCCAACTTGACATGCAATTCACGCATCATCTGGTTCTTAAAGTGTGCACCGTGATCAGTGACAATGACACGTGGTACACCAAAATGAGTTATGATGTGGTTAAAAAGAAACAGAGCTATGGTATGACCATCATTCAGAAAGGTAGGCATAGCCTCAACCCATTTGGTAAAGTAGTCGATAATGACAATTATATAACCGTGCCCCCCAGCTAAGGTAGGCTTACATTGCATGAAAGCGATACCCCACTTGGCAAAGGGGCTGATGGAGAGAATGGGGTGTAGTGTAGTAGGGTGGGTGGGTGCCTTGTTGTTAAAAACTTGGTAGGGTGGGCAATTTTTGACTGCCTCGATACAATCTTTGAAAATCAAGGGCCAAAAATAGCCAGCACGTAGGATTTTTTGGGTTGTGACCATCCTAGAAGGGTGACCGCCATAGGCGCCAAGGTGACAATTGTTCAGAATGCGTTCAGCCTCTGCATGAATCAGACATCGTTGAAGGATAGTGTCAATACCATGGCGATACAAGGTGTCGTCGACGATAAGATAACAACAAGAATGGTGGTGAATACATCGATGCTCTTCACAGGAAGTNCCTCCCAAAGTTACAGGAAACTAAGGAAGGATCCCTAAAGGTTGACTAGTTCTTCTTTTAAATGCTAACAGATTCTGTGTAACCGGTGCAAGCTACGAACAACCCAAAGCATGCTAAGAAACAAAAAACAAAATCCTAACAGACACACCTTCATCTATTAACATTTGAGGAACATCCCAACCACGAACCTGTACTGTAATCTAGAAAGGAATGTGGGAGGGAAGATGAGGTCTAGTTAGCACACCCCAATCAAAAAGGATGGCTTCATTATTTGGAGGGGGTTTCATGGGAGAATGAGGAATGCCCCCCAGTACGGTAGAGTCTGTATTAACAAGAAAAACATGGGCAGTATCGGGTTTACTCTCTAGAAGGAGAGTATGATCGATTGATGATTGGATCGGATCAACCAATGGTTGAATTGGATAGACCACTTTTCCACTCTTCATAGGAAGAGTGGGACTGACCGAGGAAGAAATTGGATCAGTCACTTTAGCATTCCTCAATGGAGGAATGGGATCGATCGATGGTGAAACTAGATCAACCACTTTGGCACCCTTCAGAGGAAGAGTGGGACTGACCGAGGAAGGTACTGGATCAATCACTTTGGCACTCATCAAAGGAGGAGTGGGATCGACTAATGGTAGAACTGAATCAACCACTTGAGTTTCATTCTCCAAGGGAAGAATGGGGTCGACGGGTGGATGGGTCATTTTTGTCAAAGAATCCATAAAAACTCAAACATATGCCCACGTAGCCATTGATGGGAATTGTTTTAATTTTAAATGTTTTATTACTGCGTATGGATTATTGAGTAATGAAAAGAGGGTGTGGTCCTTTTTGAATAATGTGGGCATTAGATTTCATGTTTTTTTAAATTGCTTAAGAAATTGCCGAAATTGCCGAAAATTTGAATAATGAAATTCTTTGTTTTTTCGTTTGTAGGTGATTTCGGTGACCATGATTGAGTGGAAAGAACGAGAGCATGAGATTGATGACTTGGCTACTTTGCGAAGTCCTCGCACGCGGGCTGCATTGAGATCTTGTGGATTACTGAAATTCTTCAAATTGCAAAAAATGAAGAAGGAGATTCTATTGCTTGAGCACATAATTAGCTTGTGGGATGTCGTGGAGCAAGGGTTCCGGATCGGAACACAGCTTCTAACCATTGAGTTGGAAGATGTATATTTCTTGACTAGCCTCTCGAAAAGAGGGGTTCCTTTATCTTTTTCCAGACAGAGGGTGCTTCCTGAGCAAGTGGGTGTGTATCTGGCACGCCATTGTGTCCCAGGAGCAAGACTGGTGGGGGGTAGAATCCCTATCAAGGATATCCGAGAGTTACCCCTCCAGTCCATTTTGTTTGCCATCACGAGTGTGATGGGAAGTACTAGTGCACATCTGGTGTTCATATCACAGGTAGCTTATGGCGTACAGTGTTTGGAGCCAACACTGTTTAATTGTAGCGCAGGGTTCCTTCGGAATGTGAAGGAACAGGTTTTGCGGTGTAGGATGGGGTAGAAATAGTTCAAATACGACTCTTTCTTGGTCTCATTTTTCTTAGAGCGCATCCCCTAGATGTAGCCTTAGATAGAATTGGTAGTACGGCTAGTGGAAGAACCATGGATGGAACGGTGGACTAGTCTGTCTCCGAGGCTAGTGGCAGGGTCAGAGTTTTGTTTCACCAGTGACTTTTTCGCTTGGCTGAGACATCAGTATCTCTGGATAGAAGACTTCCCATATGCCAAGGTGGACTTTCATGGGAGAATGGATTTGATTCTATCCACGGGGGAAGATTGGGATGCGTTAGGTGAGAGACTAAGCAATGCCTTGTCTAGTTTTTGTTTTTTAAGTTTTTAATCTATATATTTTTTGGGTACATAGAAGAATTTTGTTAAAAGATGTATTGTTTTCAACATGTATACAAGGGAGCAGTGCGCCCAGCTGAGATACCGATACCAGGACGTCGTGGGGGTGCTTTGGTTGCAGCAGATCTGGGGGCACCAGTGATAGGTCTTCTGGAGGTTGAAAGAAACCTTCAAGGCCTCACAATGGGCATTCCTCCTCTACGGAGGAGAGAAGTACCTTTACATCTACAGAGGCACACTATGGGAGTGCCAGAGAATGTTAATTCTCTACTGAGATGCGTAGCACGTGCAGTGATATGTTACTCTCAGCACAATGTAGTGTAGGGAGATTAGAGTCTCTCTGGTGATCTTATTTTGTATGACTTGTCAGGCGATGTTGTATGGGTGTAAAGACCCAACATTTTGCTCTTCTAAATACTTTTTTGATGTAATCAAAACATTTTCAGTCACGCTATGTATATATATATAGTTACGAGTTTTTACAGTGCCAAAACATTTGTACATGATGATGCCTTAATGTGATGTGTTTCAATTTACATGTGATGTACAATTTGTTTTCCTTTATGAAATCTTATCTATGGGCAAGATACCGATCCATGATGTAATTAGCTAACAAATTCGACACATTGTTGAGTTCTCGTGGAATATGTCTATATTCGATATAATCAAACATTCATTCAAGACAACGAGCTTGTAGGTGGAGACGTAGTAGGATAGGGTTACGAATAGAATAGATACGATTGAGTTGATAGACCACGAGTTGGGAGTCTAGGTTAACAATGATACGAGAGATACCTAGGGAGGAGGCTTGGGTCAAGAGTCTGATGATAGCATGATATTCTACCATGTTATTAGTCATTGGTCCTAAGCAAATACCTCCTAAACTCACCACCTCGTCAAAATGGTAAATGACCCATGCTGCCGAAGCAATGTTCCGGGTGTGTCGAATAGCATCGTCCGCAAACCTGACAAAGATAGGAAAGGAAGACGTCATCCGTGCATGAAAACACAAGGCACAGTTATGAGTGGCAAAGGTAAAGACTCAAGCATGCGAAATAAATAGACACACCAAACTAAAATACAATAATGTACAATGTACACATGCTAGGTGATCTAGGCATAGTACTTTTTAAGGTAAAGCCCGTTTCGGGGCTCCCCTAGGGAAATTCCATCATAATTGACTAACTCGTAGGTGCCTCTATGTAGAGCATGTTTCACAATGTAAGGGCCATGCCACAGAGGTTCTAACTTACCTGTCCCTAATTTTTCATGAGCCTGGTCATAGATGAGGACTAGGTCTCCTTCTGCAAAAGTCCGAGGATGGACAGATTTGTGGTATTGATTTTTTATCCATTTTTGATGTGCCTCGTTAACAAGAGCAGCATCACGACGTGTTTCATCCAGTTTGGATAGATATAAGAAACGTTCTTCTTCAGCAGAAGTATGGGGTAGGAGTTCTACTTTAAGTTTCGGAGATGGAATCTCACAATCGATTGGTAAAATGGCTTCAATGCCATACACCAACTAGAAAGGAGTAAATCCAGTTGCGGTTTTCACGAAAGTATGGTAAGCCCAGAGAGCAGAGAAAAGTTGTAGATGCCAAGATGTCTTGTTTTCCTCTACCATGCATTGAATCATGGTTTTTCGGATCTTGTTTATGGCCTCAACTTGTCCATTGGCCTGGGGATAGTATGGGGATGAGTTTTCATGGAGAAAACCCAACTTGACATGCAATTCACGCATCATCTGGTTCTTAAAGTGTGCACCGTGATCAGTGACAATGACACGTGGTACACCAAAATGAGTTATGATGTGGTTAAAAAGAAACAGAGCTATGGTATGACCATCATTCAGAAAGGTAGGCATAGCCTCAACCCATTTGGTAAAGTAGTCGATAATGACAATTATATAACCGTGCCCCCCAGCTAAGGTAGGCTTACATTGCATGAAAGCGATACCCCACTTGGCAAAGGGGCTGATGGAGAGAATGGGGTGTAGTGTAGTAGGGTGGGTGGGTGCCTTGTTGTTAAAAACTTGGTAGGGTGGGCAATTTTTGACTGCCTCGATACAATCTTTGAAAATCAAGGGCCAAAAATAGCCAGCACGTAGGATTTTTTGGGTTGTGACCATCCTAGAAGGGTGACCGCCATAGGCGCCAAGGTGACAATTGTTCAGAATGCGTTCAGCCTCTGCATGAATCAGACATCGTTGAAGGATAGTGTCAATACCATGGCGATACAAGGTGTCGTCGACGATAAGATAACAACAAGAATGGTGGTGAATACATCGATGCTCTTCACAGGAAGT
>JZKD02S2068121.1:14980-28670 GCA_000966675.3 Picea glauca | reverse complement strand
GCAGCTTTGTTTTAAGGTTAAAAGTCCCAAGAATCCATGGGCATTTTGTAATCTGAACCAGTGGCTCTGCCACATCTTTTAATATAATACCATAACCGTTTTTGTAAAAAAAAAAGTCCACTAGAAAGCTTTTAAAAACTAGCTAGAACACCCTAGGAATACTACCCAAATGTTAGAAACGAGAACTAGCTAAAACTAGGCCCTAAAAGTTAATCAAATGCAAGCTGTCCTAACTGTTAATTTTCTGCATAAAAAACCCTAATGGCTGTAGCTTTTAACCATGTCCCTACAGAAATTTAATCATCCAAAATGCAAACTAACTATTTAGAATGTTAGATCTAAGCATGCCATACAAAAACCATATGCTATTTTTCTAAAACTAGTTGAAAAAATGCCTAAACTAGAAACCTAGGTTTAGAAAAATAAAAGACGAAAAAGTGAGAATGAGGGTTTAGAAAATGGAGAGGCTAGAGGCCCCCAAAAGATCGCCCCAAAGGCAAGGTGGTTCGCCCTAAGGGTGTGAATGTAGCCGCGAAATCAGAAATCCAATTCGATACTTTTCCACGTCTCCCAATGCAAGTGTTTTAATCTCTCCAATGTAGATCAATGCCTTGTTCTCTTGGGTAATGGAGTCAAAAAGGCTTGGAGAAGAACTAGAAGATGTTGAAGTGAATCTCCCTTGAAGGTTGTAGCTTGTCACTATCTTGTAGGCAAAATCGTCTAGCTCACAAGAGGTCTTCAAAAGAGTGGATATAACCTGCAAAAGGGTTGTTAGTTTTACCTAGTCCCTAGTACAAGAAAATATCCAAGAAACAACTCTCAAGAGGTGTAGTTTATTAGCTAGCTCTTGAAAATATTTCCTTTAGATCCAAGATTATTCAATGAACACTTAGAAGCAATATAAAGTAGATCTCACCAAAAATTTACTTGAAGTAGTTAGCACAAGCATTCAAAAGAAAGATCCACCACACCAATATCTCTAAGCATCCACCACAAAACCCTCCAAACAAAACGCATCACATCAAGACATCAAGAGAAGAGCCATAGCGCACCATTGGAAAAATAGCATAATAGTATCGAGGAGCATCACCCAAAAAAAGTCTCCTTAATGAAATCTCAAGTGATGGATTTATAATCCTCCACTCACTTGGATTTGTCCACAAATCAACCAATTCTTGGGTTATCCCCTAAAATATTCAAGTTTTGTCCACTTATTAATCTCTTCTAGAGATTTCCTAAACAAAATAATAATAAAATCCCTTAATAAATATTTAATCCACCTAGGGATCATCCACAATAAATATTCCAATTTAAATAAAAATCCCACAATAATTAATTTATCAATTTATCCCCTTCAAAAAATGATTTTGATTTCTTTGACCATGCGATTTGGCCAAATTGAGCCTTAAAAAGGGGATTTTATAATAAATTTCCACAAGGCATCTTTGACCAAGCAAAAGGCTCGATGATTTCTCCTTGAAGCATGCAATCATCCTCTATCTAAGGAAAAAGTTCATTGATCCATTAAAATTCTTCATGAAGCTAGGGATTATCCTCCATAAGTCTCATGATCTAGGAAATTTTCATTTCGTGATGTGCAGTAAGCCTCCCAAGGCTATTGAATAGTCAAATAATTAATTTTCTTCCTCAATTAAGTTCATTGAGCCTCCTTCTAGTGGAAAAATAAGTCCCAAGGACAAATCGAACTTGATGATGTGCAAAATAATCCACCGGAAGATGATGTGGTATTAAATTCCTTCCAGAAGACTTCCAAGTGGCTTGTATATCATTAAAAATGCTTGAATAAATCATCATCTAACTTTCTAAGGCCCAAAGTCGTCCAACGATCCACAAAAATTGGCCAAATAGGGGTGACGTCACCCTAGAGCATGCAACGACTTATCTCAAAATTCATTCGACTGAGCTGGGAATTAGTTCGAGTCACTAAAAAATGGTGATGATGTGGCATATGAAATATCTCGGGCATTCGTCAAATGCAAATGTGTCAACCAACTGAGGATTAGCTAACCCCAGTGATGCTCAACATCAACTAGAATAAGAATAACACCTTTAAGAAATTCTGGAACATCTGAATGGCATGACACTTGGCGAGAAACTGCAAGACAAATTAAAACATGTGTGTCTACAAGGAAACAAGTCACGTCAACATGATAAGATAATCAACGTAATATAAAAGTCATCTAAACTAGACCATTAAGCCCCATATTTATGTTTCGTCACAGGCTCAAGAAGGTTATACAACTTACTAAGTCAAGGTGTGAAATGCTATCAGAGACCCAGAGAGACCAGACTAACACCTAAGTATTAAGAATATTTCCCAAAGATTGTCTCTTCATTATCATGTAATGATTATGAAAAGGTCATGGGGTTAGACTTCAAGGTTAGGCAACTGACATAGAAGGGACCGTAGTATCTCATTTATGGGTGCATTTGATGAGGGTAGACCACAGACTTGGTTCTTGTTATTTGCGAGGTGATACCTTCCAAGCCCTTTATTTGCCTTTTGCCACGTCTAGCCATAGGAGATAACCCAAAGAATATCTAGCGCTCCGGCGAGAAGTCTAAGACAAACGACTGCGAGAAGTCTGGAAGGGCTAGAACAGGGCTTGTGCTCATATAAACTCCTTCATTTTATCAAATGTTTGTTGTGACTCCTATGTCCAATGAAAAGCACCCTTCTTGGTCTAGTCTGTGAGTGGTGCTCCCAACTGTGAAAAACCCTTGACGAACCGCCTGTAGTAACTGCGTAACCCAAAGAATCCCTTCAACTCTGTGAGGTTCTTGGGTGTTGGCCAATCCAGAATGGCCCTGATCTTTTCCTGATGAACCTGTACTCCCTACCCACTGATGATATGCCCCAAGTACAATAGTTCTCTCATGCCAAACTCACATTTGGATTCCTTGGCATATAATGACTGTGCCTGCATAATGCTCAAGACCTCCTCCAAATGTGCCAAATGTTCATCCCACGTCTTGCTGTATATTAATATATCATCGAAGAACACTAAAAGGAATTTCCTCAACTGTCCTCTGAAGATGTGGTTCATGCAAGACTGAAAAGTGGCCGGGGCATTGGTCAACCCAAATGGCATGACCAAGAACTCAAAATGTCCGAAGTGGCATCTGAATGCGGTCTTCTCTATATCTCGCTCCCTGATGTTGATCTAATGATACCCGGATCATAGATCGATCTTGGTGAAGAAAACTGCCCCATGCAACTCGTCCATCAACTCATCTATGCGCGGAATGGGGTACCTATTCTTTATCGTTTTCTTGTTCAGAGCTCTGTAATCAATGCACATCCGCAATGTGCCATCCTTCTTTAGTACCAGAACGACTGAAGAGGCAAAAGGACTCGTGCTGGGCCTGATGTGCCCCATCGCAAGTAATTCTTTGATTGCTTTCTCAATCTCGTCCTTGAACTTCTTGGGATGCTTATAAGGCGTAGTGATCATTGGTGTAGTCCCTGCCTCCAGCTCAATCGTGTGCTCAAATCCTCTATCTGGTGGTCTCCTTGGTGGTATCGGCCCAAACATTGGCTCATACTGGCTCAGAAGCTCTCTGATCTGTGGATGGTACTGTTCTCTGCCCTCTGAGTCCTTCCGTGTGGTGATCAAACACTCTGCTGCATAGGCCACATCACCGTGACGGAAGATCCTCTCCATCCGTTTTGTCGATACTACTTGTGGAGCTCCTGTAGACATGCCTCTCAGTACCACTCTTGATCCACTGGCGTTTCTGAAGCTCATGGTCAACATTTGATAGTTGAACCCAATCTCACCTAATGAATATAACCACTGTACCCCCAATACTACATCTGTATCTGACATGTCAACTACATAGAAAGTGTCTGTCAAGGTTTACTTGCCTAGTTTGACCTCTAGGTCTGAGATCATGTCCAAACATGTCATCGTGTATCCATCTGCCACTGCCACGTGGAATCCCTCAAACTCCTCAATGTGTAACCCCCTCTTGGCTACTAAGGATGCATCTATGAAATTGTGGGTGGCCCCACCATCAACTAAAGCGGTCATGCGCTGCCCCTGTACAAGGCCCTTGAGCTTGAGAGTGTTGTACCTGTGTATTCCTGAAAGGGTGGCTATGGTTCTCCCTTTCACCTCTCTACGAGGTTTTGTCCCCTCCTTGGGCTGTGCCCCTGCCGGTATCTGGAGTTTTTTCGGCTGTTGCTCTGGCTCATGAGTGGTCTCATCCTCTGAATCACTGTCTGCTTGTGCCCCAATATCCTCGTCCTCCTCCTCATTGCCTGATTCCACTTCAATGCAGTGGATTTGCCCCTTTCCCATGCATCTATGCCCTGGGACCCAAGGGTCTCTGCAAGAGAAGCAAAGCTTCTTCCTCATCAACTCCAGTCTCGTGCCATCATCCAACTTCTCCTTGCCCTTCCATTCTCTCTTGAATGGCTTCCGGTCTCGATCCTTCTGTGGTACGAATGGTTTGGAAAAGGGTTTAGTTTTTGGCATTGAGTTCGCCAAATCTCTAGTGCGTAGGATGGCATCCTGCAAGGTGTGAGGCCGTTATGCCTTCACCCATCCTCTCAAGGGTTCTGTGAGCTTTTCTATGAATAACATGTTCAGCTGGGGCTTAGATATATTTGTCACTGCCACTGCTACCCGCTGAAACTTTGAGATGAATGCCTCTGCTGTGCCAGACTGCCAGTTTGTCTCAACTGGGCTAGATCTCTGAAATGGATCTCTGGATCCCTCCTGTCAAATCTGTCCATGAGTCTCTTTGTTAACTCTCTGTAGGAGGTGATGCGACTGTGGCTCAATCTCACCAATCCATGATACCACTACTCGTGTGCCTCACCCTCCAAGTGTAACGTAGCGAAACTGATGGCCTCTGTCTCGGTCATCTGGTTGAGCTTGTAGTAGGTGTCTAGCTTCTAAACCCAAGCTTTGGCAGTGCATTTGGACGATCAGTTGAAAGAAGGTATGGTGAATTTACCAACTTTCCAGATGAAATCAATGTTATGCCCTTGCTGCTGCTGCGACCCTCCTCTCTGTGGCTCTCTAGGGCAGTTCCTGAGTCTGAGTCCACAATACTCGACTAGGGTCATGTCCTGATGGAAGTCACGGCCCAACGCTGCATACTCCATCCAATACTCTGCAATGTCCTCTACATGAGTGGGCGGTTTCTATGCTATCGACATCTGTGCTGCTAATGGGGGTGCCCTCTGGAAACTGGGAAACAAAGGTTGGGGAATCCTACTTGCAGAGTTGTATGTGCGAGTGGGTGACTGGGGTCTACTGCCTGCCCCTGAGTTCCCCTGTGTTGCATGTGGGGCTTGTGTGCCTAGGATGCGCACCATAGCCAATCTATCAGCAACCTGAGCCAAGGACTAAGACATGGTCCGCTGACTAGCTAACATATCACTGATAACCTGCATGAAGGCTGCCTTTGGTTCCATGGGGGCCTTACCACTGCCCTCTAGTCGCTCATATCTGTCTCCTAGCATCCTCTCTGCCTCACGCTCAGCCTCACGCTCTGCTCTTCTCTCTGCTTCTCTCTGTGCCTCTTCCTCTTCCTCTGAACTGGGAGGGAAAGGAGGAAAGTTAGGCCTAGGCCTTCTTTCTTTGCGCATGTTGTAAGTGACATATTCGTCACCTACGTGCTCACAATCATCTGGGTCTTCTGTTGTACTCATCGTCTTTAGTCACAGGCTGGCATGACTAAAGCTCTGATACCACTGAAATATCCCTGATCCAGCTGATCTGGATATCTACTACGGATCTAGTGTTCTGACTCACAGATCTGATACTCTGGGGGTTTCTGGATGTGTTTTATCTTTAGATCTGATACTCTGGGGTTTTTTTGGAATCGTTTTAGTTATGTGCTTGAGATGTTTTGTGGTTGTTGCATGTGCATGTTATACATTATGGTTTAAACAGTCATATATATGATGCATGCGGAAATAATGAACATCAACTGCCCAATAATATGTATTATGAGAGTCGAGCAAGAAAATACAATGAAATACTGGAAATGTAGAAGATAGTCATCAGTTAGATCTCATGGATCGTCACTAGAATACAAGCAAATAACATAAAATACCCGTGATCGAAAGATGAAGGCAAATCTGATGCATGCATGGATAGATCGGCAAAATCGACGGTTCTAGAGAAGCACAGTAACCGCTACAAACTGGAAAACTCGTCCGAAAGGATATACCCGTCAGAATGAGCTGGAAACTGTCCCAACAGAAGCGCCCTGGCCTCTAGACTGGTCCTGGTGATTGCCAGATGGCAGATCTGTCCTCTGATACTCCAGATCTCGTCCCCTGGGTGTTTGCGCACCTTCTGGGCTCTTTGGATGCGTCTAAATGATTCCACCAACGAAATCGGCTGATATAGGACTCAAATGTTCGCCCCGACAAATGCGGGACTGGGTCGGAAGGGTTTCCATAGATCTGCTCCGATGCTTCATCTATAACCCCAACTGTCCTTCCAAAAGAGCTGCGCCCTAGATGGATGAATGATGCGCTCTGAAGGATTCCACCGTCTGAATCCGATGGGAAGTGTCTCAATCTATGCGCCCTGGCTGGATCTCAACTGGGTCAGAAGGAAACTGCAATCCGAACTCTAATCTCGTGCAGCTACACAACCCCTCTATCTGACCTTGCGCCCTCATTGGCTGAGTTGCGCAACACTGCAACTGGATACTCCTGAATAACATGGTGAAATACCTGGATGGTATCTCCGATGGGCTAGGGTGTGTCTCTCAACATCGAAACCTATCAATGGTGGTGGTTTCCTCTAGAAATCCACAAAACAATAGAAGTCGAATCTCTTCCTCCTTTGGGAACTCTCAACATCAAATCATAACAATGCATAATGAAGAATTCGGTCGAATTCCTCCCTTTATACTCTTCTCAATCTAATTCACCATTGACCTCACTTAAGCTAGGCGCTTTTCTTCCTAAGGTGAGTAATTAAATAATTAAGTCCCTCTTTAGCACCTTTTCATTCTAATTCTTCGTTGACTTAGTCTTAAGTGACTTTTCCTATGTTTTTTGCCTTAATTCATCGTTTAGCCACTATATCACCTTTATTTCTCCCTTTGTTCCCTGTTTGTGCCTGACTATAGTCTACGGGAACAAATAGACTACTAAGTCACTCCCTGCTGGCTTACTCTTGGGAACGAGACATCACAGTCGATGTGCTGACGATGGATCCAAACTGTGGTGATAGAGCAGGCTTCCATATGTGCAACTGGACATTGATAGTCATGTGGTCTCTCGGCACTCCATATCTGCAACATGAGGGCCTCGAGACATCATCTCCTTAGTTATCCCACAAAATGGGGATAACATGTCTCATCCTCTCACTTAGGCTGCCTTTTATTATGTTGAGTTAACCCTAAATTCAAAACCCTAGATCTCCTAAAGTGATCAACGATTGAGATCTAATCTCCCGTTCACTTTAGATCTAATGGCTAGGATTTAATTAACCCACTTAAGTTACTAATGCCAAAAACTTAGGCATTTAACTTAATTAACCTCACATTATTAAAAAGGTCATTCACTTTAATTATTAACTCATAAAGTGAACTTCCTAAGGTCCTAAGAGGCATTAAAGACGACTTCCACATGCTAGACACTAAGCCTATGTGGAAGTACTTGTCTGATGCTAAATACAACAACACTCTCTTTTAGTGAGGAAGGTACTTCTACCACCTAGAGTTGGTACTGTCTTCGCTATCATATTTGCTACTATGGCTGCTCTCCAATCCACCTAATTGGCTGCTCCCTCTAAACAGAAAGCTATCCCTGCCATCTTGCTTGGATCCTTCTTCGAAGACTTCTCTCTGATCATGCTCCTAGAAGCCTCTTGCTCCCGAGCATCTTGCATGGTCATCTCATACCATGACTCCTTGACAGACTTGGAACACTGCTCCTTCCCAGTTGAACATGAAGGCTAACTCCCTTTGAGCTGCTCAACCTTCAGAGCTACCTGCTCCTTGTCCTCTGTCACTCTGCTGCTTGCCATAACTCGCACAGTTTGGCCCTTTAGCCTAAACAGGTTGCTCTCTCTAACTCCAAAAACCACCGTTGTGTCTGAGATAGATCCTCTAGGCTTGATCAACACATGTTCATCTTGGAATGTTACGTCAAATCCCTTCTTCTCAATCGCTGAGACTAAGAGCACACTCTTCCTGAGTTTTGGCACCCATAGCACATCCATCACTCTCAACACGCCTCTTGACTCCATCCATAATGGCATTGTACTAGATCCCTTTACTGCATGCTTGGTGCCCATACCAAGTTCCACATGCACGCCCGAGTCTGACTTTGTGAAGCTCTCGAACAACTCCCGTGCTCCTGTCATATGACATATGGCTCCACTATCTAATAGCCATGCATCAACTAATATGGTGCCTAAAAAAAGATGGGAAACAAGTAAGAACTCCTTCTCAAACTTCTTGGCAAACTCATCCGCTTTAGCCTTTACCGATACAACTACCTCTGATTGCGTCTTGTTTCCACCCTTCTTCTTGTTCGAACATTGACCTGCATAATGCCCAAACTTGTGACATGCAAAGCACTTGACTTTGCTCATGTCCTTCTTCTTGTTGTCTTGAGAGGTAGACTCTCCACTGGCAATGTTCTTGAACTTGCCCTTCTCATCATCATTCTTGTACTGTCCTCCATTCAGATCTTCATCCCAAAGTTCTTCCTAAACGAAGTCATCCTACAACCTTAACCAATCAAGGATCTTCTCACATGCCATGATCCCTTTGATGAACGATGTCCACTCCTTCGTGAAGCCTTTGAGCACCGTACTCACCAACTTTGAATCATCCACTGCTTCTCCAATTGCAGCCAATTCATCTCGAACCTCTCGGATCCGGGTGAGATACATTGTCACCATGTCTGATCCTGTCATCTTTGTTTCTCTGAGCTTCTCTCTCAGCACCATTTTGTGATTCTCGTTCTTATTTTGAAACAAACTCTTCAAAGCCTCCCACATGTCCCTCGCTGAGTTCTTTCTAGACAAATGAGGAATCAAATGATCGTTCACTCCATCTAGAATAATTCTTCTGGCTTTCACATCCTTCTGATTATGGATGACTAGTTGAGCTCGATTTGTTGGAGGAGTCATTTGGGTATTAGCAAATTCTCAGATCTCGTTCTCCATCAACACCAACATGATTCTCTCTTTGCAAGGACTATAGTTGGGCACCCCGTCCAACCTATCCTCAAATCACAATCCGGTTGCGACCGTCTCCACAACCTGCTGAAAAACTCAATTTTTTCTGCCCGGACTTGCTGCCTGTTGCTCGGATCCCTGCCCGAAGCTACCTGGGGTTTCCTGCAGCCTTTTGCTGTTACTCAAGTACTTTTCTAGGCTACCCGAGTCCTTTCTGGGCGCTGCCCAACTATCTTCGTTTGTTGCCCGGGGGCTGCCCTGATTTCCTACCCACTGCCCAGGGCTGCCTGAAAATGTTTCCTGTTGCCCGATGTTTGGATTCGTTGGCCTGGCCCTGCGGCCCCTAACTTAGCTGGCGGTAGTTCTGGTTGACCGACGACTGGCTGCTGGCTCCTTGGCTGGCGACTGTCCTGGTTGACCAACGACTAGCTACTAGCTCTTTGACTGGCGGTTGGCTACTGGCTCCTTGATTGGCGGCTCCTCTCTCTCAGCCACACCGCTCTCCACGCCCATTCGCCTTTTCCTCTGTTAACACTTCATGCATGCGCTCCTTGGCTCTATGCAGTAGCTCCAGGCGATCCTTAGTCCTCTGCAACAATCAGATCTCAGCTCGATCTGTGTCCTATTCTACACACCATGCTTAGCCGCCCGTCCTCTCTTCCGTCTCCTCTGCTCGCGTCCTTCCCTTTTCCACTGGCGGCTGCTACTCTATTCGGCCGCTACACCTGCAGCCGTCACTTCCCACGCGGATGCTTTTTGTGGCGATCGGTGCAATCTCTCAGCCAGCTGGTCACCACCTGACTGCCTCACTCTCATTCTGCAACAGTCTCTCCCAGCCGCTGATCAATTCTTTAGTAGCCNCTTGTTATTTGCGAGGTGATACCTTCCAAGCCCTTTATTTGCCTTTTGCCACGTCTAGCCATAGGAGATAACCCAAAGAATATCTAGCGCTCCGGCGAGAAGTCTAAGACAAACGGCTGCGAGAAGTCTGGAAGGGCTAGAACAGGGCTTGTGCTCATATAAACTCCTTCATTTTATCAAATGTTTGTTGTGACTCCTCTGTCCAATGAAAAGCACCCTTCTTGGTCTAGTCTGTGAGTGGTGCTCCCAACTGCGAAAAACCCTTGACGAACCGCCTGTAGTAATTGCGTAACCCAAAGAATCCCTTCAACTCTGTGAGGTTCTTGGGTGTTGGCCAATCCAGAATGGCCCTGATCTTTTCCTGATGAACCTATACTCCCTGCCCACTGATGATATGCCCCAAGTACAATAGTTCTCTCATGCCAAACTCACATTTGGATTCCTTGGCATATAATGACTGTGCCTGCATAATGCTCAAGACCTCCTCCAAATGTGCCAAATGTTCATCCCACGTCTTGCTGTATATTAATATATCATCGAAGAACACCAAAAGGAATTTCCTCAACTGTCCTCTGAAGATGTGGTTCATGCAAGACTGAAAAGTGGCCAGGGCATTGGTCAACCCAAATGGCATGACCAAAAACTCAAAATGTCCGAAGTGGCATCTGAATGCGGTCTTCTCTATATCCCGCTCCCTGATGTTGATCTAATGATACCCGGATCACAGATCGATCTTGGTGAAGAAAACTGCCCCATGCAACTTGTCCATCAACTCATCTATGCACGGAATGGGGTACCTATTCTTTATCGTTTTCTTGTTCAGAGCTCTGTAATCAATGCACATCCGCAATGTGCCATCCTTCTTTAGTACCAGAACGATTGAAGAGGCAAAAGGACTCGTGCTGGGCTTGATGTGCCCCATCGCAAGTAATTCTTTGATTGCTTTCTCAATCTCGTC
This sequence comes from Picea glauca, assembly GCA_000966675.3. Classification (NCBI taxonomy): domain Eukaryota; kingdom Viridiplantae; phylum Streptophyta; class Pinopsida; order Pinales; family Pinaceae; genus Picea; species Picea glauca. The sequence continues at coordinate 17,663 of JZKD02S2068121.1, read as the reverse complement.
CTTGAACCTCTTGGGATGCTTATAAGGCGTAGTGATCACTGGTGTAGTCCTTGCCTCCAGCTCGATCGTGTACTCAAATCTTCTATCTGGTGGTCTCCCTGGTGGTATCGGCCCAAACACTGGCTCATACTGGCTCAAAAGCTCTCTGATCTGTGGATGGTACTGTTCTCTGGCCTCTGAGTCCTTCCGTGTGGTGATCAAACACTCTGCTGCATAGGCCACATCGTCGTGACGGAAGATCCTCTCCATCCGTTTTGCCGATACTACTTGTGGAGCTCCTGTAGACATGCCTCTCAGTACCACTCTTGATCCACTGGCGTCTCTGAAACTCATGGTCAACGTTTGATAGTTGAACCCAATCTCACCTAATGAATATAACCACTGTACCCCCAATACTGCATCTGTATCTGACATGTCAACTACATAGAAAGTGTCTGTCAAGGTTTAGTTGCCTAGTTTGACCTCTAGGTCTGAGATCATGTCCAAACATGTCATCATGTATCCATCTGCCACTGCCACGTGGAATCCCTCAAACTCCTCAATGCATAACCCCCTCTTGGCTACTAAGGATGCATCTATGAAATTGTGGGTGGCCCCACCATCAACTAAAGCGCGGTCATGCGCTGCCCCTGTACAAGGCCCTTGAGCCTGAGAGTGTTGTACCTGCGTACTCCTGAAAGGGTGGCTATGGTTCTCCCTTTCACCTCTCTACGAGGTTTTGTCCCCTCCTTGGGCTGTGCCCCTGTCGGTATCTGGGGTTTTTTCGGCTGTTGCTCTGGCTCATGAGTGGTCTCATCCTCTGAATCACTGTTTGCCCGTGCCCCGATATCCTCGTCCTCCTCCTCATTGCCTGATTCCACTTCAATGTAGTGGATCTGCCCCTTTCCCATGCATCTATGCCCTGGGACCCAAGGGTCTCTGCAAGAGAAGCAAAGCTTCTTCCTCATCAACTCCAGTCTCGTGTCATCATCCAACTTCTCCTTGCCCTTCCATTCTCTCTTGAATGGCTTCCGGTCTCGATCCTTCTGTGGTACGAATGGTTTGGAAAAGGGTTTAGTTTTTGGCACTGAGTCCGCCAAATCTCTAGTGCGTAGGATGGCATCCTGCAAGGTGTGAGGCCGTTATGCCTTCACCCATCCTCTCAAGGGTTCTGTGAGCTCTTCTATGAATAACATGTTCAGCTGGGGCTCAGATATATTTGTTACTGCCACTGCTACCCGCTGAAACTTTGAGATGAATGCCTCTGTTGTGCCAGACTGCCAGTTTGTCTCAACTGGGCTAGATCTCTGAAATGGATCTCTGGATCCCTCCTGTCAAATCTGTCCATGAGTCTCTCTGTTAACTCTCTGTAGGAGGTGATGCGACTGTGGCTCAATGTCACCAATCCATGATACCACTACTCGTGTGCCTCACCCTCCAAGTGTAACGTAGCGAAACTGATGGCCTCTGTCTCGGTCATCTGGTTGAGCTTGTAGTAGGTGTCTAGCTTCTAAACCCAAGCTTTGGCAGTGCATTTGGACGATCAGTTGAAAGAAGGTATGGTGAATTTACCAACTTTCCAGATGAAATCAATGTTATGCCCTTGCTGCTGCTGCGACCCTCCTCTCTGTGGCTCTCTAGGGCAGTTCCTGAGTCTGAGTCCACAATACTCGACTAGGGTCATGTCCTGATGGAAGTCACGGCCCAACGCTGCATACTCCATCCAATACTCTGCAATGTCCTCTACATGAGTGGGCGGTTTCTATGCTATCGACATCTGTGCTGCTAATGGGGGTGCCCTCTGGAAACTGGGAAACAAAGGTTGGGGAATCCTACTTGCAGAGTTGTATGTGCGAGTGGGTGACTGGGGTCTACTGCCTGCCCCTGAGTTCCCCTGTGTTGCATGTGGGGCTTGTGTGCCTAGGATGCGCACCATAGCCAATCTATCAGCAACCTGAGCCAAGGACTAAGACATGGTCCGCTGACTAGCTAACATATCACTGATAACCTGCATGAAGGCTGCCTTTGGTTCCATGGGGGCCTTACCACTGCCCTCTAGTCGCTCATATCTGTCTCCTAGCATCCTCTCTGCCTCACGCTCAGCCTCACGCTCTGCTCTTCTCTCTGCTTCTCTCTGTGCCTCTTCCTCTTCCTCTGAACTGGGAGGGAAAGGAGGAAAGTTAGGCCTAGGCCTTCTTTCTTTGCGCATGTTGTAAGTGACATATTCGTCACCTACGTGCTCACAATCATCTGGGTCTTCTGTTGTACTCATCGTCTTTAGTCACAGGCTGGCATGACTAAAGCTCTGATACCACTGAAATATCCCTGATCCAGCTGATCTGGATATCTACTACGGATCTAGTGTTCTGACTCACAGATCTGATACTTTGGGGGTTTCTGGATGCGTTTTATCTTTAGATCTGATACTTTGGGGGTTTTTTGGATGCGTTTTAGTTATGTGCTTGAGATGTTTTGTGGTTGTTGCATGTGCATGTTATACATTATGGTTTAAACTGTCATATATATGATGCATGCGGAAATAATGAACATCAACTGCCCAATAATATGTATTATGAGAGTCAAGCAAGGAAATACAATGAAATACTGGAAATGTAGAAGATAGTCATCAGTTAGATCTCATGGATCGTCACTAGAATACAAGCAAATAACATAAAATACCCGTGATCGAAAGATGAAGGCAAAT
>JZKD02S2068120.1:473775-487624 GCA_000966675.3 Picea glauca | reverse complement strand
TGCAAGGAATACATGTGCTGCCAATGCGGAGATATTTATTATCGGGCAGGGTATAAGGTAGTTCAAGTTCCAGTACCAGGAACAGTCCCTCCTTTTGAAGCCAAAACTGAACCTGTTGCAACACAAGAACCAACAGGTTCCACCAAGCTCAAAACCAAACCTGTTGTAACACAAGAACTAGCAGGCCCTAGCAAAATTAAGAATGAACCTACTACAACACAAGAACCAGCAGGCTCTTCCAGGATCAAGAAAGAAGTCCCTACTGTTGTCAACAAGGCTGTGCAAACAATGCCCATGGAGGAAGCTACACCTCCCAGTCAAGGCAATCTCTCCACTTCCAGGGAATAGTCTACTCAAACCCTGCCTAATCCCACTACTTCAGATGATGAAACACAAACTCAACTGTGGGATGAGCATGCAGAAATACAAAAGTGGAAGAAGGAGTATGTTGAGACACAGACCCAACATCTGCAAGTACACAGTCAAACCTGGATGAATCAAACCTTCTCAAATTGGGTAGCATTGGACCTGACACACCAGAAAGTTCGTGAACTCAAAAAGAAGAACAAAGATTTAAAAGACAGACTGGTCCTGATATTTGATTTAATGCAGACACTAATGGCCACAAGGAAACCTTCTTGTAACTATGCTTTATTTCTCATAGAGAGACTCACATGGTTCCAAATTAAATCAATTATAGAAGGAAAATCCCATGAAGTAATACAACCAACAGATTTTGTCAATACCTTTCTAGCAGCTTCCATCCGGAATCAGCACCTCTTATGTGAAGCATACTTCCATAATGAGGTTATTCTCGAAAACACGCTGCTCAATATAAATCCTCTTGTTGGATATGTTCAACTTCGAGCATTTAGTTCTTTTCTTCATAATCAAATTTTGTGGCAGAGTGACTTTCTGGCTACCAAGCACAATGAGGAAAATAAACTCCTCTGGATTAGACCAGAACCACAGAGGGAAGACAGATTCATTTTAGAATATTATGAGGTCTTAAAGAAACCAGGGGTGACTGAGCATGTTCAACAACTACAGTCAGTAGTGCTCCAAGACTGTCAGCACATCATTAGTGCCATAGAGATTCCTGCCCTACAAGCCAATAACCTGTTTTGGCAGCAATCCACAGAAAAGAGGCAACATCATAATCCTTTTGGTCCTGCCAACTTAGAAGCAGCAATTTCCAGGGTACCCAGTTATATCCAGCGTGTTAGACATTGTGCTGAGAATTGGATAGGGTACATATTTTATTTTCCCATTCTTTGGCTGCCAATAGAAAGATATCAAACCAGTTATAAGCTGCCTAAGAAGGTAGAAACAACAGCATGGAAAAGATTGCAGGAAGTACAAGGGTTCAGAACGTTGACAGACAGTACCTCCCAGAGTTACAGCTTGAGTAACTTACATGATCAGAGCAGGTATCAAGACTCTGATTCAGAGTGAGTTGCCTGAGGACATGCAACACCTTGAGCTGGGGGGGATGTTAGGACCACACAATGTACCTTTTTGCCCATACTTTTTGCCATTATTATACTCTTGATCACCTGTATTTAGACTCATATTATCACTTCATCTGATCATTCCAAGGTATACAACGTACTTTCTCATTACTATATGCTTAATCTATTTTGCATAATATTTTACATTACTTTTGTACTTAACCATTGATTAGACTGCAGACTAGCATTCAAAGCCTGCTGCTGAAACACAGTCCAGGATGCAGATGCTGAAACACGGAGCCGTTACACAGTCTGAAGTCCCTGCTGCTGAAACACAGTTCAGGTCGCAGATGTTGAAACACGGAGCTGTTACACAGACCGAAGTCCTTGTTGTTGAAACACAGTCTGAGGCCCCTGGTGCTGCAATACAGAACTGTCATACAGTCTGGAGTCACAGAGGCTGAGACACAGAGCTGCTACAAAGCTTAGAGCTTTAGATACTAAAACACAGAGGAGATCGCCAAAACGATGCTGAAACACAAGCCGTTACAGTTAGCGGTCAAGACCGACACAGTCAAGAGCGCAATTCACGTGGCTGAAACAGCTCGTGAATTGCGATGCTGAAACAACATCAGCAGCGATGAGAAGGAGATGTTACACCAGCCGTAACAACAATACCTCATTCAGCTCCTGTATTAGCATTCGGTTGCGTGAGAATAGGACATCCTATGCTGATTTAGAAAGAAGATTCGATTTAGGATAGGATTTAGATATGCTTTGTAACGATTGTATCGAAGGGATTTCCTCTTTAAATCAGAGGAATTCACCATTCGAGATATCAAAGTTTTGATGCATTGAAGTGACTCCAGAGAAGTGGGATGTATTCTATTCTTTCAATTTGTAATATGATATTTCAACAGATGAATATAAGACTGCTTTGAGTATCCTTCTCTAGCTCTTCGTTCAGGGGAATCTTGTGAGAAGGGAGGGCCCACCTTCATCACAAGATTCACCCATTAGTTAGAAGTGTGTTAGTATAATTTCTGTTTATATTATGTTTAATTGTCGTTTGCTGAAACACTGTTTTTAATGGATTCCGCCTTGCTGAAACACTATTGACTCTGTCTTAGTTATTGAATGGAATTTGAAATTCTTTTTATCAGCAATCTTGTGTGATGATTTTATGAGGCCAACAGAGAATTGGTTAAAGGTCCTTGCTCAGACAGAAAGGGATCGGAACATCATACCCTCTGTAGAATTCATTTACTACTGCAAGTGTTCTAGCCAGAAGTCCGGGTAAAAGGTTCTTGCTCAGACAGGAAGGAATCTAATTACCTCGGCTTCTATAGATTTCCTTTGCCTTTGCAAGTGTGCTAGCCAGAGATTTGGTTAAAGGGTTCCTGCTCAAACAGGAAGGAATCACAACACCTTGTCTTCTGTAGATTTCCTTTGCCTTTGAAAGTGTGCTAACCATAGATTTGGTTAAAGGGTTCCTACTCAGACAGAAAGGAATCACAACACCTTGTCTTCTGTAGATTTCATTTACCTTTGCAAGTGTGTTAGCCAGGGATTGGGTTAAGGGTTCCTACTCAGAAAGGAAAGAACCAAAACATCCTGTTCTCTGTAGACTTTCATTGGTATTAGCCAGAAACTGGGTTAGGGATCCCTGCTAAGAAAGGAAGGAATCAGACTGCCCTGTTCTCTGTAAATCTCAACCTCACAAGTGTGCTAAACAGAAGTAAGGCTCAAGGCTCCTGCTTAGAAAGAAAGGAACTAAGTGGCTTCGTTCTCTGTTAGATAGAGTTGATTGTTTTCTGCATTATTGANAACAGTGCCCATGGAGGAAGCTACACCTCCCAGTCAAGACAATCTCTCCACTTCCAGGGAACAGTCTACTCAAACCCTGCCTAATCCCACTACTTCAGATGCTGAAACACAAACTCAGCTGTGGGATGAGCACACAGAGATACAAAAGTGGAAGAAGGGGTATGATGAGACACAGACCCAACATCTGCAAGTACACAGGCAAACCTGGATGAATCACACCTTCTCAAATTGGGTAGCATTGGACCTGATACGCCAGGAAGTTTGTGAACTCAAAAAGAAGAACAAAGATTTAAAAGACAGACTGGTCCTGATCTTTGATTTGATGCAGACACTAATGGCCACAAGGAAACCTTCTTGTAACTATGCTTTATTTCTCATAGAGAGATTCACATGGTTCCAAATTAAAGCAATTATAGAAGGAAAATCCCATGAAGTAATACAACCAACAGATTTTGTCAAGACCTTTCTAGCAGCCTCCATCCGGGATCAACACCTCTTATGTGAAGCATACTTCCACAATGAGGCTATTCCCGAAAACAGGCTGCTCAATATAAATCCTCTTGTTGGAGATGTTCAACTTCGAGCATTTACTTCTTTTCTTCATAATCAACTCTTGTGGCAGAGTGACTTTCTGGCTGCCAAGCACAATGAGGACAATAAACTCCTCTGGATCAGACCAGAACCACAGAGGGAAGCCAGATTCATTTCAGAATATTATGAGGTCTTAAAGAAACCTGGGGTGACTGAGCATGTTCAACAACTACAGTCAGTAGTGCTCCAAGAGTGTCAACACAACATTAGTGCCATAGAGATTCCTGCCCTACAAGCCAATAACCTGTTTTGGCAGCAATCCACAGAAAAGAGGCAACAACATAATCCTTTTTGTCCTGCCAACTTAGAAGCAGCAATTTCCAGGGTACCCAGTTATATCCAGTGTGTTAGACATTGTGCTGAGAATTGGATAGGGTACATATTTTATTTTCCCATTCTTTGGCTGCCAATAGAAAGATATCAAACCAGTTATAAGCTGCCTAAGAAGGCAGAAACAACAACATGGCAAAGATTGCAGGAAGTACAAGGGTTCAGAACGTTGATAGACAGTACCTCCCAGAGTTACAACTTGAGTAACTTACATGATCAGAGCAGGTATCACGACTCTGATTCAGAGTGAGTTGCCTGAGGACATGCAACACCTTGAGCTGGGGGGGATGTTAGGACCACACAATGTACCTTTTTGCCCATACTTTTTGCCATTATTATACCCTTGATCACCTGTATTTAGATTCATATTATCACTTCATCTGATCATTCCAAGGTATACAACGTCCTTTCTCATTACTATATGCTTAATCTGTTTTGCATAATATTTTACATTACTTTTGTACTTAACCATTGATTAGACTGCAGACTAGCATTCAAAGACTGTTGTTGAAACACAGTCCAGGACGCAGATGCTGAAACATGAAGCCGTTACACAGTCTGAAGTCCCTGCTGCTGAAACACAGTTCAGGTCGCAGATGCTGAAACACGGAGCTCTTTACATAGACCGAAGTCCCTGTTGCTGAAACACAGTCCGAGGCCCCTGGTGCTTCCATACAAAACTGTCATACAGTCCGGAGTCGCAAAGGCTGAGACACAGAGCTACTACAAAGCTTAGAGCTGCAGATGCTGAAACACAGAGGAGACCGTCAGAACGATGCTGAAACACAAGCCGTTACAGTTAGCGGTCAAGACCGACACAATCAAGAGCGCAATTCACGTGGCTGAAACAACCCGTGAATTGCAATGCTGAAACAACATCAACATCGATGAGAAGGAGATGTTACACCAGCCGTAACAACAATACCTCGTTCAACTCCTGTATTAGCATTCGGTTGTGTGAGAATAGGACATCCTATGCTGATTTAGAAAGAAGATCCGATTTAGGATAGGATTTAGATATGCTTTGTAACAATTATATCGAAGGGATTTCCTCTTTAAATCAGGGAAATTCACCATTCGAGATATCCAAGTTTTGATGTATTGAAGCAAATCCAGAGAAGCGGGACGCATTCTATCCTTTCAATTTGTGATGTGATATTTCGACAGATGAATATAAGACTGCTTTGAGTACCCTTCTTTAGCTTTTTCGTTCAGGGGAATCTTGTGAGAAGGGAGGGCCCACCTTCTTCACAAGATTCACCCATTAGTTAGAAGTGTGTGTTAGTATAATTTCCGTGTATGTTATGTTTAACTGTCGTTTGCTGAAACACTGTTTTTAATGGATTCCGCCTTGCTGAAACACTATTGACTCTGTCTTAGTTATTGAATGGAATTTGTAATTCTTTTTATCAACAATCTTGTGTGATGATTTTATGAGGCTAGCAGAGAATTGGTTAAAGGTCCCTGCTCAGACAGAAAGCGATCAAAACATCATACTCTCTGTAGAATTCTACTGCAAGTGTGCTAGCCAGAAGTCCGGTTAAAAGGTTCCTGCTCAGACATGAAGGAATCCAATTACCTTGTCTTCTGTAGATTTCCTTTGCCTTTGTAAGTGTGCTAGCCAGAGATTTGGTTAAAGGGTTCCTGCTCAGACAGGAAGGAATCACAACACCTTGTCTTCTGTAGATTTCCTTTGCCTTTGCAAGTGTGCTAGCCAGAGATTTGGTTAAAGGGTTCCTTCTCAGACAGGAAGGAATCACAACACCTTGTCTTCTGTAGATTTCATTTACCTCTGCAAGTGTGTTAGCCAGGGATTGGGTTAAGGGTTCCTACTCAGAAAGGAAAGAACCAGAACATCCTGTTCTCTGTAGACTTTCTTTGGTGTTAGCCAGAAACTGGGTTAGGGATCCCTGCTCAGAAAGGAAGGAATCAGACTGCCTTGTTCTCTGTAAAACCTCACAAGTGTGATAAACAAAAGTAAGGCTTAAGGCTCCTGCTCAGAAAGAAAGGAACTAAGTGGCTTTATTCTCTGTTAGATAGAGTTAATGGTTTTCTGCACTATTGTTTTCATGAAAAGAGTGTTNCAGCAGGCTCTTCCAGGATCAAGAAAGAATTCCCTACTGTTGTCAACAAGGTTGTGCAAACAGTGCCCATGGAGGAAGCTACACCTCCCAGTCAAGGCAATCTCTCCACTTCCAGGGAACAGTCTACTCAAACCTTGCCTAATCCCACTACTTCAAATGTTGAAACACAAACTCAATTGTGGGATGAGCATGCAGAAATACAAAAGTGGAAGAAGGAGTATGGTGAGACACAGACCCAACATCTGAAAGTACACAGGCAAACCTGGATGAATCACACCTTCTCAAATTGGGTAGCATTGGACCTGACACGCCAGGAAGTTTGTGAAATCAAAAAGAAGAACAAAGATTTAAAAGACAAATTGGTCCTGATCTTTGATTTGATGCAGAGACTAATGGCCACAAGGAAACCTTCTTGTAACTATGCTTTATTTCTCATAGAGAGACACACATGGTTCCAAATTAAATCAATTATAGAAGGAAAATCCCATGAAGTAATACAACCAACAGATTTTGTCAATACCTTTCTAGCATCCTCCATCCGGGATCAGCACCTCTTATGTGAAGCGTACTTCCATAATGAGGCTATTCCCGAAAACAGGCTGCTCAATATAAATCCTCTTGTTGTAGATGTTCAACTTCGAGCATTTACTTCTTTTCTTCATAATCAAATTTTGTGGCAGAGTGACTTTTTGGCTGCCAAGCACAATGAGGACAATAAACTCCTCTGGATTAGACCAGAACCACAGAGGGAAGCCAGATTCATTTAAGAATATTATGAGGTCTTAAAGAAACCAGGGGTGACTGAGCATGTTCAACAGCTACAGTCAGTAGTGCTCCAAGAGTGTCAACACAACATTAGTGCCATAGAGATTCTTGCCCTACAGGCCAATAACCTGTTTTGGAAGAAATCCACAGAAAAGAGGCAACAACATAATCCTTTTGTTCCTGCCAACTTAGAAGCAGCAATTTCCAGAGTAACCAGTTATATCCAGTGTGTTAGACATTGTGCTGAGAATTGGATAGGGTACAGATTTTATTTTCCCATTCCTTGGTTGCCAATAGAAAGATATCAAACCAGTTATAAGCTGCCTAAGAAGGCAGAAACAGTAGCATGGAAAAGATTGCAGGAAGTACAAGGGTTCAGAACGTTGACAGACAATACCTCCCAGAGTTACAGCTTGAGTAACTTACATGATCAGAGCAGGTATCAAGACTCTGATTCAGAGTGAGTTGCCTGAGGACATGCAACACCTTGAGCTGGGGGGGATGTTAGGACCACACAATGTACCTTTTTGCCCATACTTTTTGCCATTATTAGACCCTTGATCACTTGTATTTAGACTCATATTATCACTTCATCTGATCATTCCAAGGTATACAACATCCTTTCTCATTACTATATGCTTAATCTGTTTTGCATAATATTTTACATTACTTTTGTACTTAACCATTGATTAGACTGCAGACTAGCATTCAAAGCTTGTTGTTGAAACACAGTCCAGGATGCAGATGCTGAAACACGGAGCCGTTACACAGTCTGAAGTCCTTGCTGCTGAAACACAGTTCAGGTCGCAGATGCTGAAACACGGAGTTGTTACACAGACCGAAGTCCCTGTTGTTGAAACACAGTCCGAGGACCCTGGTGCTACAATACAGAATTGTCATACAGTCCGGAGTCACAGAGGCTGAGACATAGAGCTGCTACAAAGCTTAGAGCTGCAGATGCTGAAACATAGAGGAGACCGCCAAAACGATGCTGAAACACAAGCCGTTACAGTTAGCGGTCAAGACTGACATAGTCAAGAGCGCAATTCAGGTGGTTGAAACAGCCCGTGAATTGCAATGCTGAAATAGCATCAACAGCGATGAGAAGGAGTTGTTACACCAGCCGTAACAACAATACCTCGTTCAGCTCCTGTATTAGCATTAGGTTGTGTGAGAATAGGACATCATATGCTGATTTAGAAAGAAGATCCGATTTAGGATAGGATTTAGATATGCTTTGTAACGATTGTATCGAAGGGATTTCCTCTTTAAATCAGAGGAATTCACCATTCGAGATATCGAAGTTTTGATGCATTGAAGCGACTCCATAGAAGTGGGACGTATTCTATTCTTTCAATTTGTAATATGATATTTCAATAGATGAATATAAGACTGTTTTGAGTATCCTTCTCTAGCTCTTCGTTCAAGGGAATCTTATGAGAAGGGAGGGCCCACCTTCATCACAAGATTCACCCATTAGTTAGAAGTGTGTTAGTATAATTTCTGTTTATATTATGTTTAACTGTCGTTTGCTGAAACACTGTTTTTAATGGATTCCGCCTTGCTGAAACACTACTGACTCTGTCTTAGTTATTGAATGGAATTTGTAATTCTTTTTATCAGCAATCTTGTGTGATGATTTTATGAGGCCAGCAGAGAATTGGTTAAAGGTCCCTGCTCAGACAGAAAGGGATCGAAACATCATACCCTCTGTAGAATTCATTTACTATTGCAAGTGTGCTAGCCAGAAGTCCGGGTAAAACGTTCCTACTCAGACAGGAAGGAATCCAATTACCTCGGATTCTATAGATTTCCTTTGCCTTTGCAAGTGTTCTAGCCAAAGATTTGGTTAAAGGGTTCCTGCTCAAACAGGAAGGAATCACAACACCTTGTCTTCTGTAGATTTCCTTTGCCTTTGCAAGTGTGCTAGCCAGAGATTTGGTTAAAGGGTTCCTACTCAGACAGGAAGGAATCACAACACCTTGTCTTCTGTAGATTTCATTTACCTCTACAAGTGTGTTAGCCAGGGATTGGGTTAAGGGTTCCTACTCAGAAAGGAAAGAACCAAAACATCCTGTTCTCTGTAGACTTTCATTGGTATTAGTCAGAAACTTGGTTAGGGATCCCTGCTCAGAAAGGAAGGAATCAGACTGCCCTTTTCTCTGTAAATCTCAACCTCACAAGTGTGCTAAACATAAGTAAGGCTCAAGGCTCCTGCTTAGAAATAAAGGAACTAAGTGGCTTCGTTCTCTGTTAGATAGAGTTGATTGTTTTCTGCATTATTGATTTCATGAAAAGAGTGTTAATGCTGAAGTCTCTATTTGAGAGTAAGGGTCCTGTTCTCTGATTGCAGAATAGTTGTTATTTCCCATTGCAAGTGTTATTTTAATGTAATCCAGGATTCTTAGATTGATCTTTAAAGANCAAGGAAACCTTCTTGTAACTATGCTTTATTTCTCATAGAGAGACTCACATGGTTCCAAATTAAAGCAATTATAGAAGGAAAATCCCATGAAGTAATACAACCAACAGATTTTGTTAAGACCTTTCTAGCAGCCTCCGTCCAGGATCAACACCTCTTATGTGAAGCATACTTCCATAATGAGGCTATTCCCGAAAACATGCTGCTCAATATAAATCCTCTTGTTGGAGATGTTCAACTTCGAGCATTTACTTCTTTTCTTCATAATCAAATTTTGTGGCAGAGTGACTTTCTGGCTGCCAAGCACAATGAGGACAATAAACTCCTCTGGATTAGACCAGAACCACAGAGGGCAGCCAGATTCATTTCAGAATATTATGAGGTCTTAAAGAAACCAGGGGTGACTGAGCATGTTCAACAACTACAGTCAGTAGTGCTCCAAGAGTGTCAGCACAACATTAGTGCCATAGAGATTCCTGCCCTACAGGCCAATAACCTGTTTTGGCAGCAATCCACAGAAAAGAGGCAACAACATAATCCTTTTGGTCATGCCAACTTAGAAGCAGCAATTTCCAGGGTACCCAGTTATATCCAGTGTGTTAGACATTGTGCTGAGAATTGGATAGGGTACAGATTTTATTTTCCCATTCTTTGGCTTCCAATAGAAAGATATCAAACCAGTTATAAGATGCCTAAGAAGGCAGAAACAACATCATGACAAAGATTGCAAGAAGTGCAAGGGTTCAGAACGTTGACAGACAGTACCTCCCAGAGTTATAGCTTGAGTAACTTACATGATCAGAGCAGGTATCAAGACTTTGATTCAGAGTGAGTTGCCTGAGGACATGCAACACCTTGAGCTGGGGGGGATGTTAGGACCACACATTGTACCTTTTTGCCCATACTTTTTTCCATTATTACACCCTTGATCACCTGTATTTAGACTCATATTATCACTTCATCTGATCATTCCAAGGTATACAACGTCTTTTCTCATTACTATATGCTTAATCTATTTTGCATAATATTTTACATTACTTTTGTACTTAACCATTGATTAGACTGCAGAATAGCATTCAAAGCCTGTTGCTGAAACACAGTCCAGGACGCAGATGCTGAAACATGGAGCCGTTACACAGTCTGAAGTCCCTACTGCTGAAACACAGTTCAGGTCGCAGATGCTGAAACATGGAGCTGTTACACAGACCGAAGTCCCTATTGCTGAAACACAGTCTGAGGCCCCTGGTGTTGCAATACAAAACTGTCATACAGTCCAGAGTCGCAGAGGCTGAAACACAGAGCTACTACAAAGCTTAGAGCTGCAGATGCTGAAACACAGAGGAGACCGCCAGAACGATGCTAAAACACAAGTTGTTACAGTTAGCGATCAAGACTGACACAGTCAAGAGCGCAATTCACGTGGCTGAAACAACCCGTAAATTGCGATGCTGAAACATCATCAGCAGCGATGAGAAGGAGCTGTTACACTAGCCGTAACAACAATACCTCATTCAACTCCTGTATTAGCATTCGGTTGCGTGAGAATAGGACATCCTATGCTGATTTAGAAAAAAGATCCGATTTAGGATAGGATTTAGATATGCTTTGTAACAATTGTATCGAAGGGATTTCCTCTTTAAATCAGAAGAATTCACCATTCGAGATATCCAAGTTTTGATGTATTGAAGCAACTCCAGAGAAGCGGGACGCATTCTATCATTTCAATTTGTAATGTGATATTTCGACAGATGAATATAAGACTGCTTTGAGTACCCTTCTTTAGCTTTTCGTTCAGGGGAATCTTGTGAGAAGGGAGGGCCCACCTTCTTCACAAGATTCACCCATTAGTTAGAAGTGTGTTAGTATAATCTACGTTTATGTTATGTTTAACTGTCGTTTGCTGAAACACTATTTATAATGGATTCCGCCTTGCTGAAACACTACTGACTCTGTCTTAGTTATTGAATGGAATTTGTAATTCTTTTTATCAGCAATCTTGTGTGATGATTTTATGAGGCTACCAGAGAATTGGTTAAAGGTCCCTGCTCAGACAGAAAGGGATCGGAACATCATGCCCTCTGTAGAATTCTACTGCAAGTGTGCTAGCCAGAAGTCCGGTTAAAAGGTTCCTGCTCAGACAGGAAGGAATCCAATTACCTCAGCTTCTGTAGATTTCCTTTGCCTTTGCAAGTGTGCTAGCCAGAGATTTGATTAAAGAGTTCCTGCTCAGACAGGAAGGAATCACAACACCTTGTCTTCTGTATATTTCCTTTGCCTTTGCAAGTGTGCTAGCCAGAGATTTGGTTAAAGGGTTCCTGCTCAGACATGAAGGAATCACAACACTTTGTCTTCTGTAGATTTCATTTACCTCTGCAAGTGTGTTAGCCAGGGATTGGGTTAAGGGTTCCTACTCAGAAAGGAAAGAACCAAACATCTTGTTCTCTGTAGACTTTTTTTTGGTATTAGCCAGAAACTGGGTTAGGGATCCCTGCTCAGAAAGGAAGGAATCAGACTGCCCTGTTCTCTGTAAACCTCAACCTCACAAGTGTGCTAAACAGAAGTAAGGCTCAAGGCTCCTGCTCAGAAAGAAAGGAACTAAGTGGCTTTATTCTCTGTTAGATAGAGTTAATGGTTTTCTGCACTATTGTTTTCATGAAAAGAGTGTTAATGCTGAAGTCTCTGTTTGAGGGTAAGGGTCCTGTTCTCTGATTGCAGAATGGTTGTTCTTTCCCATTGCAAGTGTTATTTTAATGTAATCCAGGATTCTTAGATTGATCTTTAAGGAATTGCAATAGGGAGGTTACTTTCNGTCTTCTGTAGATTTCATTTACCTCTACAAGTGTGTTAGCCAGGGATTGGGTTAAGGGTTCCTACTCAGAAAGGAAAGAACCAAAACATCCTGTTCTCTGTAGACTTTCATTGGTATTAGTCAGAAACTTGGTTAGGGATCCCTGCTCAGAAAGGAAGGAATCAGACTGCCCTTTTCTCTGTAAATCTCAACCTCACAAGTGTGCTAAACATAAGTAAGGCTCAAGGCTCCTGCTTAGAAATAAAGGAACTAAGTGGCTTCGTTCTCTGTTAGATAGAGTTGATTGTTTTCTGCATTATTGATTTCATGAAAAGAGTGTTAATGCTGAAGTCTCTATTTGAGAGTAAGGGTCCTGTTCTCTGATTGCAGAATAGTTGTTATTTCCCATTGCAAGTGTTATTTTAATGTAATCCAGGATTCTTAGATTGATCTTTAAAGATTTTCAATAGGGAGGTTACTTTCCTGTGATTTAATTCAGAGCTTCGGTTCATTCAAGCAAGTATAATTAGTATAAATTTATTTACTACAACACTAAGTTGCTTTTGGAATTGAGCATATATTGTGCGTGCTAATCTTTGAAACAAAAGACTTCCCTGGGTTGATAATTTATGTTTCACTTGGTTGTTTAAAATTAATTAAGCAATCATAGTGACCAACAATTACAAGTTTACTGTTTTACCGTTTGGACTGACAAACGCCCCAGGGGTATTCATGAGTTTGATGAACGGGGTGTTTCACGAGTACTTGGACAAGTTCATCCAAGTATTCATTGAAGATATCTTGATCTACTCTCGGACGACGGAGGATCATGACGAGCACTTGCGCTTGGTACTACAGTGTCTACAAGAGCACAAATTGTATGGGAAGCTGTCCAAATGCTCTTTTTACCAATCGAGGATTCACTACTTAGAGCATGTCATCTCCGACGAAGGTATCGCCGTGGATCCAGCCAAGGTTGATGATATTATGGAATGGCCTGCACCGACAAATTTCATAGAAGTGTGTAGCTTTATGGGTTTAGCAGGATACTATCGACAGTTTGTCAAGGGATTTTCGAAGATAGAAAATCCGATCATGAAATTACAGAAGAAAAACAAGAAGTTTGTTTGGACCGAGAAATGCACGAAGGCATTTCGGAGGCTTAAAGAGTTGTTAACCACAGCGTCGATACTAAAGGTGCCTGACATAGACGTGGACTTCTTGGTATGCACTGATGCATCCAAGGAAGGTTTAGGCGGAGTCTTGATGCAAGACGGACGAGTGATTTCTTACATTTCGAGGAAACTGAGAAGGCATGAGGAAAACTACATGAAACATGATTTGGAGTTATTAGCCATCGTATATACCTTGAAGGTTTGGAGACACTACCTTGTTGGACGAAAATTTGAATTAAGGACTGATCATTCCGGACTACAACACATTTTTACACAAAGCGATCTGAACGCGCGACAACGACGTTGGTCGGAATTGCTTAGCGAATACGACTTCGAGATTACTTACATAAAGGGAACAGTGAACCGAGTGGCAGATGCCTTGAGTCGGAGGCCACGCATCTTTTCGGTGTTACCTC
>JZKD02S2068120.1:462554-473765 GCA_000966675.3 Picea glauca | reverse complement strand
ACGTTCCAGTGGAAAACGTGGCAAGAGCGACGTTCCAGTGGAAAACGTGGCAATTGCGACGTTAACGTGGCAATTGCGACATACATCTTCACAAACGTGGCAAGAGCGACGTTAAGGTGGCAATTGCGACGTTCCAGTGGAAAACGTGGCAAGAGCGACGTTCTAGTGGAAAACGTGGCAATTGTGACGTTAACGTGGCAATTGCGACATACATCTTCACAAACGTGGCAAGAGTGACGTTAACGTGGCAATTGCGACGTTCCAGTGGAAAACGTGGCAAGAGCGATATTCCAGTGGAAAACGTGGCAATTGCGACGTTAACGTGGCAATTGCGACGTTATCGGGCAACATCAATTTTTTTTTTTATAAATTTTCTCTATTTTGCGACAATATGGACAATTTTGTCCATAACGCCGCAAATAAAATGTCGTAATTTTTACAATATGTAGTAGTGACAGCGTTGAGGCCTTCAATGTCTCATGTGGTGTTGATGCTAAAAAGTGTGCATGGTTTATGTTAAGAGGTTCACAGGGGTGTTACATGTCCATGTGTAACACCTATGTGAATCTCATAACATAAACTTCTGTGAACCTCAACATTGACACCACTCGAGACACTAAAGGCCTCAACGCTGCATTGACACCACCTGAAACATTGAAGGCGCCAATGTTGCAGCGGATTGAGTGCACAGAAGACCAATTTTAATTCTTGACATATTGTTTCCAATAATATCCCTCTGCAATTGTTTGGTGAAGTATTAACTCATTGTGTTACAATTTGTGTTTGTGTTTCTAGCAAAGCATTGAACTATTACAATACCTCCCAAAGCATTGAACTGTTATAGTACATGTCAATCCCTGAAGGCGGGGACTTGCTACTATGTAGTTGCTCTTGTTAAAACAAGTAAATTCGAATGTGACACATGATCAAACAAGTTCATAACATATATTCAATAAATTCTTCATTCAAATTTTAACCAATGTATATGTGAATTATGAGCAAACATTTTTGAATGAGAGGAGACCTACTTAGCAGCATGGCAAGGATTTTTGGTGACCGATAAATATGGTCCAATAGTGTGTATCCCCTTTATGTTTTCTAACATTACCACCACATACCTTACAAGTTGGTTGAACTTGCAATTGACTTAGAAATATGGCTTTGTACAACAACTCTTCAATATGAGGAAATTTAGTAATAATACTTAATATTCAAAGGATTTAGTCCTAATTTAAAGGTTAGGCCTTGCTCATTTAATTCAAATGCAATCGAAGGATTAAGGAGGGTTGATCGAGAGATTTTGTGTGCGATCATCATTGAATTTGAAAGAAGGTTTGACATATGTGCCATCAATGCCATGTATTACAATTATTATGAAATTAAATGTGAAATGTTGGAATGCTTTGGGGAGCCCAATGAATTATCAAGGATATTTTAAAAAGTGGACATCCAAAGTTTTCACATGCCTTAATATATTATCGATCACTTTTGAAAGATGACCTTTGTATCCTTCAAAACACTTCGATAGATTATCAAGGTAATTCAAAAGATTGCATATTTGAAGTGTAAAGAGGCCCAACAAAATTATATATTATGAGGGAGATTCAAAAGTAGATGATCATATTTTCTCAAGGGCTTGATATCTTATTAATGGATTTCAAAATAAGTGTTTTTTAATATTAAAAACCACTTGATAAGGTGTTGAAACATTTGAAGGATTATTCTTGATCAAAATAAAGGAAGAGCGATGAACCAATAGGTGCTTTTGAAAGATGTAAAAGTGTATCTTTAAAAAGTGTTGGATGGACTATCGAGGAAATTTGAAAGATGTATTCACATATTCAATAGTGTATTGATGGTGTATTGGGAAGTTTCAAAAGATGGTCATTCTAAGATGTGAAAGTGTTATTATTACTTTCAAAAGAAAGTGATCCAAAGATTAACCAAGGTCTGATAGAGTATCAAGACCTTTTGAAACAAGCTCATTTGAATATTAAAAATTTGCCTTGACAGTTTGTGGAGGATGTCCAAAAGATTAACACATCGAAGTTTTTAAGTGTCCTGGCAGGGTATCGTGCCATTTCAAAATATAGCTAGTAGGAAAGATGAAACATCATTTATGAACTATGGAGGGATTTCAAAATATGGTTCCATGTGAACTTTGAAAGTCACCCAATGAAGCATTTGAGCACTTTCAAAAGATGTGCATTTGAAATTCAAAAGAGACTTGATGGACTTCTTCTCATCACGATGATGAACTGATCTTGAGATTAATAACATTGACATACAATAATTTTAATGTCATTATTTGTGAAATTTTAATGGATAGGATTGCCATCAATTGATTGGGGCAATTCAAAGATAGATGATTCAAATTCATAAATGCCCCAATAGCCTATTGAGTGAGATAGAAAAATGCACATTAGAAATAAGAAAAGGCTCAATTAATAAGTTTTGTCGAAAAGATCATTTCAAGAAAGTATATGAGAGATACATTCATTAGTTATAAATGCACATGCAAAAGAAATCTAACACATTCGAATGATAACCTCAAACCACCCCTTAATCCATAACAACCATTTCCCAACCAACCATATACTCTTTTTCAAAGACCAACATGAAAACATCAAGAAGCAAATCCAATGTAAATGTTTCAAGGAATTTAAGAAAAATAAAAGAGGACCACCTGGTCTGAGGGCTTGGGGCTTGTTGAGGCATCAATAGATGCATGGACCTATCTAGGTCTAGTTCAATCAATAGTGGAACGATGTGGTTATTCTATTTTATGTTGGTTTGGCCCACCACTGATTTCTTTGTTTTGATAATCTCTTGGCTACAATAGTTAAAGGAGTGGCTTGTCCTCTTTTACTATTATAGAGTGACCAAGTTTGTAAACTTGAGAAATCTTTGTAAAATCTATGGAGTAGATATTTTTTATTTTCTCTTTAGAGCCTTTTGATTAATGAGCAATTTTGAATTTTTCCTTGGGAAAAAGGTAAGTTAAGCAATTGAACACTACCATGGTCATGTGTCCCTAGAGGTCCTTGGTATGTGTATATTTCACAAATGTGAAGGTTGTCAAAGAAGAGATGACATGATTAATAGATAGTTTTTTTGGTATGGTAGTCATGTAGGGTTGAATAATTTTTCACTTTTTTATAAAAACTTAGGGGATACGATGTTTTTGATGGGCCCATACAAGCATTAATAATTCTTCATAGGATTGGGCATTTAAGAAGCACTCAGTATTGAATTTAATATGTTGTTGTCTAACAATTTGGATACCATAATATGTAGATTGTTAACAAGTTCCTTTATCATGATATTATAAGAAGAATAAGAAGTTCAATGGTCCTTCATTCCCCTACAGATTTCCTTTTCAATATTTTTGGGATATGCTTTGTTCTCATGTATAGAATCCTCTACATATTCATGCCACATTGTAACAAATCATTATTGATAACAATCATAAATTTTCTTATAATTCACAAAACAATGTCATTTGTCTTAGAGATTTCTCATTGTCTATGTTTATAATGACTCGAACAACTCATTTGCCTCTAAAGAGCATGAGAAGAGATGGGAAATAATAAAGAGATATGTTTGATTTATATCCCTGTTAGCCTCACAAAGATAATAAACTTTTGAAATTGATCCTAAAATATTTTCATTAAGAGAAATTATATTGTCATGGTTCTAGAAACTTGCCTCATAGATTAAGACTTCACTATCCTCATTCTAGTTAACTCTTTTAACTATGACAACTAATATTAAAGGATTGTCATTCATCAAAATAAACCAAATGAACATAATTCTAGACACTTGCTTCATGGATGAAGACTTTAATATTCTCATTATAGCTAACTCGTTTAACTACACCAACCATTGTGGAAAGGCTTATAATGAGAAGTAGTAGACATGAAAGTGTGAGAACAAATACCCTAATTTATATGTATATTTAACAAGCATATGTTGTGAAGCAACTTACTCCTTGCATATTCAAGGATAGTTTCCCTATGTACATTGTAAATAGTTGGCTTGTGTTCCTTGTATAGCATGCATGAATTTGGATCGATCAATGGAGAGAACAAAAAAAAATCCAAAAAGGCAACATAACCTAGTCGTTGACAAGTGGCATTTATATCATTGATTTGGTTTTCCGTTAAATTTCCTTTGGTTTCATCGATCAGTGGGTTGTTATGTTCTTCATGCGTCTATTCACATATCCATCTACCTTTTCAAATGCACATTTTCTGTATGTTTCTTTGTGGGTCCATCCACATTTTCAAATGCACATTGCATATGTTTGATGCATGCCTTCAAGATTTCCACCAACCCTTGGTGTTCCCGACTGTAACATTCTTCAGCTTAGATGAGGAGCATTACTATGCGAAAAACGCATAAAAATAAAAACTTGTGCCAAATAAATTCCTATATCTTACCAAATACATAATCATATTGATTTAAACATTATCTAAATGCATCTACAACATGCTAAAATAATACATAAATGAAACTAATAACTCATTACAACAACATATAAATCAATGTCATACACAAAGTTCATGCACAACAATTAAAACTCATAAAAAATAGATAAAACACCTATCTTTTTAAAACAATTGTGCAACCAGCTGCGTGGGATGAACATTCCACCCAACCATAGAATTGTTGTTCCATATATCAATAGAAATTCACCCCGAGATGGGGATAGGAATCCACAAAATAGGATGGTCTCTCATTGTCCACTCATAGTTCAAAAAATCCCACAACCCACTAACATTCTTCTACAACTATCCTGATTTTCCACAAGCTCTCTTCATCTCTACTTGGACAACCCAAGGAATGTACCCCTTCACTACTCTCACTCCATCAGGCATCCCATTAATTTATCAAGGTCTCTCTAGCACAGGTAACCAAGAATCTCACTATTGAGAAACTCAAGGGAGATCATTGCTAGGAAAATTATCAGTAAAACAACAACAATCATTGGTTGTTATAGTGAAGCTCACACAAGAGTTCACTCTTCAGACCTAACAACTTGGTTCTTTTGCAATCCTAACAACTTGTTTCTTCAATATTAGGCTCCAAAAATGGTCCAGAATTCACCCTCCATTGTTTCTCTAACTCCAGTGCTCTTTTTTCCTATTCTCTACTTGTTTTCATGCAAAAAAACATGACTATCCAAAATTTATCTCCCTTCCCATACGAATTTCCTCTCTTTTCCCCAAGAAAATTGACTCTCACGCTCCCTTATGTTGATTGTACCTTGTCCCCATGCTTCTAATAACTATGGGATGTGACTTCTCACACCCACCCTCTTACATGTATTCAATGATTGTGTTTAGGAACACTCAACACCAAAAATAGAAGGTTCACTCAAAACATTAAAATCAAGAAAAATATTTGGGAATGAAACTCATGAATAAAAAAAAAAAACCTTATCTAGACCCCCTCCTCTCTTGTGGATTAATCAACCCCCACCTTTGTCCATGTCCACTCAGCAGTTGGCATCACATTTTATTTATTAAAATTCAGAAATACAATTCACATATACATCGCTTGGCCACAACCATACATTATATCTACATTAAGCATTAATTAAAATGGGGATTATTGTAGGGATATTACATTCCCCCTCCCCTACAATTTTGTACAGTCCTCGGTGCATAACACCATGCCAAAATACATATACGAAATTTACATCACAATACTTAGAAAAAAAAGAATTATGCAATTTTTATATAACTCTAACAGCAGTTCCAACCAAAATCTCTTGTCATGCAATGACTTCCTGCAACGATGGGAAATATTTTTAATATTTTTATTTCCTTTATTTGTATTATATTTAAATTATACCATAAAAATCTAAAAAACCACCACTTAAAATATTAAGGTTAGTTTTCGACGCCTTAGTTGCTCGCACGTTGCTCTGTGTGAGCCTCCATCTACGTACTTCACTCCGTCGAAATGGATTCGAGAGGGGGATCTTAGCCTCCCCCTACACCTCCACCTGAGCTCACAGCCTTTAAAAAGATGGTTGAGGCTTGTAGCAAACGACCAGTCACAGGCTCATAGTAGAAATTTGTGAAGAAGATGGACTCCATCCCATCAGTCGCCATCCCATCTGAAGATCCCTGCCATGCTTCTCTAAACATTATTGAACGAGGCCTGATCACTCAATTTATGGGATTATGGCCTTCTTCAAAAGCCATCGAAGCTTGGGTTCAGAGGGATTGGAGACCGCTTGTCTCGGAAGGCATCAAGAGCCATTTAGTTGGGAAAGGCTACTTTGTTTTCATCTTTGACAATGTTGAAGAAAAAAATCTAATATTCATAAATGGACCATACTTTATGGGCCCCCAGGAGCTGTATCTGAACCAGTGGACGCCAAAATTTGATCCATCTCAATATGTGTCTTCGGTGTTCCCAATCTGGGTGCCTCTCCCCCACCTGCCTTTACATTGTTGGAGCCTGAAATTGTTAGAATCTATTGGGAATGCCCTCAGAAAATACATTGACAAGGAAGAAAGGAAGGACCAATAGTCATGTGCATGAATCTGCATGGAGGTGGACCTGGAAATAGGGCTCCTGGAGTCCATTAAGTTAACAGTGGCAAACTGGTCACATGTGCAAGAACTGGACTATGAGAAGTTGCCTTTTAAGTGAAAGCATTGCCACGGCTATAGGCACTTTGCAAGAAACTGTAAAAAGAAGGCCGATGAGGAAGCAGAGAAGTTGAAAGGGGAGAAATGGATGAGGGTGCAAAAGCAGGCCCCTACAAAGCAACACAATAAGCCTCGTTCGAAAGGTACCCCTGCAGGATCCACTGCGCCTAGTACAAAGCAGCCTCAAGTGGTTGGGAACACATCTCCTCCCCAGACAGATTCATCCTCAAATCCTTTCGAATCCATTAGCACTTAAGAAGACCCTCTGGTGATAGCTCTTGATGTGGATCAACAGGCCCCTCTCCCGACAATTGAAGGAAACAACACAGGGGCTCTCCCCACTCAACTAGATACCCAAGTAGAAGGCTCTTCTTCCCCCTCCTACGCAGACATGACAAGGAAGAAACCCCTGGAAATGTTAGGCTCATTAGAAGTTGAAACTTTCAAAAGACCATTGAGAAGAGCAGGAAGGAAATCCCTCAAAGAAGCAAGAGAGGAAGAAGCGGAGAGGCATAAAATGCAGGGAAGCCAATCCACTCTCAAAATTTCCATTGGATGAAATAATAGAGAAAGACCACCCAAGGGAGACCCCTTTTCTTCCTTTCCTAGTAAATAATGCATATAGTCTCTTGGAATTGTAGAGGCCTAGAGAATCCTATGAAAATTGAAGCTGTGAAAGATCTTTTGAAGGCAGAATCACCACGGATCCTCATGCTCTATGAGACAAAAATAGAAGGGGAATCCCTTCTCAATATAAGTCGAACGAAATGGAAACAAAATGATGGAAAAGCGGTAAGTGTAAGGGGTACTTCTGGAGGGCTTGTCATGGTCTGGATCGAAGATCTGTTTCATCTTGAAAGCTCCTTCGAGACTCAGCACTGGATCTATACCAAGCTCCACCAAAAAACAAGTAAGATTATAATTTCTATGTTCAATCTTTATGTACCGGTTCATTTTGTTGAGAAAAAATATTGCTGGCAAACTCTATTTGACTTTGTAGAAGTCTATTCTCCCAAGAACATCATAGTTGTAGGGGACTTAAACAGTGTGCTAGAACCAAAAGAAAAAAGAGGGGCATCTTTAGTAGGGATCAATTGCTCCCCCTTGTAGAGGATTTGATACAGCAGTGAGACCTTCTTGACCTTAAACCCAAGAAGGGATTATACACATGGATGAACAATAGAACAGGGGTTGCACACATTTCTTCTAGGCTCGATAGGTTCCTAGTGCATAGCACCCTCTTGTTGGATAAGAAATTAGTGTCCACCGAAATCCTCTCAAAAAATACCTCGGATCACAAACCCATTCTCCTGCAGTTGGATGAGGAAGAAGACTTACGTCCCATTTCTTTTAAATTCATCCCTCAATGGATTGAGCAAGAAGGGTTCATGGAAGTAGTAGTCAAATCTTGGTCCACACCGATCACTGGCTCACCATGTTCTGTTTGGGAGAAGAAATTAAAAGTAACAAAAACAACTCTTAAAGAGTGGGTCAAATCTCCCTCCAACCCCTACACTGCAAAGAGGAAGGAGGCTATCCAACAGCTAGCAGATCTCGAGATGGACATGGAAATCCAGGACATAACCACTCAGATTTTGGATAAGGAACAAGTTGCCCAGTATGCCACATACAGAGCTTACAAACATGAAGAGGAGTACTAGAAACTAAAGTCCCAAAGCCTATGGTTGGCAGTCAGTGACCATAACACAGATTTCTTCCATAGGTAGTACCGAGCACATCTCTCCCGAAACCACATCAATGAAATCACCTTAGCAGACGGGACAGTCTCCAAAGTTTTTGTTCAAATCAAGGCAGCGGCAGAAACTCATTTTCAGAATCTCTACACAGAGGATGGGAAAGGAAATGAGGTTCTTTCCACCAACTTCCTTTCTCATATGCCTCATCTTGTCAGTAATGAGATCAATGCAAATCTCTTGAAACCATTCTCTGAGGATGAAATCAACAAGGTAGTCTGGGACATGGAGTCAGACAAATCCCCAGGCCCTGATGGATTTTCCATACATTTCTACAAATCTTGTTGGATAATTATCAAGACAGACTTATTGAGAATGGTTAAATCTTTTCAACAAAAGGCCAAAGTGGGAGGCAGCACTAACTCCACTTTTCTTGCCTTAATCCCTAAAGAAGTGAATCTGATCTCATTTGACAGATTCATACCTATCTCGCTTTGCAATGCCTCCTACAAAATCCTCTCGAAGCTTCTGGAAAATAGACTAAAACCCCTGCTCGGTCAACTAATCTCCCCCACCCAAGGTGGATTTTTCAAAGGGAGGCATATCCTGGATAATTTGAGTCTTGTCCAAGAAACCATTCACTCAAGATTTCAAAGGAAGGAGCAAGGAATGCTCATAAATTTGGACATGACCAACGCCTTTGATCGGGTCAAGCAGTCCTTTATTTACAAAGTGCTGCTCTCATATTGATTTATCTCATAATTTGTAAATCTAATCAAAGCCTTCATTGACAAGCCCTGGATTTCTCCTCTAATAAATGGTCGGCCTGCTAACTCCTTTCAAGCAACAAGAGGGATAAGGAAAGGTTGCTCGCTATCCCCCTTTCTGTATATTTTGATGGAAGATACCCTGAGCCGAAAACTGATAGCTGAAAGGAATGTCGGGGCAATTTTGGGCATCCAACCAATGAAAGGAACAGAATCAGTCAACCACGCTCTATTTGCTGATGATTCCCTTCTCCTGGGAGGAGCTTCCCTTCGAATTGCAAGGGTGTTAAACGAGATTATTCAAAACTTCTGTTGCATCTCAAGAGCGTTGGTCAACAAAAGAAAGAGTGGTGTGTATGGTTGGAACACGGAGGAGAAAACCATTCTCAGAATTGTCGGCCTCTTGGGATTTCCTAGATTTTCTTCCTGGGATAAAATCAAGTATCTAGGCCTACCTCTAACGCTGGGAGAAAATAGACCTTGGCTTTGGATGGAAGTTATTAGCAAAATTAAATCTAAGATAGTAGCTTGGGGAGGACAGTGGCTTAATAATGTTGGCAAGCTGATACTCATCAAAGAAGTCATGTACTCCCTCCCTATCTATCAGACATATTTTATTCTTGCTCCAAAGGCGATCACTAAGCAGGTTTCGAAGCTAATCAGAGACTTCCTATGGCATGGAGGCAAAGGAAATCAGAGAAATTTTCATCTAGTCAGATGGGACTTAGTAAAATGACTGAAGCGATAAGGTGAACTCCAAGTAAGAGACCCCAGCTTGGCCAACATCGCCTTTGGAGGCAAAATATTATGGCAATTGTTCTCCAACAGAAACCACCCTATAAGTCTGCTCCTCTGGAAGAAGTATCTCAAAGGAGTCTCATTGAGAAATATACAGATTGATAACACCCCCAAAGGCACCCAGTTATGGAATCTATGTAGAAAAGGTCTTGATTTCTTTAAACATCAACTTTACAGAGTCTCGGGGAATGGAAAAAGAACCCTGCTCTAGACAAAAAACATTATGGGAAAACCTCCTCTTGAAAACACAGTGGAATTAGCAAATATTTGGGAGTGGCTTTCCCATCTCGGGATGCATAGTTTAGCAAACATCTCTACTTGGGAAAAAGATGGTTTCTGGGCGGATTGGGTTTTCCCTAATCTGCCAACTTATCTACTCCACCAGAAACATCTTCTCCTTGATGCGTTGAAGGGTTCAGCTATTGTAACTCTCCATGGCGTTGATATTTGGAGCTAGGGGAAGATAGGTATATACAAAGCAACTCACGGATACGCAGCTTTACAAGTCCACCATCCCCCAAATAATAACCCTGGAAATTGGAAGCAAGTTTGGGACAGCTATGGCCTCCCAAAGATCAAATTTTTCACGTGGGTGCTCTTACACAGGCGTGTGATGACTGGAGAAAACTTAGAAAAATGTGGCATCCATGGCCTGCACAGATGCATTTTATGCCGTATGGCCCTTGAAGGTATAAAACATCTCTTCATGGACTGTCTATTTTCCCAATCGATATGGGCTCTAGTGCTCCAAGACCTTAATGTGATCGCACCCTCCCAGATCGCAGTTGGCACACTATTTGTCTCTTGGCAAGATCGGTATCCAAGAGTGATAAAAGCTAAATCAATGTGGAAATGTGTCTGGTCTTCCATCCCCAAGGATCTGGCTTGCAAGAAATGACCTTATTTTTAATAACACAATGCATACTCCTTTGACAGTTGCGGCCAAAGCCAAGGCGTATTTGGTGGAAGCCTTGGGAAACTACTTGGCTAAGCTTGACATCTCTCTCACTTCAGAGGAAAGAAACTAGATGGGTGCTCTCTGGACTCGGGGCAGGACGAAGAACATAGCTCTCCCATCTACCAACCCCACTTGGAGCATAAGAACTCCGGATCAAGAATTCCAAGTCTAGTGGAGAAAGAAAAATAAGGTAACAATGTTCTTTGACGGTGCCTCCAAAAGGAATCTTAGGATTGCAAGAGCAGGCAGAGTGATTGTTGGTCACTATAATTGCTTAATTAATTTTAAACAACCCAATGAAACATAAATTATCAACCCAGGGAAGT
>JZKD02S2068120.1:409268-435559 GCA_000966675.3 Picea glauca | reverse complement strand
TCAAAATGGCCCCGGAAGTTAAAACCTGCTAAAAATAGTAAATTGCCAAAATTGCCAGAAAATTGTTTTGAGCCAGTTGGAAAAGGTGGGTGGCCACCAATATCCACCTGGATCAGATATACATTTGTTTCCAACATATTCACATTTTTCTGTCCACAAAATCTAAAGGTTAAAGAATTTCCCATTCTTTATTTTTTTAATTACAAATCAAATTTTTTATATGTACATTATTGTCTTATTAGACTCATTGTGCTCTAACTATTCACATTAATAAAGCATATTTTCATTTTTTTTTTAATTACATATCAAATTTTTTATATGTACATTATTGTCTTATTAGACTCATTGTGCTCTAACTATTCACATTAATAAAGCATATTTTCACTTCGGCTCATAACTTAACACTTGTGCTACTACCTCGAAATATGTTAAGCTCATTATGCTCTAAATATTCACATTAATAAAGCATATCTTCACATTAGCTCATAACTTAACACTAGACGCTACTACCTCGAAATATGTTAATTCCGTTTCAAAGGTCTATCCAAAACCTCTTCGCTAAAAGAATATCAATAAAAAACTTCCACACTCTCGCAAGAAATAAAAATTGGCACACTTTTCTCAAGAGTCATTGGAAAGATAAACATGTATATGCATCTCTAGATATGTCACGAATTAAAATTGTTTTTTTGTGAACTCAAGCAGTTGCAGCATTGAGGCCTTCAATGTCTCGTGTGGTTTTGATGCTAAAAAGAGTGCATGGTTTATGTTATGAGGTCCACACGAGTGTTACATGTCCATGTGTAACACCTATGTGAACCTCATAACATCAACCTGTGTGAACCTCAACATTGACACCACCCGAAACATTGAAGGCCTCAACGCTGCATTGACACCACCCAAGACATTAAAGGCCTCAATGTTGCAGCGGCTTGAGTGCAAAGAAGACCAATTTTAATTCCTAACATATTGTTGCCAATAATATCCCTCTGCAAGTGTTTGGTGAAGTATTAACTCCTTGTGTTACAGTTTGTGTTTGTGTTTCTAGCAAAACATTGAACTATTACAATACCTGCCAAATCATTGAACTGTTACAGTACTTGTCAATCCCTGAAGGCGGGGACTTGCTACCATGTAGCTTCTCTTGTTAAAACAAGTAAATTCTAATGTGACACATGATCATACAAGTTCATAACATATATTCAATAAATTCTTCATTCAAATTTTAACCAATGCATGTGTGAATTATGAGCAAACATTTTTGAATGAGAGGAGACCCACTTAGCAGCATGGCAAGGGTTTGGGTGATCGATAAATATGGTCCAATAGTGTGTAGCCCCTCTGTGTTTTATAACATTACCACCATGTACCTTACAAGTTGATTGAACTTGCAGTTGACGTAGAACTATGGCTTTGTACAACAACTCTTCAATATGAGGAAATTTAGTGATAATACTTAATATTTAGTAATAATACTTAATATTCAAATTATTTAGTCCTAATTTAAAGGTTGGGCCTTGCTCATTTAATTCAAATTCAATCGAAGGATTTAGGAAGGTTGATCGAGATATTTTTGATGCGATCATCATTGAATTTGAAAGAAGGTTTAGCACATGTGCCATCAATACCATGGATTACAATTATTGTGAAATTAAAAGTGAAATGTTGGAATGCTTTGGGGAGCCCAATGAATTATCAAGGATATTTTAAAAAGTGGACATCCAAAGTTTGCACATGCCTTAATATATTATTGATCACTTTTGAAAGATGACCTTTGTATCCTTCAAAACACCTCAATATCTTATTAAGGTAATTCAAAAGATTGCATATTTGAAGTGTGAAGAGGCCTAATACATTATACATTATGAGGGAGATTCAAAAGTAGATGATCAGATTTGCTCAAGGGATTGATATCTTATTAATGGATTTCAAAATAAGTGTTTTTGAATATTAAAAACCCCTTGATAAGGTGTTGAAACGTTTGAAGGATTATTCTTGATCAAAAGAAAGGAAGAGCGATGAACCATTAGATGCTTTTGAAAGATGTAAAAGTGTATCTTTAAAAAGTGTTGGATGGACTATCGAGGCAATTTGAAAGATGTATTCACATATTCAATAGTGTCTTGATTGTGTATTGGGAAGTTTCAAAATATGGTCATTCTAAGATGTAATAGTGTTATTGGTACTTTTAAAAGAAAGTGATGCAAAGATTAAACAAGGTCCGATAGAGTATGAGGAATTTTTGAAACAAGCTCATTTGAATATTAAAAAGTTACCTTGGCAGTCTATGGAGGATGTCCAAAAGATTAACACATCGAAGTTTTTAAGTGTCCTGACAGAGTATCATGCCATTTCAAAATATAGCTAGTAGGAAAGATGAAACTCCCTTTATGAACTATGGAGGGATTTCAAAATATGGTTCCATGTGAACTTTGAAAGTCACCCAATGAAGAATTGAGAACTTTCAAAATATGTGCATTTGAAAGTCAAAAGAGACTTGATGGACTTCTTCGCATCACGGTGATGAACTGGTCTTGAGGTTCATAACATTGACATACAATAATTGTAATGTCGTTATTTGTGAACTTTCAATGGATAGGACTGTCATCAATTGATTGGGGCAATTCAAAGATAGATGGTTCAAATTCATAAATGCCCTAATAGCCTATTGAGTGAGATAGAAAAATGCACATTAGAAATAAGAAAAGGATTGATTAATAAGTTTTGTCAAAAAGATCATTTCAAGAAAGTATATGAGAGATACATTCATTAGTTCTAAATGCACATGCAAAATAAAGCTAACACATTCGAATGATAACCTCAAACCACCCCTTAATCCATAAAACCCATTTCCCAACCAACCATATACTCTTTTTCAAAGACCAACATGAAAACATCAAGAAGCAAGTCCAATGTAAATGGTTCAAGGAATTTAAGAAAAATAAAAGAGTATCACCTGGCCTGAGGGCTTGGGGCTTGTTGAGGCATCAATAGATGCATGGACCTATCTTGTCCTAGTTCAATCAATAGTGGAACGATGTGGTTATTCTATTTTATGTTGGTTTGTCCCACCACCGATTTCTTTGTTTTGATATTGTCTTGGCTACAATAGTTAAAGGAGTGGATTGTCCTCTTTGACTATTATAGAGTGACCAAGTTTGTAAACTTGAGAAATCTTTGTAAAATCTACGGAGTAGAAATTTTTTATTTTCTCTTTAGAGCATTTTGATTAATGAACAATTTTGAATTTTTCCTTGGGAAAAAAGTAAGTTAAGCAATAGAACACTACCATGGTCATGTGTCCCTAGAGGTCCTTGGTATGTGTATATTTCACAAATGTGAAGGTTGTCAAAGAAGAGATGACATGATTTTTTGGTATGGTAGTCATGTAGGATTGAATAATTTTTCACTTTGCATAAAAACTTAAGGGATACGATGTTTTTGATGGGCCCATGCGAGCATTCATAATTCTTCATAGGATTGGGCATTTAAGAAGCACTTAGTATTGAATTTAATATATTGTTGTCTAACAATTTGGATACCATAATATGTAGATTTTTAACAAGTTCCTTTATCATGATATTATAAGAGGACTTGGAAGTTCCATGGTCCTTCATTCCCCTACAGATTTCCTTTTCAATATTTTTGGGATAAGCTTCGTTCTCATGTATAGAATCCTCTACATATTCATGCCACATTGTAACAAATCGTTATTGATAACAATCATAAATTTTCTTATAATTCACAAAAAAATACCATCTGCCTTATAGATTTCTCATTGTCTATGTTTATAATGACTCGAACAACTCATTTGCCTCTAAAGTGCATGAGAAGAGATGGGAAATAATAAAGAGAGATGATTGATTTATATCCCATTTAGCCTTGCAAAGATAATAAACTTTTTAAATTGATCCTAAAATATTTTCATTAAGAGAGATTATATTGTCATGGTTCTAGAAACTTGCCTCATAGATTAAGACTTCACTGTCCTCATTCTAGTTAATTTTTTTAACTATGACAACTAATATTAAAGGATTGTCATTCATCAAAATAAACCAAATGAAGATAATTCTAGACACTTTCCTCATGGATGAAGACTTTAATATTATCATTATAGCTAACTCGTTTAACTACACCAACCATTGTGGAAAGGCTTATAATGAGAAGTAGTAGACATGAGAGTGTGAGAACAAATACCCTAACTTATATTTATATTTAACAAGCATATGTTGTGAAGCAACTTAGTCCTTGCATATTCAGGGATAGTTGCCCTATGTACATTGTAAATAGTTGGCTTGTGTTCCTTGTATAACGTGCATGCATTTGGATTGATCAATGGAGAGAACAAAAAAAAATCCAAAAAGACAACATAAATTATTCATTGAAAATTGGCATTTGTATCATTGATTTGGTCTTCAGTTAAATTTCCTTTGGTGCCATTGATCAGTGGGTTGTTATGTTGTTCATTCGTCTGTTCACATATTCATCTACCTTTTCAAATGCACATTTTATGTATGTTGGTTTGTGGGTCCATCCACCTTTTCAAATGCACATTGCATCTGTTTGTTGCATGCCTTCGGGATTTCCACCGACCCTGGGTGTGCCCGACTGTAACATTCTCCAACTTAGATGAGGAGCATTACTATGAGAAAAACACATAAATATAAAAAATTATGCCAAATAAATTCCTATAGATTAACAAATACATAATCATATCGATTTAACCATTATCTAAATGAATCTACAACATGCTAAAATAACTCATAAATGCAACTAATAACTCATTACAACAACATATAAATCGGTGTCATACACAAAGTTCATGCACAACAATTAAAACTCATAAAAACTAGATAAAACACTTATCTTTTTAAAATAGTTTTGCAACTAGCTGCTTGGGATGAACATTCCACCCAACCATAGACTTGTTGTTCCAGATCTCAATAGAAATTCACCCCGAGATGGGGCTAGGAATCCAAAAAAGAGGATGGTCTCTCATTGTCCACTCATAGCTCAAAAAATCCCACAACCCACTAGCATTCTTCTACAATTATACCGGCTTTCCACAAGATCTCTTCCTCTCTACCTGGACAACCCAAGGAATGTACCCCTTCACTACTCTCACTTTATCAGGCATCCCATTAATTAATCAAGGTCTCTCTTGCATAGGTAACCAAGAATCTCACTACTAAGAAACTTAGGGGAGATCATTGCTAGGAAAATTATCAGTAAAACAACAACAATTACTTGTTGTTATAGTGAAACTCACACAAGAGTTCACTCTTCAGACCTAACAACCTGGTTCTTTTGCAATCCTAACAACTTGTTTCTTCAATCTTCAGCTCCAAAAATGGTCCAGAATTCACCCTCCATTGTTGCTCTAGCTCCAGTGCTCTTCTTTCCTATTCTCTGCTTGTTTTCATGCAAAAAAACATGACTATCCAAAATTTATCTCCTTCCCATACGAATTTCCTCTCTTTTCCCCAAGAAAATTGACTCTCACACTCCCTTATGTTGATTGTACCTTAGCCTTGTGCTTCGACTAACTATGGGATGTGACTTCTCACACCCACCCTCTTAGATGTATTCAATGATTGTCTTTAGGAACACTCAACAACAAACATAGAAGGTTCGCTCAAAACATTAAAATCAAGAAAAATATTTGGGAATGAAACTCATGAATAAAAAAAAACCTTTTCTAGACCCCCTCCTCTCTTGTGGATTAATCAACCCCCATATTTTTCCATGTCCACTCAACAGTTGGCATCACATTTTATTTATTAAAATTCAAAAATACAATTCAAATATACATCGCTTAGCCACAACCATACATTATATCTATATTAATCTTTAATTAAACTGTGGATTACTGCAGGGATGTTACATTCCCCCTCCCCTACAATTTTGTACAGTCCTCGGTGCACGACACCATGGAAAAATACATATACGATATTTATATCACAATACTTAGAAAAAAAAAAGAATTTTTATATAACTCCAACAACAGTTCCAACCAAAATCTCTTGTCATGCAATGACTTCCTACAATGATGGGAAATATTTTTAATATTTTTATTTCCTTTATTTGTATTATATTTAAATTATACCAAATATATTTCTCATTTTTTTTTGTTTTTCACTTAGTATCTTGATCATTCTATTTATTTCCAATTCATTTATCAAAAAAACCATTATATATCTTTTATCAATGATATACTCATTCAATTGTGCTTCACTCTGATCATCCTCGGCACTAAATTTTTTTTCCTCTCACGATCCGGCAACCCATGAGCCCATGCGCGACTGATCCAAGGTTCCTCTTGCCGCCATGGAGGCACTGGGCTCCTCCTAGTTTCTTCCCTCGCCGTCCACTCCAACAGCTGAGGACGCCTTTAACCGAATGTTGGCCTCTCTGCCAAAAAAGAAGACTTCTGAACCCCCTAAGTTTTTGAAAAAGTTAGATGATATTCCTGAAATATCCCTCCCCCCAGAGAAATCGATCCAGGTCGCCTTGTCTCTGGCGGATCGTGCCCTTGTGGGACAGTTTACTGGCCTTTGGCCCTTACCAAAAGCAACAGAGAACTGGGTGATCAAAAACTGGAAACCCTTGATCAAGAATAGTGTAACCTCTTACTTCTTGGGGAGAGGCTTCTTTTTGTTCGAATTCACTATAAAAGAGGACAAAGATTTGATATTTCGGAACGGGCCCTATTTCATGGGCCCTCGGGGCTTGGATCTCAACAAGTGGACGCCGGACTTTGATCTAGAAGTGGACGTCCCTATGGCCGTTCTAGTATGGGTCAGGTTGTCAAACATCCCAGTGCACTGTTGGAATTGGGACTCTTTGCAACACATAGGTAACGCACTGGGAAAATTTATTGATTGAGCTAACAATAAGGACCAATATGGTTGTGCCTGAATCTGTGTTGAGTTCGATCTAGAGGTGGGACTACCGGAGGAAATAAAAATCAAATTCGGCAGTTGGACTCATGTGCAAAAATTAGATTACGAGCAGCTTCCTTTCAAGTGCTGAAAATGTCATGTCTACAGACACTTTTCCAGGGGTTGCCCGAGTAATGGAGAGAAAGAAAAAGAGAAGGAGGAAGGCTAGAACCAGATCAAGCGGACAAAAAACTCCCATAAAACCCCCATATCTATGGCTCCAAAAGATAAAGGCCCCCAGTCGGAACCTGAACAGCATGGCCCCTCCCTAACGGTCAAGCAAACAAATTCGGGCCCTTAAGCTCAGCATCAGAGGAAATCTAGGAGGTCGAAAAACAGAAGTCATGGTCCTCTAACAAAGGGGTGCCCTTAGCCCTGAGGATAGGGGAAAGTGCATCTTAAAGCCTCAAGGATAAAAAAGTAGAATTTGAAGAGGAGGAACAAGATTCAGAGGAATTAGAAGAGGAAGGAGAAATAGGGGACACACAAACTTTGGCCAGAAGATCGACAAGAGACCAAAATTCTGCCCGAGATAAGAGAG
This sequence comes from Picea glauca, assembly GCA_000966675.3. NCBI lineage: Eukaryota > Viridiplantae > Streptophyta > Pinopsida > Pinales > Pinaceae > Picea > Picea glauca. The sequence continues at coordinate 428,077 of JZKD02S2068120.1, read as the reverse complement.
AGCAAGAAACCTACAAAGATAAGCTTCAGGGTAGCCAGCAAACCCTTGATAAACTTTTGGCAAAAACCCCAAAGATGACAAGGAATCAGGCTCAGGGCTCCAAGGGAGCCCAACACACCCAAAAAAAAAAGTGATGAAGGTCATCTCCTGGAATTGCAGGGTTATGGGGAACAAAGTGAAAGAAGAAGTCATGAGAAGCCTCATAAGAATAGAAGCCCATGATATTCTATTAATCCAGGAGAAAAATGGAGTGCAAAGACTTCCTTCAAGTTAGCAAGAAATTATGGAAGAAAGGTGGAGGATTGGTCGTTTCAGCTCGAGGAGCCTCGGGTGGGTTGGGCTCTCTTTGGAACAGCAGAAAGTACGTACTGATCACTGAAATTACAAATGACCATTGGTTATATTTGAAAATTCAGCTTATGGACACAAAGGAGGTCATCAGCCTCTTCAATGTTTACGCACCAGTCAACGCAAGGGAAAAAAAGGTTTGTTGGGACTCCATCAGGTATCTGGCAGAAATGGAGAATGTGGAAAATGTCATCATCACTGGCGATCTTAATCTCACCTTGCTTTGGTCAGAGAAGTGAGGAGGCAGTATTGTTAGGAGCCCGGCAAGAGAATGGGTGGAGGACCTCATGCAAGAGTGGGATCTTCTSGACATCAAGCCCTCCAATGGTAAGTACACTTGGTCAAATAAAAGAATCGGACCTGGTCATAYTGCAGCAAGACTTGATAGATTTCTTGTTCAAAGTTCTTTCCTTCTTTTAGGTCCAGAGGCTAGTATGCATATTCTCCCTTACAGTGTTTCAGATCATAAGCCCATCAAACTTGAATTCCTGGCACAAAAAAATCTAGGCCCTATACCTTTCAGATTTAGCCCTTTATGGGTCAAGGAACCAGACTTCATGAAGAAGGTAGAGGAAAGTTGGAGGGAGCCTGTCAAGGGATCTTCCTTCTACGTCTAGGAGGAAAAAATCAGAAGAGTGAAAGCAGTCTTGAAAAGTTGGGCCAAAACCTTCCCTAATCCATCTTCTGAAAGAAAACAAGTTCAAGCCAGCCTGGAGCTCCACCAACTACAGACGGAAAGTGCATAAATCACAAAAGAAATTTTAGACAAGGAAGCAGATTTACAGCAGAAGTTTCACAAGGCTTGTTTGTCGGAGGAAGAATATTGGAGACAGAAATCTCATAGCATTTGGCTAAAAGAGGGAGATAGTAACACCTCCTTCTTCCATAAACAAGCCCAAGCGAGAAGAAACTTTAACTCCATCTAAGAAATCAAAGAAGATGCCACTACTCACAAAGATTTCGCCAGCATCAAAAGGGTAGCTTACTCCCATTTTAAAAACCTTTACAGTGAAGAAGGGGAGAGGGACCAGAATTCCAAGTTCCTTGATGTAGTACCTTCAAACATCACCAATAGAATCAACCAGATTCTCGAAGCTAAAGTAACCAAAGAAGAAATTAAGGTTTCCCTCTTCACCATGGAGCCCGATAAAACCCTCATACCAGATGGGTTTAAAGCCAGATTTCTCCAAACCTGTTGGCAGATAGTCGAAAAGGATTTGCATGAACTAGTCCTGAAATCCCAAGCCTGTCAGAAAATTGGGGGCAGCACTAATTCTGCCTTCCTTGCCCTCATCCCTAAGGAAAAGGGAGCCAATGCCTTCAACAGATTTCGCCCTATCTCTCTTTGCAATATTGGTTGCAAGCTAATAACAAAGGTGATAGACAGTAGATTGAAAAGTATACTCCCTTCTATTATCCCTGTGAATCAAGGGGGTTTTTTTCAGGGGAGACAGACCGAGGAAAAAATCATCTTAGTTCAAGAGGCAATACACTCAAGTCTACTTCGAAAAGAAAAGGGTATGGTCGTCAAACTTGATCTCGCAAATGCCTTTGATTGTGTCAGACACAGCTTTCTCTATGACGTTATGCACAAGTTTGGATTCGGGAATAACTTCATCAACTGGATTTGGTTTTGTATCTCTGAACCTTGGATTGCTCCTTTGGTGAATGAGCGAGCAGCAGCTTTCTTCAAAGCCTCAAGAGGGCTCCGACAAGGGTGCCCCCTTTCTCCCCTCCTCTTCGTCCTCCAAGATTCTATTTTAAGCTTTTACTTGGAAAAAAAACAGGCAGACCAAGAGATAATGGGCCTGAACATTGCAAGAGGAGTCAAAAATGTTAATCATGCATTGTTCGTCGATGATTCTCTGTTGTTGGGTGCAGCCAATTTGATTTCAGCCTCTCGCTTCAAAGGAGTGTTGGATGATTACTGTGATGCAATGGGAAGTATCCTAAATAAAAGGAAATGCCATATTTACTATTGGAATGTTCCTGGCAGCACTCTCAATGCCATCTCCAAATGCTTGGGCTTTGCAGCCTCTTCCAACTGGTCTTCTTTCAAGTACCTGGGGCTTCCAATTTTTCAAACGGCAGCCTTTAGTAAAGACTAGCTCCCTCTTCTAGATCACTTCAAGCTCAAGATTTAGGCCTAGGGTTTCTCTTAGCTCAACCATGCTGGTAAAACAATGCTTATTAAGGTTATCCTCAACAACCTCCCAATCTTTCAATTTTCTGTCATGTTGGCTCCAGCTTGTATCCTCAAGAAAATGGAAGATTACATTTGTAATTTCTTTTGGAAAGGCGGTAAACAAAACGAAAAGAGAATCCCCCTGGTAAGCTGGGACAAAATCACCAAGCCCCTGCTGGAAGGCGGTCTGAATTTTAAAGATCTCAGCATTCAAAATGTGGCAATGGGAGCTAAGCAAGTTTGGAAAATAATCGCTCCAAAGCCTGGCTGGGCACAAACTGCTCTGTGGAAAAAATACTTTAGGGATCAAAGAAAACGTTGTCTCGACAGCCCCCTTCCAAAAAATGGATCGCATCTCCTCAAGCTCTGCGTTAAAGTTGTCCCTTTGATAAACCTACATGTGTTTTGGATACCGGGCAATGGCAAACTTATTAAAATCTAGGAAGGCAGCATCATGGATAATCCCCCACTCACCGAAATCAGTTCACTGTGCACGCTTCGAGCTTGGATGGACAACGTGAGATTCATCACGCTATGGGATATCTCTTGCTAGGAAGACTCCAACTAGATTGGTTGGAAGATGCTACAGGTGCCTTTGGAGCTAAAGCAAGATTGTGAAATGCTTCTCACTTACCTGAAGGGCATGGCCTCGATTCACACTAGGAGACAAGATAAACGCGGACAGGGCTCCCGATCGAGTAGCTACACAGTGTCTCTAGGCTATGAAAAACTGTTGAAACAACCTCACGTCCCTCCTAACCCTGCAACTTGGAAGGGGCTTTGGAGCCACAAAACAATTCCTAAAATAGATTTCTTCTATTGGCTCATGTGTCACAATAGAATTATAACAGGGGATTGCTTGAAGAAAAGAGGTATTCATGGGCCCTCTCGATGCATAATGTGCCTCGAAAATGAAGAGAATCTTAGTCACTTAATGCTGGAATGTAAGTTTGCTCAAGAGATTTGGAACGAGGCTCTGGAACCATGGAGTAACACTCTTACATGTCCCACCTCCATCGTTGAGTTGTTTTCTACCTAGCTTAGCAACTATCCAGGGGTACTTCCAAAAAATGAAATCTTCAAGGTGCTCTGGTACTCCTTGCCAAAAATCATTTGTTGGCAAATATGGCTTGAAAGGAACAAGAGAATTTTCAGACTTCAAGTGCAGGAGGGGAAGCTTGTCTCAGCCAAAATCAAACACCAACTGAAAGAAATCTTGGGCATCCAGCTTGAGGTAACCAATTTAAGCTAGCGGGAAATTGATTAGGGAGAAAGGTTGGGCCTCCAGTTTGCACAAGTGGCGAGACAAAGCAAGCCAAGCAAAGTTTGGCAAATTAGACTCAACGAAAAAGACTTTTCAGCCTAGTTGCATAACCATTCTCAACACACTCTTCTCTTCGACGGGGTAGCCAAAGGCAATCCTGGGAAAGCTGGTGCAAGTGGTGTCATTAAGAATCCAGTAGGAAAAATTGAGCATAGATTCGCCTGGGGCTTGGGCCACAATACCAGCATCCAAGCTGAAGCTCTTGCTCTGTTTCAAGGTCTCAAGCAAGTCAAAGAGCTAGGCATCAAAGAGGTTAATGTAATTGGTGACTCTTAGTCAATTATAAAAGCTATAGTGGACAATTCTCCTCCCAAAGACCTCAGATTAGCAATATTGGTGACAAGAATCAAATCCCTAACTAAGTCCTTTTAGAGTATAAATTTCTTCCATGTGCTGAGGGAGAATAACAAGGACGCTGATGCAGAAGCCAACAAAGCAGCTCTTCTTTCAGTCAGCTCCCTTCTAAGAGATAGGGACGAAGATTGGGATCCCATTCCTTAAGATCGTTCAGTACTCTCATGTTCTTCCACATTTCACTGGACCAGTTCATCTGTATTCACAAGTTAGGAAAAATAACGGAGATTGAATCGTTGGCTAGTTGTAGAAACCTATGGTTTACGAGTATTCGGGCATTTGAAGTACTCGTTGTAAAGGAAAACTTGGCTTCTCCTCACATTTTGTAATCTGATTAAAGGAATTTACGCCAAGTGCTAAATACAATCCCATATCCGTTCCTGTAAAAAAAAAATGATATACTCATTCAATTATTATAAGAGAAGCTATGTTAGACAATTTTCCCACAAATAACTATATATATGATAAATCAACATAGTTTCAGTTTGAAAAATCTTCTCATACCATATCATCTACTCACTTTTTGAAAAACAACTTAATTTTTATACATGTATATCACTTCAAACAAACAAGCATAAATATGAATTACATGATTATATTGAATCAAACATTTTTTCATCGTGATATTTATAATAGTAAATGATGTGAGTTAATTCATTGAAATCCATCTGATTGTGATGATAGACTAATATTCTTATACTCAAAAGAATCATTATTAGTACCTTCCAAAGGAACTATAGCATTCAATAACCTATTGACTGCCTATTAATCCAGTGTTGACCAAAAATTTCCGAGGATTTGTTAAAGTTTCACATTAAAATTTTTTTTTTTTTTTTCAATTTTTTGAAAACATTGTTTTGATGATCCTATTGGTTGTTAAATCGAACCTCTTATTGCCCAGGGGGCGGCGGTTCATAAATGCGGGTGTGCGGTGGCTTTCAACTATTTTTTACTATTTGAAGATAATGTTCCCTCTAACAATTAAAATAAAATAATTATCATTAGGGGTAGGAAGGGAATTTCTATTGTTTGTTTGTATCGACACCGCTTAAATTCATTTCAATTCTTCGTGGGTTCGGGTACAATTTCTAGGGTTTTCTTCAAATTTGAGGGTTTTTCGGGCAAATTTTGAGGGTGTTGAGCATTTCCAAGGATTTTTGCCTCATACCTAAGTTTCTCTGCTTCAAATTCGGTCATTCAGGGCGAGTTTATTTCAATAATCCACTCAGGGTTTGGTCGTTTTCTTGATCAATTAGGGCGATTTTAGAAAAAAAAAATATGGGCAAGAGGAAGGAACGATGGCATGCAGACCAAAGCGCGGCAGGCCGAAGAGTTAAGCTGGATCTCTGGAATGATGACACCATGGTTCGCAGCAAACCAATGGGTAAGTTCTCAATTTAACACTCATTTTTGAAGTTTTATCTTTCAGAGTAAAGTTTGAAAATAATTACAAATTTTTGCTAAGGGTTATATTTTTGTGTTATTAAGAAAAAAATAATTAATTTCTGCTTTCTATGAACTCCCTTGGTTTATGTCCATTGATAATGTCAGAAATTAATATATGTGCCTTCTCATGCCCGTCAGGTATGCCTTTTACTGGTGTAATTTTAAAATTTTTGTATTTGCGCTATATTTGATAAAACATAAATTAAATTATGTGTTCTGCAAGAGCTGTTGTGTTTGGTTGTTTATAATGTGTTAGCTTTGTTGGTCGTACCAATGTGGCTACATGTCTTTAGGGGATTATAGCCCATGTCTGAGCATTCCAAGTGTTTCTTGGCCTTAATCCGCTCAATTATGTTTATAATGTCATTGTTGTGGCTTTTTATAACCGTCTTCCCGCAAAATTAAAGGAATTTTATTTAGTTACAAATTACGAAATGCAAGCCGCAGGTTTTCCAACTATCATAGTCAAACCTATTACCAACGATCAAGCAACTGTGATAAAATCTCCTCAGCTCCAAAGCATCTTGGATGTACAGTAAAAAAGTTTAACTACTAAAAATGTTGGTTTTTAAATGATTTTAATACACTAACAAATATAGAAAACAAATTTACTTACAAGAAGTCAAAACCCTAATAATTACTACAATACTAATAATATAAGATGAGGTGTGGAGATACCCATAACCATATTGTTTCTTTGTGGATGAGAGATTTCGATTATAAATCAAGTGGACAAGGGATTTTGATTTAAATCTAGTGCTTTTAGTTTTAATGTGAAAAGTGACACTAAACTATGTATTTATATAAGATGGTTTCACATTTGGTTAAGTTATTAATGTCATTTTAGAAATTTAGTGGATAATGCATTTCTAATATAAATCCAGTCCTCGTCGGCTCTGTTTTTTTAATGTGAAAAGTGACATGACATTTGTAAAGAGGCTAGTATTTAAGACACCTAAATACTACTATATCAGTATATAAAATATACAAAACTATTTAATATTTTTTAAATTTATTTTAATATAATAATAAATATTAGTATAAGCGATTTTAAAATTATATGAAGAACTAATTTTAAATTTAAATACCCAGATCTTGGTGGCAATGCTTCCTCTGGAAACACACTGGTGTTGTCCATGGGTGTTGTCCTCTAGTTCTTTAAATATTATTCCCAATGGCAAAAGTATGTTTTCAGAATTCATATAGTGTGGCATTGCCATGGCTACCATCAGTCACCTCAGATGTATTGAAAAGTATTACATACTCTTTATTACAGGTTGTCAGGCAAGGTTGAACAATGGGTGCCATTTGACGGCCTTGATAATGTGTCTACATTTAAAAACACTCATCAAACTATTTATCAATTACACAATTATTTATCAACTTGTGAAGTTCATTTGGTGATGCTAGTTGGTATTGCTCATAACAAAAAATATTTAATAAATACATCAATACATTTTCCATAACCTATATATATATATATATATATATATATATATATATAAGATATCTACATTTAGAAGATAAAGAGATTAAAATAAGGCATTGAGTGTACTCATGGCATTCGCAATAATACGGTTAACAATAATCCTTTTCTATCATTTTGTATATGTAACAAGATATTATATTTTGTAACAAATACATCTACAAGACAATAATCTGTATTCACCATTACGCATCAAAATAAAGTAACAATTATAGTTATTGTTTTAAGATTCATGTGGTGTGAAATTTGAAGGAATTATTCTGGATTAACCACAACATTAGTGAAATTGCAACAGAGAGTTGTCTCTCTTTTGGTAATAAGAATTTTTTTTCAATATTTTTATGCAGAGGACAACTTTGTCCCGCTTCCAATTTTCTTTTACAGATTCAATACTCCACACCTTCCACTCGGGCACATCAGTGTCTGAAATCCATTGTGCTTTGGAAAATAAATCAAAAATATATATATAAATTCAACTTTACAAAGACACTTAATTATAGGAGCAACTCCATTCATATTTAAAAAAAAAAAATGTTAAGCTTTATAAGGCCATTGGATTGTGGGAGCAACTTCACTCACCTTAGAAAAGAGAAGGCAATCCAAGGTCATGCCCTACTTTGTGACTGTGATATACAACTTAGAAAAGAGAAGGCGTTCCAAGGTCATGCCCTGCCCTGCGATGTTGATAAACAATTTAGTCTCATTATGGCTTTAAATCATCATTTATTTCCAAACCTACTTGGCAGGGACTAAGCTGCAATGTAACACTTGTTTATCTTATCAATGATAATATCCATTTAATTCATAACATGAGAAGATATGTTCGAATGTTTTCGCACAAATAATTCAACGGGTATATGATATTATCAAAGCAGTTCCAATTTAACAATATTATTATATCTTATGATGTACGTGTTTAAAAAAAATGATTTAATTTATATAAATATATGAATGCTCTAAATGTCTAAAAAGATATTATTTTAAACGGGTATAAATATGAATTACATGATTATGGTTAATTACAATCTCCTAGTTGTTTATTATTCTTTTCTAAAAAACTAGCATTAACTAGCATGTTCAATGTACCATTGAAGTATTATATTGAAGTCTGTGAAACATGGTATTGTTTTTAACTTATATAAATATATGAATGCTCTAGATTTCTTAAGAGTTGTTCCTTTAAACGTGTATAAATATGAATTGCATGACTATGGTTAATTACAATCTCCTAGTTGTTTATTATTCTTTTTGGAAAAACTAGCATTAACTAGCATGTTCAATGTACCATTGACGTATTATATTAAAGCCCGTGAAACATGCTATTGTTTATTAATAATGGGTGACAAAACAAAAGAAGAATTATTATCTGGATAGTCTCTTCCTAAATGATTGTCAAATTATATTATGCTTATAAACAAATAAAATTTTGATTTCTCGGAAAATAGGTTTGAAAGTAAGATAATCAAATATACCTTTATTTCTTTGTTTTATAGCTTAAACTTTGCAACGTGATGTCCTAAAGTTAAGTTTTTATGTGCTCTAACACAACAAGCATTAAACGTAATATACATTCTCTTTGTTTTATAGCTTAAACTTTGCAGTGTGATGCCCTAAAGTTAAGTTTTTATGCCCTCTAACACAACAGGGATTAAACATGATATACATTTGTTTCCGACATATTCACATTTTTCCGTCCACGAAATCTAAAGGTTAAGAAATTTCCCATTCTTTATTTTTTTAATTATGTATCAAATTTTGTATATGTACATTATTGTCTTATTAGACTCATTGTGTTCTAACTATTCACATTATTAAAGGCATATTTTCTTTTCTTTTTTTAATTACGTATCTAATTTTTTATATGTACATTATTGTCTTATTAGACTCATTGTGCTCTAACTATTCACATTAATAAAGCATATTTTCACTTCGGCTCATAATTTAACACTTGTGCTACTACCTCAAAATATGTTAATTTCATTATGCTTTAACTATTCGCATTAATAAAACATATTTTCACTTTAGCTTAGAACTTAACAGTCAGCGCTACTACCTTGAAATATGCTAATCTCGCTTTAAAGGTCGATCCAAAACCTCTTCGCTAAGAGAATATCAATCAAAAACTTCCACACTCTCGTAAGAAATAAAATTTTGCACACTTTTCTCAAGAGTCATTGGAAAGATAAACATGTATATGCACCTTTAGATATGTCACGAATTAAAATTGGTTTTTTGTGAACTCAAGCAGTTATGGCGTTGAGGCCTTCAATGTCTCGTGTGGTGTTGATGCTAAAAATTGTGCATGGTTTATGTTATGAGATTCACATGGGTGTTACATGTCCATGTGTAACACCTATGTGAACCTCATAACATAAACCTATGTGAACCTCAACATCGACACCACCTGAGACACTGAAGGCCCCAACGTTGCATTGACACCACCCGAGACATTAAAGGCCTCAATGTTGCAGCGGCTTGAGTGCACAGAAGATGAATTTTAATTCCTGACATATTGTTGCCAATAATATCCCTCTGCAAGTGTTTGGTGAAGTATTAACTCCTTTTGTTACATTTTGTTTTTGTATTTCTAGCAAAGCATTGAACTATTACAATACCTGCCAAAGCATTGAACTATTACAATACCTCCCAAAGCATTGAACTGTTACCATACCTGACAATCCATGAAGAAGGGGACTTGCTACTATGTAGCTTCTCTTGTTAAAACAAGCAAATTTGAATGTGACGCATGATTAAACAAGTTCATAACATATATTCAATAAATTCTTCATTCAAATTTTAACCAATGCATGTGTGAATTATGAGCAAACATTTTTGAATGAGAGAAGACCTACTTAGCAGCATGGTAAGGACTTTGAGTAATCGGTAAAGATGGTCCAATAGTGTATAGCCCCTCTGTGTTTTATAACATTACCACCACGTACCTTACAAGTTGGTTGAACTTGCAATTGACTTAGAACTATGGCTTTGTACAACAACTCTTCAATATGAGGAAATTTATTAACAATACTTAATATTCAAAGGATTTACTCCTAATTTAAAGGTTGGGCCTTTCTCATTTAAATCAAATGAAATCGAAGGATTTAGGAGGGTTGATCGAGAGATTTTGCGTGCGATCATCATTGAATTTGAAAGAAGGTTTAGCACATGTGCCATCAATGCCATGGATTACAATTATTGTGAAATGTTGGAACTTTGGGGAGCCCAATGATTTATCAAGGATATTTTTAAAAGTGAACATCCAAAGTTTTCACATGCCTTAATATATTATCGATCACTTTTGAAAGATGACCTTTGTATCCTTCAAAACACCTCGATAGATTATCAATGTAATTCAAAACATTGCATATTTTAAGTGTGAAGAGACCCAATACATTATACATTATGAGGGAGATTCAAAAGTAGATGATCAGATTTTGTTAAGGGCTTGATATCTTATTAATGGCTTTCAAAATAAGTGTTTTTCAATATTAAAAACCCCTTGATGAGGTGTTGAAACATTTGAAGGATTATTCTTGATCAAAAGAAAGGAAGAGTGATGAACCATTAGGTGCTTTTGAAAGATGTAAAAGTGTATATTTAAAAAGTGTTGGATGGACTATCGATGCAATTTGAAAGATGTATTCTTGTATTCAATAGTGTCTTGATGGTGTATTGTCTTGATGGTGTATTGGAAAGTTTAAAAAGATGGTCATTCTAAGATGTGATAGTGTTATTGGTACTTTGAAAAGAAAGTGATGCAAAGATTAAACAAGGTCTGATAGAATATTAGGACCTTTTGAAACAAGCTCATTTGAATATTAAAAAGTCGCCTTGACAATCTATGGAGGATGTCCAAAAGATTAACACGTCGAAGTTTTTAAGTGTCTTGATAGAGTATCATGCCATTTCAAAATATAGCTAGTAGGAAAGATGAAACTCCCTTGATGAACTATGGAGGGATTTCAAATATGGTTCCATGTGAACTTTGAAAGTCACCCAATGAAGCATTGAGCACTTTCAAAAGATGTGCATTTGAAAGTCGAAAGAGACTTGATGGACTTCTTCTCATCACGATGATGAACTGGTCTTGAGGTTCATAACATTGACATACAATAATTTTAATGTCGTTATTTGTGAACTTTTAATGGATAGAACTATTATCAATTGATTGGGGCAATTCAAAGATAGATGGTTCAAATTCATTAATTCCCTAATAGCCTATTGAGTGAGATAGAAAAATGCACATTAGAAATAAGAAAATGGTCGATTAATAAGTTATGTTGAAAAGATCATTTCAAGAAAGTATATGAGAGATACATTCATTAGTTATAAATTCACATGCAAAAGAAAGCTAACACATTTGAATGATAACCTCAAACCACCCCTTAATCCATAACAACCATTTCCCAACCAACCATATACTATTTTTCGAAGACCAACATGAAAACATCAAGAAGCAAGTCCAATGTATATGGTTCAAGGAATTTAGGAAAAATAAAAGAGGAGCACTAATATTAAAGGATTGTCATTCATCAAAATAAACCAAATGAACATAATTCTAGACACTTGCCTCATGGATGAAGACTTTAATATTCTCATTATAGATAACTCATTTAACTTCACCAACCATTGTGGAAAGGCTTATAATTAGAAGTAGTAGACATAAGATAGTGAGAACAAATACCCTAACTTATATTTATATTTAACAAGCATATGTTGTGAAGCAACTTAGTCCTTGCATATTTAGGGATAGTTTCCCTATGTACATTGTAAATAGTTGTCTTGTGTTCCTTGTATAACGTGCATGCATTTAGATCGATCAATGGAGAGAACAAAAAAAAATCCAAAAAGTCAACATAACTTAGTCGTTGACAAGTGGCATTTGTATCATTGATTTGATCTTCGATTAAATTTCCTTTGGTGCCATCGATCAGTGTGTTGTTATGTTGTTCATTCGTCTGTTCACATATCCATCTACCTTTTCAAATGCACATTTTCCATATGTTTTTTTGTGGTTCCATCCACCTTTTCAAATGCACAATGCATCTGTTTGTTGCATGCCTTCGGGATTTCCACCAACCTTAGGTGTGCCCGGCTGTAACATTCTCCAACTTAGATGAGGAGAATTACTATGAGAAAAACAAATAAAAATAAAAACTTATGCCAAATAAATTCCTATAGCTTACCAAATACATAATCATATTGATTTAAACATTATCTAAATTCATCTACAACATGATAAAATAAAACATAAATGAAACTAATAACTCATTACAACAACATATAAATCAGTGTCATACACAAAGTTCATGCACAACAATTAAAACTCATAAAAAATAGATAAAACACTTATCTTTTTAAAATAGTTGTGGAACCAGCTGCTTGGGATGAACATTCCACACAACCATAGACTTTTTGTTCCAAATATCAATAGAAAGTCACCCCAATATGGGGCTAGGAATCCACAAAAGAGGATGGTCTCTCACTGTCCACTCATAGCTCAAAAAATCCCACAACCCACTAGAATTCTTCTACAACTATCTCGATTTTCCACAAGATCTCTTCCTCTCTACCTGGACAACCCAAGGAATATACCCCTTCACTATCACTCCATCAGGCATCCCATTAATCTATCAAGGTCTTTCTGGCACAAGTAACCAGGAATCTCACTATTGAGAAACTCAGGGGAGATCATTGCTAGGAAAATTATCAGTAAAACAACAACAATCACTTGTTATAATGAAACTCACACAAGAGTTCACTCTTCAAACCTAACAACCTGGTTCTTTTCCAATCCTAACAACTTGTTTCTTCAATCTTCGGCTCCAAAAATGGTCCAGAATTCACCCTCCATTGTTTCTCTAGCTCCAATTCTCTTCTTTACTATTCTCTGCTTGTTTTCATGCAAAAAAACATGACTATCCAAAATTTATCTCCCTTCCCATACAAATTTCCTCTCTTTTCCCAAAGAAATTTGACTCTCACACTCCCTTATGTTGATTGTACCTTATCCTCGTGCTTCTAATAACTATGGGATGTGACTTCTCACACCCACCCTCTTACATGTACTCAATGATTTTCTTTAGGAACACTCAACAATAAAAATAGAAGGTTCACTCAAAACATTAAAATTAAGAAAAATAATTGGGAATTAAACTCATGAATAAAAAACCTCTTTTCTAGACCCCCTCCTCTCTTGTGGATTAATCAACCCTCGTCTTTGTCCATGTCCACTCAGCAGTTGGCATCACATTTTATTTATTAAAATTCAGAAATACAATTCACATATACATCGCTTGGCCACAGCCATACATTATATTTACATTAAGAATTAATTAAACTGGGGATTAATACAGGGTTGTTACATTCCCCCTCCCCTACAATTTTTTACAGTCCTCGGTGCAAGACACCATGCCAAAATACATATACATAATTTACATCACAATACTTAGAAAAAAAAGAATTCTACAATTTTTATATAACTCCAACAACAGTTCCAACCAAAATATCTTGTCCCTGTCAACCAATTGACCCAAGGAATGTACCCCCTTCATTGCTCTCAGTCCATCGGGTTGTACCATTATTTTATAAAGGCACGTGTTGGATGTAGGCCAAATCAGAAAGAAGTGTTGTTTTCGGAGGAGAAGCATGCAAGAGGAAAAAGATAGTTGGAAGGAAAATCAGCACACGTGCATGCATGGAAGACCTAACAATGCTAGGTTTAGAGTTTTTGTAATGCATTGTAATGGTTGGTGAGCCGAAGATATAAATAAGTAGTACTTAGGAGAGAGAGATAGAGACACAGAGAAGGAAAGAAAGAGATAGAACTATAAGAACTGTATGACTCATTAAGTTGGTGAGCTAAGGGAGGGATGAGTGACTCGATCCTGAGGGTTAGATCGCAGGCTGAGGAGCCTAGTATGATCTAGTCAGCCTCGCAGGGATCGAGGAGCCTATGGGAAAGAGGGAGAACTAATATTGTAACCACTGGCGGCGTGGGGTATTTCCAAACTATAATAAAATCTTGAGAGCCAAATATTTGTGGACGTAGCCTAGGAGGGGGTGAACCATGGTAACATTGTGTTATTTGACTGAATGATTGTGTCTTTGTGTCTGATTAGTTGATGAATGTTGAATGAATGAAGTAATTAAGTAGATATGGTATTTTGCATGCATGCATAGAATGAATGTTATAACTAGATGTTAAATGGATTGAATAAAGGTTAAGGTACACAAACACAGACCTCCCTCAGTCTCAGGTTGCAAACACCTGAGTATTGTAGCCACCCATAGAGCTATCTTGGGTGAGACTGTGCAGTACATTCTGTGTATTGCGTTGCCCTTTGGTTTACCAGAGGGGCCGATAGTCTTTAAGGGATTTTGTTGGGAATCTTATTAGTTCTGAACCAGGGTCAAACTGTAAGGGTCAATTAGAATCAGAATACCCCATAAGGAATCCTCAAGACTAGTAGAAGAAGAGTAGATAGATAAAATGGAAAAAACAACAAATGGTTTTGTTGTCGGCTGATTGGAAGGAAAAGGGATTGAGTGTATGAGATATGCTGAAAAAATGTCAAAAGAATACGGGGTGGGATGACCAGAAGGTGAAATAATGTGAATCTAAAAGGGGATGTTGAGGTCGTGGAATCCCACAAAAGCATAGATAGAGAGTTGGTTGAAGACAAAGGAGCTAGAGTTTGCACAGAAAGATAACAGAAACCCGAAGTTAACACCGCGTAAATATCTTGACAAGTACATATTAACCAACTTGCATGAAGTCTTTTTCTGTGATTTCCCACAATCGGATCAGACACCTAGAGTGGAATCTTAAAGAGATTGTGCAGCTACAACGAGTTGATAATAATTTTACGCATGCAATAGATTTCTAGCTAGACAACATTGTTGTCAGATTTATCACAGAGTTTGCAGTAGATACATCAAATTCGTACAGTGCAGCTGAACAAGAATTCTTGAAGGGACTGCAAGGTAGGTACATCAGATCATTATACACTTCCATTAAGACATTGCTATATAAAAAAGGTATAATGACAATGGATTCAAACAGCTAAACTTCCCTATGTGCATGGGGGAAGGGGGGAAGCACTAACAGGAAAAGGAAAAATGGAAGGAGAAGGGGATAAAGGAAAGAAGGAGGAGGCCTTGGACCCAATTATGATGTACGACGGCCAGATCAAACGGATCATGGCAACAGTTGGAAAGACGCGCAGTGGATTATCCTACCAATATAAGGTGAACACCAAGAAGAGAGTCGTAGCCGCGAGGGAAGTCTTGGTAAGTGATGAAGAGGAGGTAGAGGATCTTCGGGCTATGGAGCAGACTGAGGAAATCCTTCACGTGAAATATGAGAGGAAGACGAGAGGTCTAAGAGCGGAAATAGAAGGCAACACTCCTATCCATATCATTGTTAGTGTGGAACCCATAAACCCATGTGTGACTAACACACCAAGAATAAAACCATCGTTTAGACAACCAAATTTTGGAAGAAGGAAGATAGCAAGAAGTACATCTACACAAGGAATAGCAACTGGGGGAGCCAGTTCAGGAAGCAGTAGTCAAGTATCTACACTGCACAGAGTTAGTAGTTCAACATTCAAGATGGCAAGACATGGTCCAACCATCAGGTTACCAGAAATCAAAGGAGAAGTGTCAGAGGACCCATAGAAGCACCTATTTATCAGTGAAAAGATTTGGAAAGCAAAATAGATCATGAACGAGGACACTAAACTTGCACAGTTAGCTATCACGTTAAGAGATCATGCACTGGATTGGTATATAGTTTAGCTACAAACAGTCCGCCAGGGACAACCAGAACGATTGAAGATATCAAGAATTTGTTGATAAATAAGTTATAGAAGCTGAGTTTAGAGGATCAATACATGAACAAGATGATAGAGATCAGAAAAAAACCAGGAGAATCTGTATGGGAGATTGACCAGAGATTCAAATGACTAAAGGGAAAGATAAAATACATTATGATAGATATGCAGCATGGGAATTTGTTCATCAATTCATTGTTACCACACTTGAAATATCCACTACGACAACAGAAGTTTCAAACGTAGGTAGAGGCTCTCCAGGAAGCCCTGCAACTGAAAGAAAACCGATATCATAAGACAGATCCAACCATCGAGGAGTTGAAGGAAGATCTGAAGAACTTAAAATTCCAGCTAAACCATAACAAGAACAAGGACAAAAGAGAATTCATTTGGTGTACCACATGTAGGACAAAAGGACACCATAACAATGAATGTCCAACATTCACGCAGTACATGGCAGCAGGAATTCCAAATCCATTACCAATAGGAGGACTATTGTGTGAGATCTGTAAAAAAGAGGGTGATGATCCATACCACTGCCCAATGATGCAAAAGTACCAGACAGTACCGAAGAGCTTGTATTGCAGCTTTTACAAGTTAGTAGGACGTGATGACAAAGATTGCAAAACCATGGACTTGATGAGGGAAATAACATCACATGCATATAGGGTACAGGTAGAAATGATGATCGGGCAAGCTGCGCCCCAGTTTAATCAAGTACCAGCCCCGTACAACACTGCACAACAATAGTATAACATTGCCCAGCAACCATACAACACTGCACAGCCACAATATAATACCATGCAACCACACTATAATATCGCACAGTATAACCAGGCACCTCAGTATAATGCACCACGAGGGGATCGATCTGGCTACAGAGGTGGAGGAAGAGAAAGAGGAGGCTTTGAAAGAGGTCGAGGACCAGTGGTATGTCACAATTGTCAACAACCAGGACACTCTGCAAAAGAATGTCCACTTCCACCAATGATTTGTATGTATTGTCATGCATCGGATCATGAAACGGAAGAATGATCGACGTTATTAGGGAAGATCCAGGAGAAGAAAAATTAGAACAATCAGA
The DNA here is from genome assembly GCA_000966675.3 of Picea glauca. Classification (NCBI taxonomy): domain Eukaryota; kingdom Viridiplantae; phylum Streptophyta; class Pinopsida; order Pinales; family Pinaceae; genus Picea; species Picea glauca. The sequence goes on along the minus strand of JZKD02S2068120.1, from coordinate 411,013 downwards.
ATGTTCAGTGGATTTTAGCAGAAGTGATGGATGAAGAAAGAAACATCAACATAGTTACACAAGGCAGAGCTAAAACAGGAAATGACACAATACGATAAGAGTTGTCACAACTCCAATGGGTGAAGAAGAATGTCGAACCAAGGAAGTAGTTTGACACACAAAACAAGAAGGAGATATTCAAGCAAGCCAGAAAATAATTCTTGAAGCCAGACATTGCATCGACAGGAACCACACAGCATAGTAAGGAATTACCAGAGTACGAGATGCCTAGCATTGGATCACACCAAAGGAACACATCCCATGAGACAAGTAAGTACCATTAAGGATTTTTTACAATCCTATGTTAGACTATTAAATGATCCATCCTCTGTTAAAGTATTACAAAATATGCTAGAAATATGTATCATAGAAGCAGAAGGAAAGTTAGAACAGAAAATAGTCAACCACCTACATACAAGGAGGATAACAAGTAAGGAATTCAGAATGAATGCCAACATTGGATATTTTAACATGGGAGATATTATATTGGATTTAGGATCTGAAGTTAATGTATTACCCAATAAGACATGGCAATGTATGGGAGATCCCACATTAGGATATTCACCGGTTTAGTTGAAAATAACAAATCAACATAGAGTTCTACCGATTGGAAGACTAAAAGGAGTAACAGTAGACCTGGATGGAGTGGGGACTAAAGTCGACTTCGAAGTAATCAAGATAGTGGATGGCACAACACATTATCTGACATTACTAGGTTTGGATTGAGATTTTGATAACCGGGCCATAATCAACTTAAATATGCGGAAGATGACCTTTGAGTCAGGCGAATACAGAGTCATCGTGCCATTGGACCCATCAAAAGAAGAAAGGTTCGTAGAGCCTACTTGCTTGGACCTGGAGGAAATTAATTAGTTCTATAGAACAACTGCATGATACGAAGATTATGTAAACCCAACTGCAGATGGGGTACTCAGTTGGTGAAGCATCACCTCATTTGCATTAGACTCAGATACGGACTTAGAAAATTGTCAACAGAGGTTACATGAGGTCTCCACAAGAAGATGTGCAAGAATAGACCACACAGTAAGATGTGTAGGTGTTAGAAAAACAGGACCACAGAGAAATAAAATAAAACAAATGTGGAAACAAAACACAGAAGATACAAAATAAAATAGAGACACAGATTTACGTGGTTCACCCAGTGTGGGCTACGTCCACCAGAGAAATTGTCAGGTCCTTCCTTTATTATTATCTAGCAAATGAAGGGATACAACCTACAGCAAAACACATTGTAACTTCCTCTTCTTTCTCTCAAAGTCTCCTCTCTCATAATACAATCATCGCCATCAACCATAGCCGCAATACATTTCCCTCATAAAAGAGGGTTTCCTTCTAGGGAAAAAAACCCTAACATAATCTCTATCGTTAGATCTGTGACCTTATAATGAACAGTCCAGATTTACAATGAAATTACAATATACATTTACAAGGCAATTTTTCCTTCGGGGGCTTCACCCCCGAACCCCCGTTGGGGGCCCGCTTGCCCCCAAACCCCCCAGACGGGGGGATAGCCCCCCCAGACCTCGCAAAGGGGGTACCCCCCCTCTGCACTCCCTCGCGTGGAAGAGTTTACATACTTCTGGGGTGTAAATACTTCATGGGGTATAAACATGACTGAAAGTAAAAGACCTCTAAATCAGGAAGGTAATCAGGCTCCACAACCAACAATCTCCCACTTGGAGACT
>JZKD02S2068120.1:378164-397653 GCA_000966675.3 Picea glauca | reverse complement strand
CATTATGAGTTGGTGCTCATATGTATGATACTGTAAAGAATGTAACCATTACTTATCATATAAAGAAAAAGAGGTTTTTACCCTGCATGGGTTTCCTCGGGAAATATATGTCTCTATGTTTCTCATATATGTGAATGATGTTGAAAGTGCCATTGTTTATTTCCCTGCATTATTTTGATCATCATTCAGTGTCTCTACAAAGAGTTTAAAAGAACCATAATTGTGTAAGCACGGTAACAACTGATTCACCCCCCCCCCTCTCAGTTGTCTAAAAAAGGGGAACAGGGACAACAGGCTGAGGGTGCAGGCAATAATTCCCACCCCGAAAACCCTAAAGAAGGCTCGAGAGTTAATGGGACGGCCCCGAACTAGGAATAAATGACCACGCCGGAAATGTCACACACAACCACACTGAAACATCCATAGGAGGGCATAGTGGAAGATGTCGTTGGTCGACCATATGAGTATGCAGAAGAGAGAATAATGGAGGTTGGAACCTCGAGTCAACTACCACAGTGGAAGGGAAAACAGGCAGTACCAAGGTCACCGCTCAAGCAGGCTGCTATAGCCATTGTCTTGCCGCGCATTTCGGAAGGGATACGTATCGTAGGAAACATGTTAGGTCATGTGGAGAAATTAAGGTACTCATACCATGATGTGATCGACATGGACAAGTTCCCAGAGTTTTCCAAGAAATTTTACCTAGAGACTGTGTGTATAGGACCCTTTGGCGAACCAATCAACCAACCAGTCCAGTGGGCAGTCCGACTGGCCAAAAATGGGATTCTAAGATTGTTGCACATACTGCACTTTGGGAGGGGCCAATACGCAAACAACTACATCAAGCAGTAGATGGTAGTCACCCATGGAGGATACCTCTGGCTGGAACAACTCGTCTCAATAGACGTAAATCTCATTGCATACATCACAGGGGAAGGAACATGTGCATTTCCTTGAGAACAAGATGAAGGACAAGGCACTGGACAAGGAAATGAAGAATAATTATGGTACCGAAAGGGGGTCGCGCAAAATCATAATTAAGCGTATTAGTGATGCAGCGACAAGAATGACCACAAAAATTATGGCACGCAAATTACTCAAGAAATGTCGCAAGGAGGAAGTCCCTGCATGGGTTGTTGTAGCTGCAACGCAGTGTGCAGAGGGCACCACACTTAGCTAGGGCCCGTATTTGCTGAATCTATTCCTGGACGACTACAAGGACACGCAGGATATTAGGACAGAATTTCACTATTCATGGCTACTCATTATGATCGCCTTGATCGGATGGAAGGAGCCTAAGTATTCATTCTTTGCCACAAGACCCAATCCTTTCCACGCAGTGCGATACCTATCATTGGGGTGTGCTTCAGACCCCAAGAACATAAAGGTGAATGTAGCCATATTCAAAGGATATCACAGCGACCTACAGGAGAGCATTGCCAACACTTGGCGAGTTACACCGGAAGTGGTCACACAGTATCAAGGCATAGCCAAATTCAAAGCAACTAGGCATGCAATGTGGATCCAGGCACAGAAGGATCCTGACAATCAATGGCTAAAACTATGCTACTGCATCAAGGAGGCGGGCATAGTGATGGCCATCAAATATTGGCATGATGACTGGAGGATTCCAGTCCTAAATCAAGAAATGCCTGTAGGTATGGAGGAGGAGGCAGGAGAAGGACAGACACTTGTCAAAGAGATAATAGTGCCCAAGAAGCTAAGGACAGGTCAGAACAAGGCGCAACAGAAAAAAGGGGGGGTGTCCAATAAAGGCACCCAGGAGGGGAAGAAGAAGAACACATAGGTGCCACAGGTACAGAAGAAACAGACTGAGACAGCACAGGGAACCACATCAAGTGTTACTCAGCACGAGCAAGGCCAGACTAAGAGGCCAGTCATACAAACAAGGGGTGCGCACAAGAAATCTAAGGCGCATAGAACACCCCCAGAACACACAATCATGGAGGACGATGCGGACATGGTTGCCCAAATGGTCTAGGATCTCACAGTGGAGAATTTGACAATGCTTAGCACCAAAGGGACAGGAATGAGGAGGAGTTGGCATAGGTGCGGAAACTCCTCCAGTAGCTCAAAGAAGCACAGGGGGTCAGCAGCAGTGTAGGAACAGTCCCATCAACATCACAGGCAATAGACAAGGCTAGATCAAGTGAGCAGGACAACATCCATACAACAGCACAGTTGAGCTCAACATTTCACATCGCACCCAACATGTTTCACATGGATGAAATCATGGGACAGACCCCTCAAGGATTTGGCCCAAATATAGTTGGTAATGATGTGGATACCAACCAAGGCCTTGTATAAACTACAAGTTAGGGTCACGCAGGAGGTACAGTCGCGCGCATGCACAGACGCAGTGGAATTGCAGCAGACAAAGGACAATCAGGACGAGTTGGAATTGGTACTGGAGCAGGCTAAGCTCAAGACCAAAGATGAAAAATGCCGCACGGATAGGCTAGAGCAGGAATTGGTTGTATCCTATGAGAAAATCCCAAAGAGTGTGCAGACGACAGAACTTGCAGTGAAATAGAAGATTGATTAGATTGTGCAGTCAATCGATCAATACAAACAGGAGATCAAGAACCTCCAGGAGCATATCATACCTACCACTCCACTAGAGGTGAAGGAGTAGAGGAAGCAAAAGGAAACAACATAGATAAAGGATATGGAGCGACAAGTCCACTCGGAGACCAACTTGCTCGAGCAGTCAGCACAACTATGGATGAAGTTGGAAGAGGATCAACAAGTCTAGTAGTGGGACCATGAAGAAGAAAGGATAAGTGCAACTATCCAAGACCTCAAGCAGAGGTAGAAGATAATGTCGATCATGGAGCGTGTCAAAGGAGTGCAGGATATGAAGAAACTGTAGATAAAACTCATAGATGCACAGACACAAAAGAAAGAGCGTTAAGCTCAAATGAAACTGCTCCAGGAGCAGGCAACAAAGGTCATTGCACAAGTAGAAGACGCAAAGAATAACATGGCACAAACTCAGGCAGAGTGTGTATGGATGATCAGTGATGAGATTGCAATGCAGGTATTGGATGCACTCAAGGAGAAGACCGCACAGGCCTAAACGTAAGAAAAGGATCTCACAGAGAAGTTCCAGGCGATCGCAGGAGAGATCGACAAAGCACACAAGGTTTAGGTGGCTCAGGATGAGCCACATGTCAGTGTTGGGGGCCTGTTGGATGCAGAACAAATCAGAGGAAAAAGACAGCTGAAAGGCTCATGTATAGAAGACCTAATGATGCTAGGGTTAGGATTTTTTTAATCCATTGTAATGGTTGCTGATATAGAGATATAAATAAGTAGTACTTAGGAGAGAAAGATGGAGACACGGAGAAGGAAAAAAAGAGAGAGAATTGTAAGAAATGTATGACTCATTAAGTTGGTGAGCTAAGGGAGGGATGAACGAATCGATCCAGAGGGTTAGATCACAGGCTGAGGATCCTAGTGCGATCTAGTCAGCCTCGCAGGGATCGAGGAGCCTATGGGAAAGAGGGAGAACTAAGATTTTCACCACGTATAGTGTGGGATATTTCCAAACTATAATAAAAGTTTGAGAGTCATATCTTTGTGTACGTAGCCCAAGAGGAGGTGAACCACGGTAACACTGTGTTATGTGACTAAATGAATGTGTCTTTGTGTCTGATTAGTTGATGAATGTTGAATGAATGAAGTAATTAAGTAGATCTGGTATTTTGCATGCATGCATAGAATGAATGTTATAACTAGATGTTAAATGGACTAAATAAAGGTTAAGGTGCACAAACATAGATCTTGCTCAGTCTCAGGTTGCAAACACCTAAGTATTGTAGCCACCCATAGAGATATCTCGGGTGATATTGTGCAGTACATTATGTGTACTGTGTTTCCCTCTAGTTTACCAAAGGGTTCGGTAGTCTTTAAGGGCTTTTGTTGGGAAGCTTCTTAGATCTGAACCAGGGTCAAACTGTAAGGGTCAATGAGAATCAGAATACCCCATAAGGAATCCTCAAGACCAGTAGAAGAAGACTAGATAGATAAAAGGGAAAAACTAACAACGCCCAACATAGGTTGGCTAGGACTCTGAGATGTGGTTTCGGAACTTTAGCTGCCCAAAATGGAGTCTTGCATTCTTATATTTTGTTTTCTTCAAAATTGTCAAAAATTTGCAAGTATTCCACCCACATGGTTTCTTCGTGCTCCCATGTAGCATATTCAGGACCATAGTAGTTCCATTTAACCTTTACCAACCCTATGGATTTTTTCTTGATCACTTTGACCTTTAAATATAGGATGCGCACTAGTTCCACCTGAAAATCTCCTTCTTGATCCACCTAGATTGCAATCTAATCAATTATGTGCTTAGGGTCAGGCACATATTTCTTTAATAATGACACGTTAAATACATTATGCAGTATTATGGATGTAGGAAATGTTATCATGTATTAAAATGGCCCTATCTTCTCTAAGATCTCAAAAGGCCCATGATATCTTCTTGCCAAATTTGGGAAACAACCTATTCTTAGTGAACTTCTCTTCACTTTCACTTTGAAGAAACATGTTTGACCACTTTAAAAACTATGAAAAAATTGTTCTTGTCTGCATAACTTTTCTGCCTATCTTGGGTAGCCTTTAAATTATGCTTGATCTTCATCATTTTCTCTTCCATTTCCTTCAACAAATATGTCCCAATGACAACTTTGTCTACTGGGTTATACCAACTCACTGGTGTTACACTTCCTTCCATGCAATGCTTCAAATGGACTTACTTTTAATGAGGCGTAGTACCCATTATTGTAAGCAAATTCCACTAAGTGGATATAATCCTCCCACTATGGTGGTTGGTCCATCATATACATTATGAGCTTGTCTTCAATTATTTTGTTGGTCCTCTTTGTTTTCCCATCTGATTCTGGGTGATACGATGTACTGAGATTTAAGTTTGTCCCAAAGTCTTTGAAAAAAACTTTCCAAAAATTGGATGTAAACTTTGGATCTCTATTTGAAACAATTGCCTTAGGAACCCCATGTAGCCTAACAACTTATTTCATGTAGATTTATGCAATATTTATTGCTTTGTGTGTAGTTTTTACTAGATTAAAATGTGCAGTCTTATTCAATTTGTCCACCATTACCATGATGGAATAATGTTGCTTCATTGTTTTGGGAAACTTAGCAATAAAATCCACTATAACTACTTCCCACTTCCATTCTGGAATGGGAAATGGTTGTAGAATCCCAACTAGATGTTTATGTTTAGTCTTCACCTTCTGACACTGTAGGCACATGGCAATATAATCAACCACATCTTTCTTCATTCATGGCCAGAAGTATTGGCTTCTTACAACTGTAATTGATTTATGATATCCTGGGTGTCCATAATATGACATATTGTGCATTTCTCCCAGCATTGTACTTTTGAGCTCCTTGGAATTTGGCACATACACTTTGTCTCTATATATGAGAACTCCATCTTCCTTCATCTCAAAATATTTAAATTTATGCTGCAAATTTCCTTGTTGTAAGGCTTCTTTTATTTTCAAATAGTGTTGATCTAAGTTTGTTTCTTCAATAATTTTATCTTTATGGTCATTATTGAACATGATAATGATTTCAATATGCATCTCACGTGCTCTCATGTTGATCACATCGGCGACTTGATTTTCTTTGCCTTTTATATGTTTAATTTCAAAGTCATATTCACTAATAAATTCAATCCATCTAATTAGACTTTTAAAAGGTGGGAAGCTTAAGAAAAGTCAACTAGCGGATGTGAAATAATAAATAATTAAGAACGGGGATAATTGTCGAGACTGCAACTAGGGTTTGAGCCCCTGCCTGGGTGAACTGCGTACAACAAATGACAGCCCTGCAGGGGATTTTGCACCATGGGGAGGGGCCGCCGCCAGGCGTCTCCTACCGACAAGTCATGGCCAACGAAAATAGAGTCGAAGGAGTGAAAAGACCAGCCTTCGAAGCGCCTCCATCCCTCCGTGTGCAGCTTTTTGCAGATGGAACCTTGAAGGATCGATAAATCGACATCGATCCAGCCACAGAAAAGACTCCAGCACGAGCCTCAGCCCCCTGGACGCCAGGCAAATGCATTCCTCAGGCACCGCAGGCTCCAAAATATGTAGTAAGCTCGCCCAGAATAGAAGAGCAGAAACAATTCATGCGAGATAACGCACTGGTGGGGAAGTTCTTAGGGCTTTGGCCGTCGGAGTGGGATCTGGTCAGATGGATCCAGCACTGGTGGAAGCCGAAAGGCCACTATGATCTGCAACTAGGCTCAAAGGGATTCTTTACAATCATTTTCTACAATCTGGAGGATCGAAACCGCATTTTTGATGGAGGGCCTTACTTCTATAACTCGGCTGGACTCTTTTTGAGATTCTGGACAGAAAAGTTTAGCCCAGAAAAAGAATACTTTTCCCATGCGCCGGTCTGGATCAGACTGTACTCGCTCCCCCAGGAATTCTGGCTGGAAGAGGTACTAGCGGGCATAGGGAACACCATTGGCATCTATGTAAAGTCCTTTGAAGCCACCAAGCAGTGGAGATACACATCATATGCATGAATTTGTGTATATTTGAACATAGCTAAACCGCTCCTGGGATCAATCACGCTGGAATATCAGGACGAAGATTGGCCTCAAACCATTGATTATGAGCACATCCCCTTTCGCTGTCGGAGATGCCATGAACACAGGAACCTCTTCTGCGAATGCCCTCTCAACATGCCTCACAAGGAAGAAAACCCAGAATGCGGCAAAGACAAGGATGGCTTCATGCAACCAGCAGGGAGAAGACGACAGGGGGGAAGAAGGCAACCGGCCCAGGTAAGTAATGATCCACCCACAAGCAATAAGTTTGCCATTTTACAAAATCAGCCAGAAAATCCTACTACCCCAGTAACCCTGAATACACCCCCCTCGAACAATGCCCCCCAATCCATAACTAAAGGGATCGAACAGCCTTCAAAACACAAAGACTTGGACCCTCTGCCCACGATCTCAGCTCAGATACCACCAGAAATGCAGGAGCTTGAAGATGGGGACGAGGAAATGGAGCTAGAGGAGCAGGACCTTGCCGGGGTAGATCTGGATCACCTTGAGCACGCTTATAGGCACCAAAAACTTTACACCATACCTAGGGATCAACTGAGGAAAGTGCAAAAAATATTCCTCAACTCATCCGCAGGATCCTCAGCTCGAGCTAACAAAGCCCTAGGCATCCAGGGTAGTCAGGCGAAAATTCCAAGTAAAGCTCAAAAAGACGAAAAGAAACGAGGCCGAAAATCTACAAACAAGATCATACAGAAAATAGGCAGCTTCATGGTGAACTCGGGGCAAATTAATCTGATCTCGGATAGTTTCCCTCCCCTCCCCCCCCCATCGTCGTCATGAAGATCATATCCTGGAATATCATAGGCCTCAATGGACGTAGCAAGCAAAAATTGCTACGGGAACTGATTATGGCAGAAACACCAGATGTGGTATTATTGCAGGAAACAAAAAGTACCTCAGAAGATATCGATCAGCTACTTCCCTATTGTTGGAAGCAAGGGAGGGCAGTCTCGACTGACGCCATTGGAACAGATGGAGGATTGGCCATCCTCTGGAACACCAATGTTGTACTAATGGAGAATCTTCACACCACTAGATGGGATATCACTGCAGAGTATCGGCTCATTGGATCAAATAGGCCTGGGCATATCACCAATGTTTATGGACCAGCCACGCCAAGGGACAAACAGGCTTTCCTGAGGAGCCTAAGTTACTTAGCTAGCCTCACACAGCACAATAGATGGATTTTTGGGGGAGACTTTAACATCATCTGCGGCCTGAAGGAGAAGAAAGGAGGATCTAGACGGCTGGATCAAGATTCCTGCGACTTCAACCAACTAATAGACGATTTGCAGCTGATCGACCTGGAGTCCAGCAACGACATTCACACCTGTTCCAACAGGCGCATGGGAGTGCACCAAATAGCGTGAAAATTAGAATGTTTCCTCATATCGGAGCCCCTTATGATGGATGGCATGGCAATGGAATCCACCGTATTGAATCTCCCGGGATCGGATCATTGGCCCATCCAACTTTGGGTGGATGTCCCTGCCACTCCGGGAAAGAAACCCTTAAAATTCAAAAAGTTCTGGCTTGATCACCCAGATTTCCAAGCCAATATCCAAAACTGGTGGCAAGAGGTAGAGATCCCCTATGGATCCAAAATGTACAGATTCCAACAGAAATTGAAAAACCTTAAGCACAAGCTTAAACTTTGGAACAAGCACACCTTCGGCAGCATTTTTGACTCACAGATACGGCTATCAGAGCAGATGAAGGGGATACAGAGCCAAATCAGAGAACAAGGGCTAACGAAGGAGCTCAAAGCCCAGGAATTCACTGTGCACCAGCAGCTTGAAGATAGGAAAAGGAAAGAAGAGATATTGTGGAAGCAGAAATCTCGAATTCAGTGGCTCAAGGAAGGGGAACGCAACACTAAGTTCTTCCACCGAACTACCATCCAGAGAAGACATGCAAACAGAATCACACACCTTGTTTTGGACGAAGGGGAAACTTTCCATTCCCACGCTGACCTGGAATCACACCTGATTGATCATTTTCAGGATCTGCTCATTGAACCCATCGTTGATCGCCACGAAGCCATCCGTAAGATCACGAGGCATGTGCCTACCCTAGTAACCCAGGAACAAAATGTGGCTCTACTTAGGCCCTTTAGCATCGAAGAGGTAGATCAAGCGCTCCAGGACACCCCAAAGGACAAGGCTCCTGGGCCGGACGGCTTCACCAGTGACTTATTCCATTACTGCTGGCAGCTGATTAGAACCGAGGTCTGGGAACTTTTGGAGGATTCTTGAGCCACAGGAAAAGTCCTCCAGGCTCTAAATGCCACTTTTATCACCTTAATACCCAAAGAGGGACAAGCTCATCGGCCCAAACACTACAGACCCATAGCCCTTTGTAATGCCATCTACAAGCTCCTTACCAAAGTAATAGCCCGAAGGCTCAAGCCCATTTTACCAGCAATCATCTCCTCGGAGCAATCGGGCTACGTCAAGGGTAGACAAATCTTGGACAGCATCATTCTGGCTCATGAGGTAATTCACTCTCTGCAGAAAACTAAAACCCCTGGTATGCTTCTCAAACTTGATCTTTCTAAGGCTTTTGATAAGCTAAGCTGGGATTTTATACGAGAAATGCTTTTAGCTTTTGGATTCAATCAAGATTGGGTAGCCTGGATTTTAAACCTTACCTCTACTGCCTTCTTTTCTATTCTTGTAAATGGCGTTCCCTCGCGGCCCTTCTCCCCATCCAGAGGGATTAGACAGGGCGATCCCTTGTCTCCCTTCCTCTTCATCATCATGGCTGAAGGACTCAGCCACTCAATCCACACTGCTGTAGAAAACAACCGCCTGGCAGGGCTCCCTCTTCACGACATTTCTCCCCCCATCTCGCATAGCCAGTTTGTGGATGACACTCTCCTAATGGGCAGCCCTACTGCAAGAGAAGCTAACTCTCTCTAGGAAATACTCCAAACCTTCTTCGATTCCTCAGGCCTAGACTGCAACAAAGACAAATCCCAAATCTTCTTCTTCAACACGCCTCCCCAGGTTCAGCACCACATCTCAGCCATCCTAGGCTTTCAAAGAAGCTCCCTTCCATCCAAATATCTCGGCATTCCCCTGATTGACAACGCCCTCCGAAACTCCTCCTGGGAACCTTTGTTGTCCTCCTTCTCCAAAAAACTCTCTTCCTGGACCTATAGAGCTTTAAACCTGCCCAGCTGCCTCATCTTGCTCAAATATGTTCTTCAGGCCCTCCCAATTTTCACCTTTTCGACGCTAGTTGCCCCGAAGTTTGTCTTCACCACTATTAAAACCCTACAGAGGAACTTCCTTTGGCAAGGCCTCAACAAAGAAAAGAAGATTGCTCTTGTCAGCTGGGAAAAAATATGTAAGCCCAAAGCTCATGGAGGACTGGGTCTGAGGGATCCAGCCATAATGAACAAAGTTCTCAGTGCTAAATTCTAGTGGCGCTGGTTAAAAAACCCAACAGATCTTTGGGCCAGACTTTGGAGGAAGAAATATGCCCCCAGAACGGCAAAAGAGAATCTCATCCGATGGAATGGGGATAACCCGGGCTCCTTAATATGGACAGCGGCAAGGCAGAATAGACAGTTGGTAACTCAGCACGCCTTCTGGGACGTAGGGAATGGGGAAAAGGCCCTTTTCTAGCAGGACTCGTGGCAACAATGGCCAGCCCTACTCAACGAAGACTGGGCCCATGACATCTGCACCCAAACCAACCAGTTGGGCCTAACAAAAGTAGCGAACTACTGGCATAACAACCCCACGGAGGACACTTGGCACCGCTGGCACCTGGATTGGGAGAACCCTAACCTCGACCCACAGGTAGATCTGACACCTTTGCATGAAGAGCTGATGAAACGAAAAATTCCCATACGGGAGGATGAAGACATTCTACGCTGGGGCTACAGACCACAAGGCTCCTTCAGCACACAAGAAGCTTATCAGATCAAAATACAATCAGACCCACCCCAAGCTTCAAAAGCTTGGGGAAAGATTTGGAATCTCAAGCATTGGCCAAAAATCACCCTCTTCCTCTGGCTGGTCTCACACTCGAGCATACTCACCTGGGATAATCTCGTGAAAAGGGGCTTAAATGGGCCCTCCGTTTGTATACTTTGTGGAGAGGCAGAGGAAAACATGAACCACCTCCTTAATACTTGCCAGTACACTGCTCAAATCTGGGATCAAGCAGCGCTCATTATGCGCACCTCAGATCGCCTTAGGGACAGCATCGTTGAAACGGTTATGAATTGGAGAGATCAGGCTTTCCGCTCCCCTATGCTCAACAGAATATGGCAACTCCTTCCCGGTTTCATCCTCTGGCAAACATGGAAGGAACGAAATAGAATAATTTTCAAAAATTCCTCACTCCCATGGCATCACTGCTGGAGTCAGTGTCACAGAAATATCATGGAAACTCTTCACCTCAGGAAATGGTCCGTGACAGACGCAGCCTGCTCTGCTTCCGAGCTTCCAATCCTTCAGTACTAGACGTTGCTCCCCTCTCCTCAGACGTCGCCTCCCTCCTCTCCCACATCGCCCTCGACCCGGCCTTCACATTGGTCTCCTCCCCCAGCAGACTTCGTCAAACTCAACTTTGACGAAGCCTCCAAAGGGAACCCTGGAGCTGTAGGATATGGAGTGGTCTTTCGTGATCACAATGGCCACATTTTGGTCATAGGAGCGGGCTCCCTCGGGCACACCATGAACAATGTAGCAGAACTCTGGGGTCTCATCAAAGGACTGCAACTGGCTATTAAAAATAACTTCCAACAGCTCATTGTTGAAGGGGACTCCCAGGTTATAATCGGTTTGCTGAGCGGAATTTTAAATGGAGCAAACCCGGACAAAATCTCACCCAGCTAGAGATTGTCATATGGCCTACAGATCATCGTAGGACTACTGCATATGAACCGGGTTCTTAACCCCTCACACATCAAGAGGAAAGCGAACCAAGTTGCGGACGACTTAGCTAACCTGGGCACTGACTGGAAAGGACCAGACCTACACTGTAGTTCGGCCCAGGACCCGGATCACCCCATTCTTCAGCAATGCATTCACAAGGCTGGACTGGCAGATCTACCCCCGGATGGGGTGTTAGGGCGTCCTCTGTGGCAAGGAGGGGGGGCTGACACAATCCCACACAGCACTATGGCACGTGATGGGCTCGTGGAGCAGCCCGCTACCCTCCATGAAACTTAAATGGATGCTACGGCGAGTTCAATAGAATTTACTCCGTACTCACGCAGGCTCCTTCCATACGCTTCCAGAATGGCCCGGACTACTTTCTTTATCATTTTCTCCAGCCTGTTCCTAGCTCGGCTCCTCGTTACAGGGCATAGACCAGACAATCCTCTCACCCTTCTTCCTCGTTGGACGTTTTCTGTTTGTTCTTCCACCCCCTTTGCGCGTGAAATGACGCGCCAGAGAGGCAGACCGAAGAAGGGCTCTCCATGGAGGCCCCGTCGGCCCTCGGTCTCGCCTCCTGGTACATCTTCTGGTCGGTTTTCCTCTCGCCCTCAAGCTGTTCTCCTTCAAGACTCTCTCGCTGCCACAACCACCAGCCCATCACCCTCCATCCCGAGCCAGTTTTTTGGTCCCCTGACTGTGCCCCAAGCCCATGTACCAAGCGTCCCAATTTGCGGTGGCCCTCTTCCTCATTGTGCGCATGAACGAACGACATCGCTCCCCCCTGGTTATGTAGATCAGCAGCACCTCAGAGACCGTCTGCTCATCATGCAAGACCTGGTCTTTGAGCTGAGACAAGAATTGGTTGATCTTAACTACCGCCTCCAAGCGACTGATGTGAAGGTGGCGACCTGTGTACATCTTTTATACTCCATGGAAGGAAATATTTCTCGGGACTCAGCTGTGAATATTTCAAAGGCGTCACCAGGGGTGACTCAAGATGCAGGGACGAGCACGGCCTCTCGACCAGTCAGCAGGGGACCGACGAAGTCTGAACGCGACAGTAAGGACAAAGGAATCGCGCAAGACGAGACAGGCGAGCCAGCTTATGAGCCCATGTACATCGAAGAAGATCCATGGCCAGGAGACCTCCCTCCCATGTGGCCAACCTTCTCGCCAGGTGTTTATTTTTTATGCTTGTTTTATGTAGTCCGTCCCCTGGTCTTTGCTTAGGTTTAGTTTGGACACGGTTTATATTATCTATGTTTATGTCTCAGAAGCTTTTGAACTCTTGGAAAGTTGGACTGGTTTCCCCTCTGTTGGGGCAGTCCAGATGGTGAACCCTGATCATGTTTGTATTTTGACAATCTCCTGCAGTTATAGCAGGCACTTAATATAATTCTCTCTCTTACTTACAAAAAAAAAAAAAATCAATCCATCTAGTTTTTTTTGCATTTATTGTGGATTGTTCAAACAAATGTTTCAAACCACAATGGTCTATCCTTAGCTCAAATTTCCTCCCCATGAGGTAATGTCTCCACATTTTCAGCGCATGAATAATGGTTGCTAGTTCTAGATCATGTGTAGAATAATTCATCTCATGTTCTTTCAATTTTCAAGACTCATAACATACCACATGATATTTTTTTGTGAGGAATCCATCGAGTCCTTCTTTGCACGCATCATTGCACACAACAAAGTATTCATTTGGATATGTAACCTTCAATATTGACACACTTGTCAAAATGTATTTCAGCTACTAAAAGATTTCTTCACATTCGAAGGTCCATTCAAATTTCACTCCCTTCTTTTTCAAAGAAGTAATGGGGCTTGCATTCTTTGAAAAACCCTTTATGAATCTTTGGTAATAGTATGCAAGACCCATGAATGATCTAACCTTTGTCATATTTATTGGTGTTGACCATCCTTTAATGGCCTCCATCTTCTTGGCTCTAACACTCCCCAATGTTGATTGTACCTTAGCCTCATACTTCCAATAACTATGGGATGTGATTTCTCACACCCACCCTCTTACATATATTCAATGATTGGATTTGGGAACACTCAACAACAAAAATATAAGGTACACTCAAAACATTAAAATCAGGAAAGAGATTTGCGAATTAAACTCATGAATAAAAAAAAAAACTTTCTAGACCCCCTCCTCTCTTATGTATTAATCAACCCCCATCTCTATCCATGTCCCCTCAGCAGTTGGCATCACATTTTATTTATTAAAATTTAGAAATACAATTCGAATATACATCAATTGGTCATGAACATACATTATATCTACTTTAAGCATTAATTAAACTTGGGATTATAGTGGGGATGTTACACTGGAGAGGTCAGGGGTTCGACTTAGTGCAATCTTGATGAGTACAAGTTGCATGCCTTTTTGCTTCTCAATATTCTATTTGTTTTTCATGTAATCCTTGTCGTGGCCATTGTTTTGACCATCTGCGGTCTAGTTGCCAAGGTTTTTCCAAGTAGGGGAATAGAAGGAGAATAGCAAGAAAGCTGAGCCATATCAAATAGCTACACCTTACCTACTTATAAATACCAATCATAAAGTTAGTGAACAAGAAGGCTAGTTCAAGCTTTCGTAAAGATATTGGTCACAAAGTTAAGGAACCACCAATTACTCTCAAGATATTCCTAGCGAAAGGCTAGCCATTCATAAGGACAAAGCTAAGGAATGAGCATTCATTCCTCAAAAGAGACATTAGCTATCATAACAAAGTTACTGACTTAACAAGAACTGTGACCTCAAAACGAGAACTCTTGCCCAAAAAACCCATATTTTTGCATAAAAAACATGAAAATCAACCCCTGAATCAAAAAGTGGTGCTATAGGTAGCACCATTTTTTTAACCAAGTCAAAATTACAATATTTTTCAAGCATGGCCTTCAAAAATCATATAGTATCTTAGGAAAACCTTAAAATCAACACCTAAATAAATAAATAAAATGATGTTTCATAAAGTAAAAAAAAAAATCAAAACATTAAAATTATAGATAATTGAAATTGTATTTTTAGTAGTTGGTACCATTAAAACCAAAACCTAAAAATCAACCATCAAATTGAAAATTATTGCTACTGGTAGCACCCATTCTAAAATTGGGGTATTAAAATGACACATTTTTATAAAGTGGTAAAATAAATCATCATTAATGTAAACAAAATCATAAAATCAACCCTTAAATGCTTACTTGTAAATCTTAGTTTATCACTCCAAGCACAAGATAATATATAATGCCATGAAATTTTCACACTATACTTTAAAAATTCAACATCATTTTTTAATACTTTTTCACTTTTAATAAAAAAAAAAGTAAATACAAGTTACATTGAATGAAACATAAATTATTTCTTAAAAGTATTGTTATATTATCCATGTTCAAAACATATGAGCTAAAAAATGTTAGTATATTCTCCATAATAAAAACATATAATTCATAAAACATAAAAATAATTCATAACTTCATGTAAGATCATATGTAAGTTCAATCCTCATTTCTAGTTACCATACAAACATCATATGGATCAAAAATACATAAAATGTTTTATACACTTATTCAGATTGACTCGTGGATTCTGAAATACCATCAGAGTTTGCATTGTCTTCATATGATTGATTGGATGAAGATGTAGATGATCAATAATCTTCTCTATTGTCGATGAATGCACCATCTGAGTCGACATGCATAACTAACATTTCATATGTCAAAAACCTTTTATATCTAGGACTAGGTTCAACAGACTCCCATCTTACATTTATTTCTTGTGGTAACAACCTCTTGATAATCTTTGTTGTCTTGGAGCGAACAAATCCTCTCTTTGTCAAATTGAAGTCATAAACAAGTATGTCAACATCCTCTAATTTTAAGATGTTAGTGCAACGACAAGTTGTATTTTGACCCTTTCTTTTTCTATTTCTATTGACATGTTTCTCAACCACCATCTGTGTCTTGTACACACCATTGAATGGGTGTGTACCTGGTGCATACCAAAGCACTTAAATTGCAATAACATCTTCATTTTCTTTCTCAATCTTTATAACCTTTGCAATCCAGAATGGATAACCATGTGGATCTTCAGTCGTTAAGACTGCAATCATGTTACCTTCCTTAATATCGTGTATTGAACCCCTCTAAAGGTCTTTCATGGCTTCACGTTGTGCATGTGACCTTCGAGAACCAATATACTTTTATCTTTCCTCTACTTGTGTAAATCCAATAGCACCTTGAGATTCTTGTTGTTCAACAATGTTTCTTTCCTTGGATTCATTTGGCATATTTTGTGGCCAATGAAATGGAGTCTTCAAAAATGTATCTACATTAGTTGAGCTTGAAATTATGTCACTTTGACCATTGAAAAGAGACTCCCACCAAACAGAATCAACAACATCGAAGTACTCATATGTATCGTTAACGAACTTTTTTTATTTCTTCCAGGCATTCAGAATAATCTATATCTCTATAACGCCTTCATGCATTATGGATTTCAGCAACTAATTGCAATAACAATAACTTTGATGAAAATATTGGACGATCCGGAATGAAATTCAAAAATGCTAAACATGATGAAGGCCCCCATTCTACAGTAGTTGAATATTGCTTTCGCCGTATAAGTGTTTTCCCATAACTTTTTTGAAATAAAATTGATGTTGGAAACTAATGTCATTAAGTTGCTCAATACATTTTTCTTCACGATGTGATCCCTGAATAAATCTTCGCATGTCAACAGTTTCTTATAATATATGAAAAACAAGCTCTGGCATGTATGTTTTCTTAATACATTCAATCAATGATAGTAGGCTTCCAACATTTTTCCTCTTCAATGTTACTGAAAAACGACTGAACATTTGATCAATATGATCATGAGTGTGTCCAACAAGAAGGAAACCTATTTTCACCTTTTTAAAGATTCACAGTTCAGCAAACATACTTAGATATTCAAACATGATTTGATTTTTATTTTCACGACTAGTGTTTTCCAACTGTAAATAGAGAACTTGAGGAAGATTTCCATACCAGTGAGTGAGCACATGATGAATTATGGTGATTGTAAGATTTGCATCATTATGAATATTTGGAGCTTTGAATTAAACCCTTGGACACATTTTTCTGTTGAAAACCATACAACCAACCAAGTGAAACCGAATGAAATTATCTTCCTGTAAATTTTTAGGTGTACGGACAAAATGTGGTAGAAGTGTTTTTTTTGTTCCATGTCATCAATTATAATACTGAAATATTTGTTTGTAGCATCATAACACTTCTTCTAATGTTTGTACAACTTTTGAATTTCACTTGATTGTTGATTCCGATGTTCTTGAAGTGCTTTCACTATGGAATCTGCACATGACATAAAATGAAAATATTGATCATATGTTTTCATATGTTTTCATAGTTGATAACTATCCAATATTGATCATATGTTTTCATAGTTGATAACTATCCAATATTGATCACATGTTTTCATATTTATCTCTTCTTGATTTAAGAGTAGCACATATACTGCAAATCCCCATCCTTGACTTCTTAGGAATACGAACATTGTTGAATTGTTTCTTCCATATTCTTGTAAAATATGCATATGTAATAAAATTACCATTTCCTTCAACACCTTCAGCATATCCTTTGTACAAGTTGTAGATTTCCCTCCTTGAGAAATTATCTGGAATATGTATTGTGTCTCTATTTGGAATACACTCTCCATGTTTGGAAAATAAGTCACACATCCATGACAATGTAGTGTTTGTTAATGGCCCACTCTCTCATCCATGATGTACCTTTGAATAAAATGAAGGATATTTTTCCAACCTTGGTTGGATTCTTGATAGATGAAGATTACCAATTGAGTGAATTTTATTGAAATCCTTTCTGCAAAGTAAAATATTCCCAATTCTAACCCTGAGGTGTAGGACAATCGGTGATGGAGTATGTTGTTAAGGAACTTCGTGATGTTAAGTCACCGGTTCGAAACCTATGGGGATAAAAATCCAACCATGTTAAGAGTTGGTGTGGCTCAGGCCAAGTGTGATCCTTGGGTGATTTTGACATCTTATATGCCCCTGAGTCGCAATTTCTCAACCACAGGCTAGTCCCACAAGTCACGGACAAACTAGCAAACAAAAAAAACAAAAAAAAAATATTCCCAATGCGATAATCATATCTTGTCTTGGTGGATATCATGCACCCCATCAAATATGAATTTTCCATGCTCTTATTCATTGACAAATATGTCTTCATTTTATTCAATGCATACATGTAGTTCATGTTTTTCAAATAATTATTTTGACAACATTAACTTGAAATCAATTCACTTATGGAAATTGATTTAGTGACAAATTATTTCCTAGACCTTGTATAACTAGAATGATTTGGATTGATATAAAAAGGCATAGTATTAGTATTAGACACAAATTTTCTTTACAATGTCTCAATTATTTCATCATCCTCACTAGAAGGATTTTCTTCATCACCAGAAGGAATATCAAGAAAAACATTGTCAGGAAACTGAACAAGAGAATGTCGATCACCTTAATTTGTTACAAGTGAATGATTGACAACGTGATCTTCATTCAAAGGTCCATCATCATCTTCATTGATAATATTGTTGATGACATGAATACCAAAATCACTAGAAAATTGATTACCATCCTCACCAATGTCATTAGATCTTCCATGAAAATATTCACTTGAAGGAAAATCATCATCACCCTTGAGACTATCAATGCCATTAAGATCCTCACTTGGAGAAATTTTTCCATCATCATCATCGGTACCTTGAAAATTTTCATTTGGATGAAAATCATCATCAACATTATGTCCACCATTGACATAATCATCTTCATTGCTTTCAAAATTCCCACTTGAGAGAAATTCTTCATCATCCTTCTTAGTGCCTTGAAAATCTTCATCAGTGTCTTGAAAATCCTCACTTGGAGGAAAATCATCATCATCATCAGTGTTGTCTTTAAATTTCCCACTCAGGAAAGCGTGTCCACCAATGGCATAATCATCTTCACTACTTTGAAAATCCCCACTTGAGGGAAATTCTTCATCATCCTCATTACTACCTTGAAAATCCTGACTTGGAGGAAAATCTTCATCATCCTCATCGGTACCTTGAAAATCCTCATTTGGAGGAAAATCATCATCACCAACATTGTTTCCTTTAAATTCCCCACTCGAGAAAGAGTGTCCAACATTGCCATAATCATCATCACTACTTTTAAAATCCCCACTTGGGGGGATTCTTCATCGTCCTCATTTGTGCCTTGGAAATCCTCACTTGGAGGAAAATCTTCATCAGTACCTTCAAAATCCTCACTTGGAGGAAAATCATCATCACCAACATTGTTGTCTTTAAATCCCCCACTCGGGAAAGAGTGTCCACCATTGTCATAATCATCTTCACTACTTTTAAAATTTCCACTTGAGGGAAATTCTGCATCATATTCATTGGTCCCTTGGATATCTTCATCGATACCTTGAAAATCCTCACTTGGAGGAAAATTATCATCCCAATCATTTAAACTTTGATCATAGTCTCCACTTTGACCTACATTTTGATTATTTTCAATACTATTAAATTGTTGAATAGATTGATCACCATCATATTCCTCTTCTTTATCATCGGTGCTTTCAAAGTCCTTTGATTTAGGACTTTCATGAGGAACATGTTGAATAACATTGTTGGCACTATGATCAAACTTCTGACTAGCCGAAAACTGTGACGTCTCATTTGCATTACAAGCATTCCCATTGCATTTGCTAGTCCCAAAAGAAGAGGTATGTGAACAATTTGTTGATGCCTCAAAAATAAAATCGTCTTTATTTGACGAAGCCATCACTTCTCACTAAGAACATAGAATGATACAAATTCTCACCCTCCCAATGACAATCTTATAACTTGCAGAATGATATTTTCCCTCTAACCCCCCCC
>JZKD02S2068120.1:325590-377440 GCA_000966675.3 Picea glauca | reverse complement strand
ATCATGGCTACTGGGTGGAATTCCCCTCCCACACAAGACCGTGATTTTTCCTATGGGGGCGCTTGAGATGATGCTCGCCATCAACCTTTCCCCTTGGTCATCGAGGGGCAGCCACGCAGCCAAGCCCCGGGCGCACCTATGGCTTGGTCGTAGGGTTGGGGCGATGTCGGGGGACCGTGCCTTGGCCACGCGGGGGATAGCCCCGTAGGATCGTGACTTGGCCCAAGGCTTGGTCGCAAGGATATCTAGGGAGATATCCGACATTTCCTTAGCCTTCGTAAGCCAAGTCTTGGTCCCAACATCACCCCAGTAACTCCAAGGGTCAAAAAAAAAAAAAAAAATTAACTTAGTTCATATAGTTAATTTTTTTTTTAATTTATTATAATGTTAAAGGCCTAATTTGTTTTTTTTCATATAGGAAAAATGGAAAGAAAGAAATTATATATATATATATATATGGATCACGACCTGCAATAATGGCATCCAAAATTACAACTGGGACCTCCATGAATGCTAGGAAACAAATTGATAGCACAACACCTGAGTTGTCAAGGGCAATGAAGAATGTTAGAGAGTGGAAATCTGTGGAAGGTGAAAAAAAACTGAAATATTCTTGATTTGTTAAAGACAAGCAGGGAAACAATGGAGAACATCTATAATTGTATTGTGTCGAGTTTGAACATGTGCAAGGAAATTATCAGGCACTTGGCTTGTTACGAGATATATGTTTGATGCTAGACACAGATATTGTTTATGCACTCATCAAACAAGGCAGGACTTATATCAATATTAGATATTGTTTGAAATTGAGCAATTATAGCAAGGATGAATGCTTTACAAAATTATGTGCATCCATCATTGATGACATTGAGAAAGGCAATGTAAGTTTTTTTATTTTTATTTTTGTATCCTTTGTTTTTTTTCCTCAGAAAAAAGCGTAATTTTATTCATCCAAAGAGAACCAAATTACATTATGCAGGTGCATTAAGCACGACTAATCCTTGAAGAAGATTAAAAATCCTGAAAGGGACCAAAATGAGACTAAAAAGTCAAAAATAAAATACAATGTATGTCTCAAAGACCACAAAAAGAACACAAAAAATGAAGCCCCCATCACTGATAAAAAGTCGATAAATCTAAACCCAAAATAATACTCTGGAAGCCAGACGGACTAGGTCAGAGCGGTAAAAAGATCTCAAACGAGTAGCACTAGATCTCAAAAGCACCAGGAAAACCACGAGACTGTCGAAAAGGAGCGGCCAAAAGTTGCACACCCAATAGAAGGACCTCAAAGTGTTGGTCTCCCCAACAGCATCGCACGCCCAAAGCTAAGGACCTTGAAGCATAGACCCCATCACCAAATAGAAGTGAGTGTGGTACCATAACTCTAAACAAAAGGACCCTAATCTGAGTATACATCAAACCCTAAACAATCCAGCAAAACCAGAGAGAATAAATGTGAACTGAAGAACAAACCCCCAGAAACCCTCGTTGAAAACATGGAACAAAGCAAACCTCCAAAGAAGACCCACATGCGGGACAGACCAGGTCTAAGTGACACCCAAACCTCCTTGAGAAATGAGAGGGCCAAAAACTTTGTACCCAAGCTACCAGAAGGCTGAACTTGGAACTCAACCTTTGATCTCTAGGACACCAAGTATATGGAATGCATCAAACCCTGACACAACCCCGAGACACGAAAGGGAAATCATATGGAGATCCACAGAAGCCCACAAGAGGATAGAGAGAGCTCCACAGTTGAGGCATCAGTGGCACAAAGATGAAGGGTCGAGACAAAGGGAACTAGATTCTGCCAGAAGAAAGCTTGATTTGCATCCACACTAGAACATCGCAGAAGACACGGATCTGCATCCCACAGGGCACCCGAACCGACCAAACCGAGAACATGATCACCAAAGAAAGCAATGTAGTAAAAAAGAAATGGAGAAAGGAATGATCCACCTCCAGCATAGATAAAGATGCACGTGAGGGGAACCCAACCACCAGAGTTGTCGCAGAACCAAAGCGCAGCGCGAGTGTTTTCTGTATCATTTATTATTTTTAGTATCATGTTAATTTTCTAAATTTATTTAACATGGAAATATTATATTTTATATTTACAAGATTTTGTTGAACGACTTTCACATATGTTAGTGGGCATTTATTCTACAAAGAATAATATCATGGATGTCATCAATGCTTTTCATATTGAAAAGACACAAGAAGGAAGGAAAAAGAAACAAAAAGTAATAGAGGTTGAAGCTACAAGAGTAGACAAGGAATAACATGAAAGAAGAAAGAAAAGTCATCATTCTAGAAATCCTAAAAATTTTACATTTGAAAATGAGGAAATTCCAAATGAAGATTTTTTTTAGATTAGTCCCAATGAGGTTATCACTCCTTCGCAAAAAAATAATAAGCAAGATAAACGCAAAAGAGCGATGACTGATGATGAGTCCATTCCTATTGATTATGAAGAAATTGTTGATCGAGATGAAACACATTTAAATCATAAGAGGAAAAAATCAAATGTTGTTGGTGATGAAGAAGTCATCGTTAGCTCTGAATATTATAATGAAATTCCAAAAGGTAGCAGAGAAATGATAACACCAGGTGTTGATCTAGAGGATGGTATTATGAAAACAACACAAAATGCCATTGAAAATAGATTAAGGACATTGAACTTAATTGATGATGGCCATACATTTTAGTTGAATGTGAAGAAACTTTATAAACCCATAGAAGGGAAAGAAAAATATCAAATTAGAAAACCGCATCACTTGCATATTCACAATTTGAAAGCATTGATTAGGTACAATCCATATGCACATGTGGTTGACTACCTAGTTCTTGTTGACCCAATGGAAGTTCCTAGGAGGAGAGAATTTGATAGATCAAAATGTTTTGACTACAAATATTATGTGATTGGGGAAAATCATTCTACAGAAGCTAGAAGAGAATTGATCCAAGAATATCCCAATAATCCTCTTTTTGAGACAGTCAAATGCATAATTTATGTTGATTTAAAAGATTCAAAAGCAAAGTTATTGTCATGGGATCATGACACAAATAATGAGTACATAATGTCCATGACTTTCATTCAAAGGGTGAGATTTATCTATAATGAGTTTTTCTTAAATATGTCGTGGGGAGAGATCGAATGTTGATGCCAAGTTTTGGAAGAAATGTTGTATGGAAATAGGCTTCTCAACTGATGATGAAAATGCAAAAGAAAAAAATCGCAAAGGAAGTGATGTATTTAGAGTTGTGGATAGTTATTTTCATTGGGATTTAGAACTGAACATGTATGGGATTTGATAGATGAGATCTTCACCTTGTGGGAAAATATTAGTATAAAAAATCAGAGAGTTAAGAAGGCTAAACCATTAATATGTGGCACAAGTAAGACAGGTCCTGAAATAAAAAATCTTCCAGAAGATATGACTATAACACCTTGGAGGACAATACAAGGAGTGAAGGATGATAAACTTATCATAGCTATATTATCATGTGTAAGGTCAAGTGAATTGTCAATGGAAGAAATGTGTGATGAATTTAAAAAGTGATTGTGTTGAGTTATTTTTATTTATGTTAGGACAAGAAAAATATTTTTTTCAGTTTAACATATCAATGTTCTAAGTATTTTATTATATATATATATATCTATATATATATATATTATTTATTTATTTTATTTAGTCACAAGGTGTATATGAGAATACAAGAGGAAATGGTTAAGATGTTGAATGAAGAAAGTTGGGATGATGTTACACTCAACTATCCAGATTCAAGATCTATAGCAGTAATGAAACAATTTGTTGGTGCATTCAAAAAGGTATGTTGATTTATTAAATTCATATTATTCGTTTGTAGGTTAATTTTTTTTATATTTTAATAGTTATAGATATATAACTATATGTTTATTTGTTTCATTAAAGATGCCAAAGAAAAATGCAAATGGAGTACCTAAAACCTTCAAAATTTTTATTCAAATAGCCAAGTTTGAAAGAGAAAGAAGGAGACATGTTCAAACTGTTGAACTTGATGACACCCTTGATCACTACATTTGAAATGGGCTCGACATTGTTCAGTATAAATTGATATTAGGTGATTGTGAATAAATTGCAAATAGTGTTCCTAAAAAAGAATACTCCCTCGTTATTGTGGATATCCCTCATGGTTATAATATCCAAAACATTGGATATGATATTGAGCCTTATACTTACCAAGCTTTCAATAAAGTGGTTATGGGATTTGTGGAAGCCACAAACATCACCATTTTGGAGATTTATGGTTTTTCATTCAAACGCACAACAAGGATTAGTACAATCAAGCTTCAAGGGAAAAGAAAAAACAAGGATGCAGTTTATTTTGTAAGATATTGAAAGTGTATGTTTAGCAATTAAGATTAGAAAACAATTTATTAATTCACAAGTTAATTGAATTTGCACTTATTTATGTTACAAGCACAATACTAATATTCAGAGGTCCAATAGAGAACCATTTAAACGTGATTTTGAGAGAATACATCTTGCAACCTAGACAAAAGATGATTCTTATAATTCTATTCTTGTCAATGTAAAGGATGGAGGGAATCCTAGTAGTTTATTGGTTTACAATGTTGTGGTTAGAAAGCTAACATATGAGGAAAAGGATTTGAAAAGAGAGATGGTTAACATTTATCAAAAACCACAAGCATTAATTAATTATCTTATAGATACATTTTCAAATGAAGGAGATTGGGTTTTGGATTTGTTCTCGGGTTCATGTAAGAATTATGATCTAACATTTATGAAATCGTACTTCAATCTTATATTATTTTTAATTTATGTATTTTTATAGTATTTAACTTCATTATTTATTTTGTATTTGGTGATTAGGTACAACATTAGTGTGTTGCTTACAGAAAGGAAGAAATTGCATAGCCATTGAAAGTGACCCAATACAGTGTAGTTTTATTCAACAAAGAATTAATGTTATTCCATCTCTTCCAGATGAAATGCAAGAAGTTGCCTTGAGGAAAGGATATTTTAGTGAATCAAAGGTGGAAAAAATGTCAAAGAAACCTCAAGTACCATTAGGAGGATTGATTGGAAATGATCACTTTGGAGAACTTGAATATACCAAAGACCCAATGGAAGAGCAAAATGACACAATGAAAGCACAAAATGATATCGAAGAAGATGATAATGTGTATGTTGAGAATGATGAATTTGGGATATATGATATTGTTGATTAGTTTTAAGATGCCCTTGAAGATGATGCTCAATTTTGAAAAAAAATTATGAGCTATAACTATAATGTTTTGACTTTCAGATTTTAAAATAAGAATGAATATGTATTTATTGTTGTTTTATGATGAACCTTTTTTATTCTTTTCATTTTACCCTTATTTGTATGTGAATCACTATACTAGGGAAAATTTTATTAAATGTTGTCATTTTTTTACTTAAAATGTATAAAAATATGGAAAAAAAAAATGTTAATTTTTTATAAAATTTTCGTTTTTTTTGTTCAATTATGCCCATAAAAATGTTTTATTTGACATGTTATTTTTAATGAATAGGTACAAAAATGTATAGGTTTTTTATTATGTATGGTTTTAATATATATATATATATATATATATATATATATATATATATATATATATATATATATATTGCTAAATATTCAAAAATAGTGTTATTCAACTACAATTATTTTCTATGTATTGAAGTAAAGGTAAACAATGTGTTAAAAATGATGTTTTTCACTATATTATAAAAGTATGGAACTATAAATTAGTTAAGGAGACACAATTATATGAAAAATCTTAATTTCAAAAAAGTAAATGGTAAAAAATATTTTTAAGATTGAAAAAAGCATGGAAAAATGACTAAAAACACTGTTGAAAAAAAATATTTGAAAAAATTGAAAAAAGATGAAAAATAAGCATTTAAAAAAAATAATGTGGAAACATTATGGATCATAAAATTTAAAATATCAAAAAACCACTTAAAAAGAGAGGGGAGGTGCTACCAGTAGCACCATTTTTAAAAACGGGGTAAAAAATGTGACCCCCAAAAAAACGAGAACTCTTGTTGGTAACGATGTTTCATAAGGACATTCATTCCTAGCAAAAGTGTTCCTAACAAAAGGTTTTTCATTGGTAAGGAACAACTAGTTGCTCCCCCACCACAATAGCACATTGCATATTTTTTTAGAAAAGATGGTACCATTATTTTCTTGGGTCTATGAAGGCGAATTCAAAAGTAGGTTTCTGCCTGCTTCCATTCCTTCCATGGTTTGGTTCTTCCTCATCATCCAAGCAGGAAGGACTCTACAATGTTGAACCCAATTATCTCAAATCAATTATACCTTCATCTTTTTTCTAAAGTTTTAGTTGTCATCAAAGTTGCTGTCTACGACTCTAAAGTTTGAACTATAAAATGAGAGAGAGAGAGCGAGAGCTATAATAATGGTTGCGGAGGTAAGCACAGACACAATGATTGGATACCTCAAAATTTGACAACCCATTTGCCTCTACATAGAAAATATGGTAGCAAAGATCAATGCCTAAATCTTGATGTAAATAGTTAAAGAGGTATATATAGCAGTTGTATAGTTGGCATACACTACATTTAACTACAAAATCTATCCATTCAAAGATGCAACCAAGCTTAATGTATGTTACGTAACTTTGTTTCTAATTTTCTATTTTTAATAAAAATGCTTCTTATAATATTGCAATAATTATAACAATATGCACATAACCATTGAGTCATAAAGAGGCATATGAAGTTGATTTAGCAGAAAACCCACAAAAGCATGAAAGGGGAAATAAATACACAAAATACCCTTAGGGGAAATAAATATACAAAATACCCCTAGCACGGTTAATAGCCTATATCCGGTACTCAGGGCATGATCATAGTTCATGTTTTCCTTTAAAATTGGATAAAGTTGTTTTATGTTGCCAACTATTGTGGATGTGGCAATATTCACTTTTTCTTGTAGTGGTGTGGTGGTTATCTTTGTTGTCATTTCCCTTTTACAAGATGTGCAAGGAGCAAGTGGTAAATAGTATCCGTTGCTTTTCTATTTACATCTTGTAGACTGAACATCTTTCTTGAGGTTGGAGCTATCTGAAAAGTGTTTGGGGTGTGTTCTTTTACATCACCTGAATCGTGAAAGCTACATATCATTTTTAATTTTATTGGCTCAAGCATTTTCGGTTATCAAGCCTACTCCATTTGTATGCATATGTTAAATGAAGTGTTGTATGAGTTAAAGGTTATTAATATTGTTCCCAAATATGACTCAGGTTTGTCAGTACTAAATTTTATTGTTGGGGATACTCTAATATTTATTG
This sequence comes from Picea glauca, assembly GCA_000966675.3. Classification (NCBI taxonomy): domain Eukaryota; kingdom Viridiplantae; phylum Streptophyta; class Pinopsida; order Pinales; family Pinaceae; genus Picea; species Picea glauca. The sequence continues at coordinate 370,086 of JZKD02S2068120.1, read as the reverse complement.
ACTCCATGATTTTTATGAAGATTTATTTGAGGAGCTTGGCAAGTATGAAGAAATTCAAAGCTTGAATGTTTGTGACAACTTGGATAATCACATGTTAACTATTATAATCTATTTTATCATTATTTGTGAAACTAGTTTGGTGTTCTTCAACTTTGATTTTTATCCATGTTGCCTAATATATCTCCTCTATTGTAGATTGGCAATGTTTATGTATAGTTTAGGGAGGAAGAACAAGTTGTTGTTGCACTACAAGATTTTATTGGTAGATTTTATGTAGGTAATGGACTTTATGTTATGTGTCACTGACTGGATGTTCCTTGCAATGTATAATTTTGGAGTGTTATCATATACTAGTTGTTCAACTTATTTATGTTGATCCAATTATCTCTATGTTGTTGTCTCGAGATGGCCTGAAAATATCAATATTAGTAATGACTCTATAATATCTCAAAATAGTGATCGGTGAAGACTTAAATGACATATTGTTGAATCATTGAAGAAGTATCTAGAATTTGAATAAAATTTTATCAATTATTTACAAAAAAAATGATAATTTACTTCTTCTTCTTTTTCAGGGCAACGAATATGGAAAACAGTGCATAGCTGCAAAATTGTAGCATCACCTCCCCTCGTCCACCATTGGTTATCCTTAGCATGATGGATATCCATGTGTAGGCTCCTTTTTGTGATTCGATCCATCTTGTTTATGTTACATGATTGGGGTACAAAGAAATCATTTTCAATGGACCAACTCTTGAAATAAGTTTGGAAAATAGCCTCAAGGATCTTGCATGAAAGCTACCAAGTGGAAGTGGAGGGTGGTAGTAGCTCGCCAATTACCACTATGAGACACTGCAGTTGGACACCACAACTGGTTATGTAACAAATATGAATTATGAACCATGTATTCAAAAACATTTAATGTTTTGAATTAATGCTAAATTGAAGCTTAGCATTAATCCACCTTGTGATATATCTTTTTTTCAAGACAAAAAAAATTGTATTGATATTTCAAATAAGAAATCAAATACACATTTACTAGCCTCCATGACCTGATACCAAAACACCCCATATTGTAGTGACCTATTGCTTCTTACAACCTTGCCTTAACATTACATCCTTATACAACCCTTTTGAATTGACAAAAACATTTTTAGATAAAATATAAAAGAATCTAAAACATAAACTGGACTTTCCTTAGTTCTTATACAAGTTCGTAACAAAAAAGAAGACAAAACACCCATCAAACAATAATTTTGTGCACAGCTGCATTAGGGGTATTATCCTTGACCTCTTTATTCAATCAGCTTAGCTTGAATTGTCAAGGCTTCTTTTGAAAGAGTATATGCCTTGTGATTGAACTCCCTATAAACAATGATAAAAGAAATTTCATCAAAATATTCTTCCATTACTTGAATTCTATCCATGGCAGGGCTTAATAATATATTAGTGATGTTTCTTTTACCATTTTCCTAATCTAGTACAAGTTTAGAATCACCTAGAATCTGGATCATTTTCACCTTTTTTTCCAACATAGCTTTGAGCAAGATCATGAGTGCGTAAAGTTTTGCTCTATTGATGATGCCAAGCCCAATCCCCTACTTCACAGAAAAATGATGTGAAATTTTGAGAAAGAGAATGGCTCCTACTCCACTCACCTGGAGAACCCTGACATGCTCCATAAAAAAATCCCTAGGATATAGATTGATCTATATTAGGGGCATAAGGGATCCTTCGACGTGATTTTTTTAAGGGCTTTCTTCCTTCACCAAAAGTGGTATATCATCAATTGTCACCACATATGCATTGATGACATGATTGGCCTTTCCTTTTCCCACTTACAAACATTAATCCCCTTTTCCTCCTCTGGTTTCATCAAAAAACACAATTTTTTGACATATATGCACCCTAACAACTATACAAGGTGCATACATACGTGTGTTACTCTATTGTAGGGAGTGTACACCTTAATTTTTCTCAAACAAATAATGGTTTGTGTATTTTTGGGCGGGGTTCACCCAGTTCCTAACCCCCTATTGCTCGTACACAATTGTTTGTAGCCACTCCAACCGCTTGGAGCGGGTATAAAATGAGCCTAAGGCTAGAGGAGAAGAACAATCATACTTGAAGCAACATAATGTTGTCATTTTCTTTCCCCTTATGCAAGCCCATGTTTCCTTGTTGTTGATCTATTCTCTCTTACCTACAAACCTTCATTTCCAACCTTCCTTGCTCTTTATATCCAGTCAAGAAGAAGAATTTCATATTATTTGGACTTGCGCAAGCATTGGAGTCAGAGGTACTATCTCTAGTTATTGGTCTGGGCGGAGGGCACTGAAATCTTATTCTAGAGTGGTGTCATAGTAGATCTAGGTGCTAGCTATCTTTGTCTTCTTGTTCATTAATAAATAGACCTCTTTCCTGTCAATTATTTGTGTTTTAATGCATGATATTTATGTTTGAGCATTCAAATTCTAAGAACACTAATTGATATAATGGATTTACATTCAATCATTTCTATGAGAGTTAGTTATCATTTAACTACCCCCTTTGCAGTTGTCAACTTGATTGTTTTTCACATGATCAAAGGGATAGTTTGGAAGGAGTGTTGAAATGAAAGGTTTTTAACCATGGGATCATCGTCGAACGTAAGGAATCTAGTATGCTTTTTTTCTTCCTTACTACTAGTAGTTAGTTAATCAAGTTAATTACAAGATATTTTGATTGCGATTATGGGATTGAGTTCACTCTTTAAAGGTGCTCGCTATGTTGTGGATTTAACCCATAACCATAGGGGGATTTCTCCGTAACAAAATTGACAACCATATTGGGGATTATCTCCTTTGTGGGTTAGTTATAGGTGCTTGCATTTGTTTTTTCTTGTTTGTCTAGATTTTTTTGTCTTTAACTGGGTAGTTTAGTGCTTCAGAACCCTATTTGTGGCTTGTCAATCCTTTTGGCCCTTTATTTCTGGTCTTTATGGAATATTTAAGGTTCTATGCGCGTCCTATTGTGTAGACAAGTGCATACATACACGCCTTGCCTTTGATACAGGCGTGTACATACATGTTCTGCTCTGTAAACAGTCGCGTACATCTCCTAAGTAAGAGTTTTTCAACTCTTCTCAGGCTTTCTGGGAATTTTTCTTGTTTTTCTAGGATATTTCATGGTCCTTTGGCTCTTTGTATCCCACTGTCAGTTTCAGAAATCATTTAAGTTGGTTAATCTCACAAAGAAAAGCAAAAAAAAAGTTAATTTCATTACTTATTGCTTCAAGCCTAGTTGGGTAGTGTGAAAGTTCTTTGCTTGACTATTTTCTATATTGGGTCTCTCTGGTAGCCCTCCATATAGCCTGAAAAATTATTGTTTAGCCCTTTCTGTCCCTCTACTTTAATCTTACTTGTTCTGAATCGAAAAGGAAAATTTGTACTAGTTTTTCATTTTCATCTTGCTTTAGTAACAGGAAAATAAAATAAGAAGTTTTCTTTGACCTTTTTTCTTTCAGTCTTTACCCTTTTTTATCGTTGAAAAGAAAAGTTATTTCCTAGCATTCTTTCTTTTCCTTTGCGCATTGATTTCAAAAAGCATACTTGCATTTTTTTAATTTTTTGATTTTTCGTCGGTATTGGTCATATTTTTGTCTTAGAAAACAAAATTTCAGTTTTTCTTGTTTTGAATAGTTGCATTTCATATAAATTAAAATCTCGCATTACTCCTTTGAATTGAAAATGATTACATTGCATTCAAAAGTTAAGGAGTTTGCATTTAGAAGTGTTCCTGTAGCACCATTTGTTCATTGAAGAATAAGCTTTGTTTTTCTTAACAACAGTGTCCTTAAGTTTTTCAATTTCTTCAAAGTCTCAAAAACATCAGTATTTTCACATCCATCATTTTTTTAGTATCAACACCTATAAAAATTAACGCATAATCTAAAACAGTCTTGACTTTTATTTGTAGGGTCCACGAACTAGTCTAGGTTAGAGCCTTGGATTAGGATTGGAGAGATAACTCTCCAAAGCCATTGAAAAAACATAGGAGTCTAACTTAGGGAGAATAAAAATATATATTTTTCATATAGGTATAGTTAGGATCCTCCTCTAACACAATAGTTAAAAATGATGTCGTGTGAGGAAGAGTTGAGGATATCACCCCTCTGAGACGTGTCCAAGAATAGTGGATTAATCATATACAGGGGTTTCATTAGTGCCTACACCTCTCTACGAGGTAACACTTTCAAAGCTTCGGGTGTAGATACCGTACCCATAAGTTCGGTCTTGACTGTCAATTGTAAACCTTGGACGTCGACCGGGAGCTAATAGCTTTAGTATCATTTATGTTCGACAATGTAAGTATTCCAACAGAGGATGAAAACCTTCAGTAACCACTCACAGTAACAAATCAAAGATCAACACATCGATGTTTTTACATGGTAAAACCCCTATGGGGAAACATCCACGACCTCAGCCAATGTGGCCACTTGGAGTAATTTATTAATGCAAAATAAAAATATTACAAAGAGATTTACATGAGAGTTTCTCACAATCAATCATCTGCAAATGACCCTTCGTGCTCTTTAAATAGAGATCATGGACCAATCAGGTGTTAAGCCATAGATCAATGTAGTTGTTAAGATCAAGAAGAACATGAACAACCATCGAATCACTCTATGTCGGATACATATTGTGACCGTCAGATTACCTAACTACAAATGCATACGAAAGAAACAAACTTTTACCTAATGACACATTAGACCAAGTTGATCTTAACTAACTCCTAAGTGTCTAAATATCCTAACATCCCCCCTTAATAACAACTTGGGATAGCATTAAAGGATTTACAAAGGCAACCAAATAGGATAAGGAAGGAGGCATTAGATCCTACCCTCCCTTAATGACAACTTCTTGAACTCCTAACATAGATTGAAGTTTGGAAAACTTCACTTCTGTAAGGGAATTTGTGAAAATGTCTGCAACTTGATCTTCTGGAGGGAAAAAGAGCACTTCAATAACTCGATCATGAATGAGCTTTCTGATGAAGTGCATATGTAGTTCAATTTGTTTTATGTGTTGATGTTGAACTGGATCTGTGGCGAGATTGATGCACTCTGATTTCCACACCAGTGGGTGGTCAGACATTGTCGCTGGAAGCCAAACTATGAAAGGATCTGTCGAAGCCATAAGACTTCTTGAATTGCATTAACCACTGCGCAGTACTATGATTGTGTTGAAGAAAGAGGAATAGCATGTTGTTTCCTATAGGACCAAGTGGCAGGTCCTAAACAGAGGCTGAAAACATAACCTATAATAGACTTTCGATCATCGGGGTCGTCAGCTCAATCTGAATTAGTGAAACCAACCAATAAATGAGTCCCCCTTGAACTGCAATGTATCATGAACTGAACTATACCCCAAAAATATTGAAGCAACCTTTTTATCTTTTTGGTAATGGATTTCATGGGGTGTTTTCATATATCGAGCAACAAGACCAACAACAAAAGAAATACCTAGACGGGTATGAGTCAAGTATAAGAGGCTATTAAGTGACTGACAGTACAAGGTCTCATCAACTTCGGGAGAAGTACACGGGGTAAAAAGTTTGACTACAGACTAAAAGGGAGAAGATGTTGGTTTAGAGTCTTCCATATGAAAGCGATGAAGAAGGTCAAAAGCATACTTAGACTGAGAAAGAAAAATTCCTTCCTTGGTTTGCAAAACTTGGAGTCAAAGGAAATAGTGAAGATAGCCTAAGTTGTTCATTTAAAATTTCTTCTTAAGGTTGGTTTTCATAGGGTTTTAAAGTTTAAAGTCACTACCAATGAGGATAATATCATCAACACAAAGAAAAAGTAGTATGAGATGGCTTCCTACTTTCTTGGTATAGACATTAGGATCAGAATGACATCTAGAAAATCTAGTATCAAGAAGAAAGTTGTCCATTTTGGCATACCAAGCTCGAGGAGATTTCTTGAAATCATAAAGAGATTTCTTAAGGTGACAAACAAGGATGGAGTCATTATGGACATAGCCAAAAGGTTGTTCAATGTAAATTTATTCTTGCAAATCTGATCCAGGTAGATCTCAGTGGCCATCCACCTTTTCCATTGAATCAACATTTCAAGCCTATGGTTTTGATAAACCATGATATTCACCCTTTTGATGGGAAATGGAATGTAATGTCATCTTCATTTTCTAATTAAAAACATCATGTAATTATTTCCTAGTGGTCTTACGTACATGCTTACCACACCACATAGCATTAATGCATTGGATCCCATTAGAACTTTGTATTTAAGTGTGCTTGGGTTATAGTAGTACTGGGATGGGTGACTTCTTGGGAAGCCCTAGTGTTTTACATGCCTATGGAATTTTATAAACTTAGACTAATTTATCCCACATGCATCATGGGAATTGTTCTCCTATCACTCTCTCATATATAATTGAGATGAGGGAGGCCCTTTAAGCATGCAATGGAGTGTGATGTAAAGCTTGTTACGAATGAAGCGTAGCCAATATCTATTTCTTTTCAAAGATAAGCTACCCCATTCTGTCGGTTTGTGTTCTACAGTGTTTTCTCTCTTATTTATTAATAGAAGTTGGGTTTCATTGTATATATGTGTTTCTTGCACTATATTTGTGTATGTCCTTGTTATATCTCTGTTATATTTTTGTCTTCATGTTGTTCTCAAAATAATTTGGATCAGTGGTATCAGAGCAATCTGCTCCTTTTTATTTCTCAAAGAAGGTCCCCAATGAGGTCAAGGTATAGAGAGTTGGGTCTCAAGCTAGTTTCGCTTGAGGAAAATCGCTCTCGCCATCCTAAGCAATCTCCCATGGAGGAAGAAAAGGGAGATGACAGAGTAGGAGATCCTTTCAAGACATTTCTTGAGGAATCGCTCATGCGACAAAGGAATGAGATGATGGACAACTTCACTCAAATACTTCATAGACTATAGATGGCGGTGGCCAAGGAATCTTAAAAAAACAACCATTCCAGAGGTGTGACACCCTTCAAGGTACAAGTCAATTTTGATATCCTCTTATTTGAAGGAAAAATTGATGCAAATGCTCTAGAAAAATGGTTGCATCTTCTAGAAGGTTATTACTCTATCCAAAAAAAATCCAACAGTCAAAAGTTCACCTTCGCGCTCCTTAAAGCCCTTCCCCATGTCAGAGCCTTGTGGGAAGGTTACTGGGAGAGGTACATCGAGTGAATCTATACCATTCGAAAAAGAACCCACTTGGGCGGCATTTGTAGATGCCCTCAAGGAGGAGTTCTACCCTATCAGAAACTATGATGACCAGTATATGAAATGGACGAATCTACGTCAAAAAAGATACCAGATGGTGTCGGAGTACATTAACATCTTTCATACTTTACGCTCAAAGTTGGGTATCAAAGAATCTGAGCGACACTTGGTCTTGAAATACCGCAGTGGTCTGCACAGGTACATCCAAATAGAGATGGATTTCTTGGACATATCCTCACTGAGAGTTGCTTATCGATATGCAGTCAAAATTGAGCATAAATTCAAGCAATGGAGTAAGCATGAGTTCAGGTTTGAAAATATGCCACAATAGAAGCATGGAAAAGGAAACCCTAACTCACAGAATGAAGGACATATCAACAAGGAAGGCCAACCTCAAGAGATCCAATCCAAGATGCATGCATAGAAGGGTAATGGGAAGTTTAAGAAAGACACCAGAAAGTGATGTGAGTTCCACAAAATCCTCGAGCACAACATCGATGAATGTCGCTCAAAACAATCATTGGTGGTCAAGATCAAAGAATAAGAAACAAAACCTGACTCGGACTTTGATTTATATCACAATAAATGGAAATAGATCATCGATGCAGAACCCATTGCTACCATCGTGGCCACAATAATACAACTATAAGAACCAGAGGAGCTTGAGGAGGGAGAGCGCATCTTCCACTCATAGATGTGGATAAAGAGGACCCCACTACATTACATTGTTGACAGCAGGAGGTAGAAGAAACTGATATTAGTCAAGGTTGTCAAGAGATTGAAGCTACCAACAATCCCACACCCCCAACCATACACCATCAGATTGTTGAGCCGAGGACAAGACATTTGTATCGGCCAACAGTGTCACATGTCCTATGGCATCAATCCCTTTAAGGGTGAGGTAGTGTGTGATGTTGCTCCACTTGAAGTCTGTGATGTTCTTTTAAGACAACCATATATGTGGAAACGTCATGTTATCTATGAGTCTCGACCCCGCAATGTCATTTTTACTCTGGGAGGTCAACTCTATAGGGTACCAAACACAGCTCCAACTATCGCCACTTCATTGATCTTGGAAAAACAATGTTGCAAAGCAATCTCTCAGACCAAAAATTTTTCCCTCTTCACGATCTAGTCAGATGGTGAACAGAAGATCATTGCAACCACTATAGCCTCAGCCCAAGACATTTATATCTAACAAAAGCAGGTCGACAATATTATAGAGGAGCACAAAGAGAATGAGAGTCTTCCATATGTTCAGCATAGCTCTATTGGCCACAACCCTTTTTAGGTGTGCTTGGGGTTCCAACCATTATCCCCCATTGATATAGCTCTTATTGTTGCATCTTAACCTATGGATTCCTCCCACACTCAAACTAAGGTAGATCATGAAGCTAGATCTATTGAATGGATCTAAAACCTATAACATGTTCATGACATCCTTCCACATGCAAAGTACATGGAGGACATCTACTTCAATAAGGAAAGCAACTCACCAAGGTTCAGATTCAGTAAAATTTTCCCCATCTCCCAAGGAAACTTGATGCAATGGGAACCATTTCTTCCTAAGGGGAGAGGGATGATCCAGGTGGATCTCGATGGCCATCCATCTTTTCCATTGAATCAACATTTCAACCCTATGGTTTTGATAAACCATGATATTCACGTTTTTAATGGGGAATGGAATGGAATTCCATATTCATTTCTTAATTGAAAACATAATGTAATGATTTTGTAGTGTTCTTATGTACATGCTTGTAGTATAGTGTTAACGCATTGGATCCCATTAGAACTCCATAGGTAGTCATGCTCGGGCTAGACTAGTATTGGGATGGGTGACTGCCTGGGAAGTCCTAGTGTTTTACATGCCTATGTATTTTATAAACTTAGAATAATTTATCCTACATGCACCATGGAAATTGTTCTCCTCTCACTCTCTCATATATAATTGAGGTGAGGGAGGCCCTTTAAGCATGCACTGGAGTGTGATGTAAATCTTGTTGCAAATGAAGCGTAGAAAACAATTCTTTCTTTTCAAAGATAAACTACACCATTCTGTCAGTTTGTATTCTACAATGTTTTTCTCTCTTATTCATTAATAGAAGTTGGGTTTCATTGTATTTTTGTGTTTCTTGCAATATCTCTGTGTATTTCCTTATTATATATCTGTTATATTTATGTCTTCATGTCGTTCTCAAAATAATCTGGATCAAAATCATCATGCAAGAAGGTGGATTTGACATCCATCTGATGGACCTCCCATTTATGTGAGGCTACAAGGGCAAGAATAAGGCATATGGAATTCATTTTGGCTACGGGGGAAAAGGTTTCATTATAGTCAATGGCTTCAACTTGAGAGAACCTTTTGGTAACTAATCGAGACTTGTGTCTTTCAATAGTTCCATCTAATGCATACTTAGTTATATAGACCCATTTACATCTAATAAGTTTTCTTCCTTTCGGAAGAGGTACAAAAAATCAAGTATCATTTGTCATTAAAGAGTGATATTCTTCATTCATTGTTGTATCCCAGTCTAGATGATCGAAGCTTTTGCAAATGTCTCTTGATCATGATTCTCTCAAACTTGAGCCAAAAGAGAAGAGGCTTACTGGAAATGTGAACAAGTCTCATGTCAATCTGAAGGATCACCGAAAAGCTCACGATTTGCTTCTCGTGTTGAATGGACCCATTTAAGAAGCAATGGTGTTGGTGGAAGTTCATGGTCATTGGACTCATCTGGAGGAAGGTGAGCAGGTGGAGGTGGATTTCCATCCTCACTATCATCATCATCTGAAAAAGAAACTATAATAGAAATGAAAGAAGGCACAAACATTGAAGATGGCTCACGGGTCGAAGAAGGCACAAACATTGAAGATGGCTCACGGGTCGAAGAAGGCACAAACATTGAATTAGGCTTGCAAAACAAGATATTTTCATCAAATTTAACATCTCTTCTAATAATAATTTCATTGGAATGAGGTTGAAGAAGTATGTAACATTTGAAATCTTAAGAATAGCCAACAAAAATACACTTCTCACTTTTAGGTTGTAAAGCTTTCATTTTCTCATTAAGAATATGAGCCCATGCTACACTGCCAAATACACAGAAGTGGCTTAAATCTGGCTTAATGTTATTCCATGCTTCTTTTGATGTCATATTTTTAAGAGCCTTTGTGGGAGTGTGATTTACTATGTAATTTGCATAGTTAATGGCTTCCACCCAATACTTTAGACTTAATCACTTAGATTGGATCATACAATTTGTCATTTCTTTTGATGTGGAGTTCTTTCTCTCAACAACACCATTTTGTTGTGGTGTATATAGAACAGTATGTTGCATTTCGATTCCCTGTGCAGTGCAGTAACTTGTAAAATTATTGTTCACATATTCGCCTCTGTTATATGTTCTTAACCTTTGAAGTTGATGTCTAGATTTCTTTTCTACAAGGGCCTTGTAGGCCAAAAACTTGTCAAAAACTCTGCTCTTAAGTTTTAAGAAGTAAACCTAGCATCTAGAAAAGTCACCAATGAAAGTTAAGAAATACTTGCACCCATAAAAAGAAGGAGAAGAAAGTGGACTACGCAAGTCACTATGAACGAGATGCAAAGGGGTCGAGGTGTGCCAAGAGGCACATTTGTCAAAATTGTCCTAATGATGTTTGTCAAGAAAACAACTGCCATAAACACCATCTTTCCAAGAAACAAGAGGAATACCAATCGCCATCTTTGCAAGAAACAAGAGGAAAACCAGACACCATCTGATCCAAAAAGATCTTTTAAATGACTATGATTGAGTTATTAATTGCATTTGTTCATTAACCAATTAAGGAAACTTAAATAAAGAGGAAGAAGATATGAGAAAATATCATAGCCATATAAACATGTACAGAACTGAAATGAAGCAACAAACAACAACAAACCATAACACCAATGTGATAACGAAGTTCGGCAATATCGCCTACGTCTCTGGGCCTTTGTCTCAGTGGGTGAGGCTTTCTTATTTATGTTCAAAGCTCAATAAGTACATCACAGCAGTGCCAAAAAGTTACAAAATTGATATGTTCTTGTTCTCCTAGATCTTAAGAACCCAGCAGAAGAAACAACATGCAAAATGGATGACCGGAGCTCCCGAAAATGGCCCGCAAAGGTGCGCTCCTTAACGGCTTCCCTGCATAAAAATGTCTTTGGCTTGGATTTCCTTCAGCATAACTCTACTCTGAATCCCCTCTTATGGCCTCAAGATGGCCTGGTTTATATATGTCTGGAGTCAGTAACCATATCCCAACTTCCTCCCAATATCTGGCCTCAAAAAGGTCCCAATATCCCCCAATATTAGCCAAAATCTCCAAAAATTGGCTAATAAATCATTTAAAATCTTATTCTAAGGTTTAACAACCACTTTTGCAGTAATGTAGGGCACAGCCCCCTTTTGGATGGCCCTCGTTTGTATGATAAATGGCCATGTGTCCAGGCGCTAACACCTATGTGTTGGCCCCCTTGTAGATCGGCTCTCAGTCGCATTGGAAACACATGCACGTGGCCTCGGGCTTAAACTAAGTGCTTGTAGGTGACTAAGTGCCAACGGCTTAACTCCATGCAAACACACAGGTGTATCCCCTGGTCGGTGGGCTAGCCCGGCCGACTGGGGCTAACCGTTATATATATGTTCTAATAGTTATACAAAAGTCCAGGTCCCATGGTGAACGCTACAGAAACCTGGGGTTGGAGCTAACAAACCCCCCGCGCCAAAACAAATGAAAGCCAACGGTTATATTGATGTGGTCGTGTGTATGTTCGTCGGGGTTGGGGGCTAGGCCCTAGCCCTTTTTCCACCCACTTTACACGTAGGATAAACTTAAATACATTTTCCACCGCATACATACTAAGCACCACCCATGGACGGCCCGACTATCCCAACTCTGTCAAGACTTACCCTGGACAGAGGTCGTAGGTTCAAACCTTGTCTGCGCCCATACAACTTTTGCAATACTAATGGCCAACGAATGGGTGCCACATGGCACCACCCTATTGGACAACTCTGATGCCATGTGTCAAGTGTTGATTGACCCAATTGTCTGACACATTTCTTCCATGTGTCAATTGACCGTACTTTGCCATGTATCTGCCATGTAAGTAGTATAGATGTGCCACATGTCACCATTGCAAGGGTGACACGTGTCACTCTTTGATTGGTCCATCTGTACTTGCCACATCATCTGTCTATACACCCAGTCACCATGCAATGTGTCACCTCCAGAAGCTACCACGTCAGCTATACAGAATCTTCCAACTGTGTTGCCACGTCAGTTGTACAGACGTACGGCCTGTACAGTCAGATTCCACGTGGCACTATACGGACTGTACAGTTAACATTTTTTTGCATGTTTGGAAAAATGAATAGAACACGATATCAGGAGCATACGATGTTTGTTTGAGCTCGTTCAACTTGTGTTGGGTTTGTATCGATGAGGCCTACGCACACATCTATTTTGAAGCTAATCTGAAAACATTTATTTTTAGGCCTTTCTGAGCCCCATCAAGCTCCTGGATCCAAATCTGGATCACACCTCCCCACTAAAGGACCTTTTGGTCCCCAAAAGGTTACTGACCAGTCAACAAGCTCGGGATAGGCCACCCATCTTGATCTATGTCTCTGAACTCTGTCCTGTGCACCTGTCTCATCAAGATCAACTGTAACACAATCATGACAACTGACAGCATATTGTTATCTATTTGAACCCTGTCACATTTCACTGAAGCCACTATCATCCATGTAGCCAAAATTACTAATGATATCCTCAAAAATATGACTGCAAATGAGTTGATATACTTGTAATATTTGCACGACATGAGCTTATCTTGAAGCAAAATTTGATTGATTTCCATTCAACAATCATTTCATGTTCTTGCTTAAGATCGATCACTTGATTTGAAACAATTATTGGTTTGTTTCTTGCTTGAACTACCTTATTTAATTGTTCCATAGTTTGAAGTGTTTTATTTTCCTTTACATGATGAGCACGAACCACATATTCTTAACCTACTTTGGTTAATTGATATTGATTCTTTGTCCTGTAGAAGATTGCTTTACGATCAAACAAGTATGGACTACCTAAGACCATTTCACACTCTCTTAGTGGCACTACATCACATGCTACCTCATCCACAAACTTAGATGAAATAGCAAATTTGATTGTGCACTGCTTTGTTATGTGCATTTGATGATGGTTGCTTATCCATTTAGGTGTGTAGGGATTATGATGCATATGTGTTTTTAACCCCAATTTCTTAACCAATTATTTAGAAATTAGGTTAGATTGAGATCCACTATCGATTAATATATCAACCTTAGTGTGTCGCATGATGACCCTTATATGAAACAAGTTACTTCTACAATTAATTCCTTCACCAATTTTACTTATCATACCAACCAATGAGACATTTGATTCATCACCTGAATCTAATCCCAAGTTTGTGGGTCGTGTTGTCGTTGCAACTATTTTCCTCCCTTTCTTTTCCTTGAACCACTTTGGCCTCTTCTCGGGATGCAACTGCCAACAATGGTCCTCATCATGCCCCTCTTTCTTGCAATGCTTGCAAAAGGGCCTCTCTTCCTTTCTCATCACTGCATTTGACTTCTTTCCATGCCACTTCCTCTTGTCCTCTTTCATTGAAGATGATTCCCCTGATACACAAACACCTATTTTCCCTGCTTCATTGTATGTCGCTTGAACAGAAACCTCATCAAGGTTAGTGGGTCCAAACATGAATACAGTGTTTCTAATATGTGCAGGTAAATCTTGTATATACTTCATACAAGTTTCTTGGGTATGTAAAGGAATATCTAACATCAATGCCATTTTATGAAAGCCATCTATGTATTCTTGCATTGTTTGTCCTTTTCTTAGTTTTAAAGCTTGCCATTCAATCAATGCTTTCTCTTTATAACCCAAAGGATAGAATCGCTTTCTAAGTGCAGAAATAAAACTTTGACATGATGGAAATACATTACCCACTTGTTGCGTGCTATTTTTCAACTTGCTTTGCCACTAGATGAGAGTTGTGCCTGCAAGACTCAAAGATGCCAACTTGATTTGTGTGGCCTCATCCTTGATCTATTCAACACTGCAATAGACCCCCATCTGTCTGACCCAATTGTCAAGTCTCTCTGCATTGACTTCACCATCATACATGGGTAATTCTAATTTAACGTCAAGTTTTAATAAAGGCATTTCATTCTTATGTTTATGGACATGTTTCTTTACATTGGATTTAGAACTTGAACTTGAAGAAGAAGGATAAGAAGGAGGTGATGATGGAGGTGAAGGAGGAATCTGAGGAGGATCCTCTCCCTCTTCACTTTTTCCCTTTTATTATTCACCCAAAACTGGTCTCTTTCGTTCCAAGCAATCCTCATACAAAACTTTCGTCATCTCCGACATAGCAAAGAAAGATTTTTGAAACTCTTTCTCATCCTCAGAAAGTCCCTCTTCTGATGCCATCTTCTCGCTGTGAGAAGTTCTATTTCTCAATCCAATTAATGGATTCTCTTCCACAATATTGCCTTCACCACGATGTAACTTTTCCCTGGTTAACATGCAAAACTCAAATCCAAACGTCAACTAGCTCTGATACCACTTGATCCATAAAGATATTTTAAATGACTATGGTTGAGTCATTAATTGCATGTGTTCATTAACCAATTAAGGAAGCTTAAATAAAGAGGAAGAATATATGATAAAATATCACAGCCATATAAACATGTATAGAACTGAAATGAAGCAATAAGCAATAGCAAACCACAACACCAATGTGATAACGGAGTTCGGAAATCTCGCCTACGTCTTTGGGCCTTTGTCTTAGGGGGTGAGGCTTTCTTATTTATGTTCAAATATTAATAACTACATCAAAGTAGTGCCAAAAGGTTACAAAATTGATTTGGTCTTGTTCTCCCAGATCTTAAGAACCAAACAAAAGAAACGACATGCAAAATGGATGACCGGAGCTCCCAGAAATGGCCTGCAAAGGTGCGCTCCTCAACAGCTTCCCTACATAAAAATGGCTTTGGCTTGGCTTTCCTTTAGCACAAATATGCTCTGAATCCCCTCTTATGGCCTCAAGAAGACCTGGTTTATATAGATCTGGAGTTGGTAACCACCTCTCAACTTCCTCCCAAGATCTGGCCTAAAAAAGGGCCCAATATCCCCCAATATTAGCCAAAATCTCCAAAAACTAGCTAATAAATCATTTAAAATATTATTATAAGGTTTAAAAACCACTTCTGCAGTAATGTAGGGTGCAACCCCCTTTTGGATAGTCCCCAGTCATATGATAAATGGTCATGTGGCCAGGCGCTAACACCTGCGCGCTGGCCCCCTTGTAGATTAGCACCTGGTCACATTGGAAACACCTGTACGTGGAATTGGGCTTAAACTGGGTGCTTGCACGTGACTACGTGCCCCCGGCTTAACTCCACACAAATACACAGGTGTAGCCCCTGGTCGGTAGGCTAGCCCGATCGACTGGGGCTAACCGTTATATAGATGCGCTAACAGTTATACAAAAGGTTGAGTCCCATGGTGGACGCTACCGAAACCTGGGGTTGAAGCTAACAAAACCCTGTGCCAAAACAAATGAAAGCCAATGGCTATATTTATGTGGTCATGTGTATGTTCGTCGGGGCTGGGGGCTAGGCCCCAACCCTTTTTTCGCCCACTTTACATGTAGGGTAAACTTAAATACCTTTTCCACCGCATACATACTAAGCACCACCCATGGGCGGCCCGACTAGCCCAAATCTGTCAACACTTAGCCCAGACAAAGGTCATAGGTTCAAACCTCATCTGTGCACACATAAATTTTGCAATACCAACGGCCAATGAATGGGTGCAATGTGGCAGCCCATGTCTGGTCCATGTGGCACCACCCCATTGGACAACTTTGATGCCATGTGTCAAACGTTGATTAACCCAACTGTCTGACACCTGTATGCCACGTGTCAACTGACCTTACTCTACCATGTGTCTACCACGTAAGTAGTACGGATGTTCCATGTGTCACTCTTTGATTGGCCCATCTATACCTACCACATCATTCGTCCATACACCCATTTTACCTGCCACATGTCACCTCTAGAAGCTTCCACGTCAATTGTACAGAATCTACCAATTGTGATGCCACGTCAGTTGTACAAACGTATGGCCTGTACAGTCAGATGCCACGTGGCATTGTACAGATTGTACAGTCAACATTTTTTTGCCTATTTGGAAAAACGAACAGAATGTGATATCAAGAGCATACGACGTCATTTTGAGCCCGTTCAAGTTGTGTTGGGTTTGTTCGACAAGTCCTATGCACATGTATGTTTTGAATTCATTTTGAAAACATTGATTTTTAGGCCTTTTTTTGCCCCATCAAGCTCCTGGATCCGAATCTAGATCACCATCTATTGATTACATTGTTGTTGCAATGAGAAATAGTTTGGATGACCAAAAAGCTCATGCCAATTTTGCTAAAGACATCACTATGAGAAACCAAAACTAATGGAAAAGATGATGACCCAAAGTTTTCAAACTTGTGCAACCTTGTAATATCATCAGCAATTCAAGTTGGAAGAACATGCTTATGATATTTTAAATCCTTGATTACAACTTGGTGAGGTGAAAACTCTATGGTTATACCTTCACCTAAATGAGTAATATGATATATTGATAGAAGGTTGCAGGAAAGACTTGGAACACATAGCACATCATTGAAATGACCATTATCTACCTGAATTGTTCCAGACCCTACAACACTAAGACATCTATCATAACCAACAAATGTTTTCTTTGTGTTACATTAATTTAGAGTAGAAAATATGGCATTATCCTTAGACATATGATAAGATGCTCTAGAATCAATAAGCCACTCATTAGAACAAGTAGAAGTTGCATTGAAGGAGAAACTAGAAGTAGAAAGTGCAAGTCCATGAGAAGAAGAGTTAGAAGAAGAAGAATCAATATTGATGTTTTTCTTCTTCATCGCTACTTCCAAAACTTCCATATTCTTAAAACATTTGGACTCCACATGACCATATTTCCCAAAAAAGTTGCAATGCCTTTCAACCTTCCTATTTTTAGATTTTTCTCTTTTGTCACCATTAAGAGCGAAAGTTGGCTGAGAGGGTTTGGGACCCTTTTTTTGCTTGTTGTTGTGGTGAGAATGTTGGTTCTTGGGATTATTCTATTTATCTTTATGTTGGGCCACTAAGGTTTTGTTGGATGTACCTATAGTGTTGATCAATCCAAGTTTCACAAGCTTATATTGCTCTCGAATTAGAGAATCACAAAAGGAATCAAAAGAAGGCTCTTTATAAGTACTCCCTAGAGCTTCTCTAGTGGCATAAGAGGTAGATACAAAAACAAAATATGCACTAACAATCTTAGAAAGAATAGCATATATGCATCAATCTTTCTTCGGATCTAGTTGGTACTTAATACACAAAAGTTTGAGTGTTTTTAACTTAGATAAGTAATCTTCAATGCAAGGAAAATCATTTGGACTTGAATTCATTAATTGATTTTCCAACTGGTGAGCTCGAATAATATTATGTTTACCAAACAAAGCTTCAAGATTTTCCCAAGCTTTATTGGGGGCATTAATTTATTTAAGGTGAAACCTTAAATGAGGAGAGATGGACATTTTGATTAGTCCATGGGCTTCTTCATTACCATTAATCCATTTGGCATACTTGTCATCATCAGTGGGTTCTTGTTCTTTTCCCAAGGTGATCTGGTACAATCCTTTACTTCTTAATAAATCCTTCCAATGGGATTTCCATTGGAAGTAATTGGTGTTCGTAATCAAAAGATCATTGGGAGAATATATATTAAATATGCAAATAATATGGATTTAAATATTGAAACTGATTGTCTGGATGGAAAGATCTCAAAAAAATAGGTTATTTAAAAAAACGACAGTGAAAATGGGCTTTGGATGTGAAAGTTGTACCCTTTTGAAAAAATACATAAATGATAACCAAAAAGCCATGTAGCAAGTAGAAATAGGTCCATGTCGTAATACCCCTCATAATAACCTCACTTTTTACAAATAATTTGCTTATGAAGTGACCCACTTTTATAGAATAAGCGGTGAACGTTTTTACAATGAAGTTACTTTATAAATGAAAGTTGCATGCAAAATAAATAACTTAAAATAAATTATTAAAGCTACTTATAGTGATTCACTTTTACAATTTAAGTGAAATACCCTTTACAACGGATGCATGAACTTAAAAAAAAAATTGTAAGAAAAAAAAGACTTGAACTCAAGGCATCTTACTTAGTAAAGCAACTTTTAACCAAGTAGGCTAGTGCAAAACATATTATATTGTTTAGAAGGAGGATTATTGTTGTTGTTGTTGTTGACGACCTTGGAGAGCATGCTGGAAAAAAACTCTTCTCACACAAGAAAAAAAATTATTTCTCGAAGACAATAAGGGTTAGATCTCAGTTATCTTACCTAGAAAATGCAAAGTTTCCCTCTATTTATGATTTACCGAGATTGCACATAATGGATAACAAAGAGCATACGCTGACCAGAAAACCCTTTCCGCTTTGTTTCCGATTTTCCAAGATCACAAAAAGTGTGGGAAAAGGTAATATGCAGATAAAAAAGAGTAACAACCTAGAAATGAAAAACAGAAAACCGAAATAAAATTGAAAAATTATCTCTACAAAAAATTTAAAAGGGTGTATTTAGGCCTTATACCTCTGGATTTGACTGAAATGGTCGTATCTTGGGCAAACAAAAACCTTTTCGAGTGAAATGAAATGTGTTCCTAACTGAAATGAGCAATTTGAATAGAATGGAATACTCCTCTCAGCCCATAAATGTATGAAAATGGTAGAAACCATAGATGCGACAACACGACTTCACGATCTTGGTCACAACGAAAGTAGGTCTTCAAATGCACTTTGATACCATGTTCAACAACAAAAGTATTCTAACAGAGGAAGAACAACTTCAGTAACCACTAACACAACCAGATAAAATATCAACACGACGATGTTTTTATGTGGTAAAACCCTTATGGGGAAACATCCAATACCCCATCCAACATGGCCACTTGGAGCAATCTATTACTGCAAAAGAAAAATATTAGAGAAATATTTACAAGAGAGTTTCTTAGAATCGATCATCAATAAATGACCTTCCATGCTCTTTAAATAGATATCATGGACCAATCGGGTGTTAATCCATGGATCAATGTGGTCATTAAGATCGAGGAGAATATGAATCGTCGAGTCAATGTATGTCAAAAAGATATCGTGACCATTGGATTACCTAATTACAAATGCATACTAAAGAAACACACTTTTATCTAAAGACACATTAGACTAAGTTGATCTTAACTAACTCCTAAGTGTCTAAATATCCTAACACTTTCCTAGGTACCGCAGAGGTGATTACAAGGGGTTTTCCACAGTACTTGAGGTAGACATCGTATCACACTATCAGTACCCCCGGAGGTTGCCCCGCGAAGCAAGGGTTACTTGCACCGAGTAGGGTTGTTACGTGGAGGTCGGGGTAACTTATTCTCACTCCTTTGTTTTTCAGTTGTGGAACTTAATCAACCCTTTTCATTGTCTGGAAGGACCTTTTCCTAACTTATTTGTTGCTCTGGTCTTAGGACCGAATCCACCTGAGATGGGGTATTAAAGAAGTGGTTTGTGTGTGCTATTTCCTTGGGTCATTTTTGAAGTGGTGTGTTATGTGTGTATAATCGGCCTTAGCAAGTTAGTTGGTGGCTACCTTGAATCATTGATTTAAAGTGGCTAACCAACTACTTCATCGGTCTCAAAGGGTCCAAGGCCTTTCGTCAATAAGAGTGGAGTCTCCACCACCTCCTTAAAGGCATCGACTAGACCAATCTTGTTCCTTTGAGACTACTAGTCCTCTCCAAATTCTAGAGCATGAGATTGAAGAATCGAACGCTTCGACATCGGAGGTTACACAAATCTCATATCTTGAAGCTGAAGGTTTCGTTAGACCTTGGAACCCTTTGTTAACTCGACCAAATGATCCAGTTTTACTGTATCTTCAAACTTTTGAGTTGAGTAACACTAATAACCATCCTCTTCGATGTTATGTTATGGAAGGAACCTCGTATGTGTCAGGGTTGGGGGTCCTACAACCCCCACTTCAACTATAGTTAGGGGAGGGATCACGCCCACTCACCTTTTTTCCTAGATGACTAGTGTGACTCCATTATCGTCGTTCTTTTTTAATGCCTTTTCATTTGGGATGTCAGCGATAGGCATGCAAAATGTTTCGACTAGTTCTCAGTTGATCAATCAGAACCCTAGTTTTTGGGCAGGGAGTTCTTCAACTCCCTTGCAAGGTTTCCCTTGGGGTGGGGGGCATATCCTTCCTTTGATCCCCTAGCTCTGAAGTGGGTCTTTCCCATCTTCTGGGATGAATCCCTTTGTGGGACGGAGCAGTCCAATGAGAAGAGGATTTTAATCCTCTGACATGACTTCAACTTCTAACCCTTTCACATTGTTTGGTGGCATAGGGAGCGATCCTTTCCCTTCATATGGGATGTTTTCAGGGGGAAATCCTTTCCAAATTCAATGGAATATTGTACAAGGGAATTTCCCTTTGCAAGGGATGTTGGTAGGGGGGAACCTTTTCCAATCTATTGGAAACCCAATGGGCAGAAGTTTTCCTCGCTTTCACAGGGACAATATGTTTGTTATCAAAACCAAGGCTAGTTAGTGAGCTCTTCCCGACAACTTTGTGCCAGTTACAACCAAGGATTTTGTTTTCTAGTTTCCAACCAACCCAGGGCTCCCAACCACTGTAAATGGAATTCAATGTCACAACCAAGGCTTCCCTTTTTGGCAATGTTAAACTTGATAGATTTTTTCAAACGAATGAATGACCTAGTGTGTCATGATTCGAATTAGCCTCTAGTCCCCACCAAATTACCCTCAAACATTCATAAGTTTGAAGGCAAAGCTGGTGAGGATCCGAGTGATCGAAGCATGGTTGTTTAGTCTAAAGAAGTACTTTCGAGTACATTACTACTCTGAAAATACCTAGGCAAGGATTGTCATTTTTAACCTGGATGGAGGAGCTTCAATTTGGTGGGAAGACTTTAAGGAAATCAAGGGACTGAAGGAAAGTAGACTAACTTGGAAGCAGTTTGAGAAATATTTTTGAAAGGCATACATATCGGAGAAGTATTATGATGACAAAATTAAGGAATTACATGAGCATAAGTTGTGACAACTTACCATCGATGAATATGCCAAAAGGTTTATGGAGTTGTTGAGGTATGTCCCTTACCTCAAGGACGAGAAAGCAAGAGTGCAAAATTTTATCAATGGATTGCCACAATCTTACCAAGATAGGATTGAGTTTGATAAACCCAAGACATTGGAGGACACTATGCAGAATGCCAAGTGTTGCTATGATCAGTCTAAACATAAGTAAGAGCCTTCAAAAGACTAGAAGTGGAAGGACAAGAGTGGATTCTAGAAGAAAGGATTCAATACATTTCCATACAAAAATCCCAGGAAAACTGCACAGTTGGGTCAACGAAGCAGAAGTGTACATCGGTATAATTTTCCATCTCAAAGTGGAAATAGACTAGTAGAGCAGGAAAGAGACAAAGTAGAGGAACCAAAGAAAGGGTCTCTACAGTGTTGGGGTTATGGAGAACCACACCTATTAAGTGATTATCCCTAGAGACAACACAACAACAGGAAGGTGTATAATGTACAGGAAGCAACTATAGTCAACAATGTAGCTAGAAGAATTCCAAGAATATATGCAATTGTGGAGAACCAACAAGAAGGCCATCGAGCCTCTGTGGTGGAATTGGAAGGTATTATTTCCAAGCAAGCTATCTCTATTTTAATTGACCCTGGATCTATTCTCAGTTATATTTCACCTCAAGTTGTTGAGGCATGTTCATTACAAAGAAAGAAACATGCAAAGAGCATGGTTGGTTCAGTTAGCCACTGGAACAAAGAGGAAAGTGGTTGAGGTGATTGAAGCCTCTTCAATTGAAATGGATGGAATACAGACTTAGGAAGCTTTGAATATCTTACCCTTAGGCTCATATGATGTGTTGTTGGGTATGGATTAGCCAGCTACCCACAAGGCAAAATTAAATTGTTGTGAGAAGGTTCTGGAATGTGAAGATGAAGAGGGAAATACAACAATTTTTCAAGTCATTTGGAAGTCAATTTCAGTAAGGAAAATATCAGTGTTGCTACTCAAGAAGTTCAGTAGAAAAGGGTACCACTTGTATGCTATACACATACTTATCTCGGTAGAAAACAAGGAGATGAAGGTTGGGGATTAACATGTGTTATGGGAATTCAGAGATGTGTTTCCAGAGGAAGTGTCAAGACTACCTCCGAAAAGAGATCTTGATTTTTCTATAGATCTTGTGTATGGAGGGGTGCCAGCATCAAAACTGCCTTACATGATAAGCACACCAGAGTTGGTGGAGATGGAGATGAAATTGAAAGAAATGTTGGATAAGGGTTACATCAGGCCGAGTGTATCCCTATGGGGAGCACCAGTTCTTTTTGTAAATAAGAAAGATGGTACCTTGAGACTATGTATTGATTATAAGTAGTTGAACAAGATGACCATCAAGAACAAGTATCATTTTCCTAGGATAGATGATCTCTTTGACCAACTCAGAGGAGTTGCAGTTTTCTCAAAAATTGATTTGAGGTCGGGATATCACCATGTCATAATCAAGAATGAGGATATCCACAAGACAACCTTTAGAACAAGCTATGGGCACTGTGAGTTTGTGGTGGTTCCAATTGGGCTTACAAATGCACCAGCTACGTTCATGTGTTTAATGAATAATGTGCTCAGCAAATGTTTAGACAAGGTTGTCTTGGTATTTGTGGATGACATTTTGGTGTATTCCAAGAATAGAGAAGAGCATGAAGAACATCTTAGGATGGTGCTACAAGTGTTGAGGAAGCACCAAATGTATGCTAAGTTCAACCAATGTGATTTCTTCCAAAATGAAATCGAGTATTTAGGCCACATAATCTCAGCGAAAGGAGTGGTAGTGGATCCTGAAAAGATATAGGCAATCATGGATTGACTGCCCCTAGGAATGTAATGGAAGTAAGATCCTTCATGGGATATGCTAGAAACTACATAAGGTTCATAGAGGGATTCTCCAAGGTAGGTAATCCTATTATGTAATTACAAAGGAAGGGGAAGAAGTTTGTGTGGTCACCAGAGTGTGAAGCCAACTTTTAGTCATTGAAGCATCTTTTGACCAATGCCCTTATTCTGAACATTGTAGACTCGGAGAAGGATTTATTGATTTGTATTGACGCTTGAAAAGAAGGACTCGATGGAGTTGTTATGAAAGAAGGACAGGTGATTTGTTATAAATCACAAAAGCTAAATGAGCATGAGTAGAATTATGTTACTCATGATCTAGAGGTGGCAACAATTGTGCACACGTTGAAGATGTGGAGACATAACTTGCTTGGGATAAGGTTTACCTTGATAAAAAAAACAATGTGGTATGAAGTACCTATTAAACCAGCCAAGGTTGAATGTTAGACGGGCTAGGTGGATGATGTTGATCAGCAAGTTTTATTTTGAAATCAAACACATTAAAGGGAAGGAAAATATAGTGGCAGATGCACTCATCCAAAGTGTGCAGACTATAGACTTAGTAGCAGCAACTGTGGGAGAGTCTGATATAAAGCAGAGGATTGGAAACCTCTTGCAAGAGGATGACTTCTTCAATCAATTTATAAAAGGGTTACAGCATGAACCCAGGGAAAATAAATATGAAGAATATCAGCTCAAGGTTGATAATATGTTGTTGTATAACAACAGGTTGTATGTGCCTAATTCAACATATTTGAGGCATTATATTATGGATGAGTTCCATAGAATACCATATGTGCATCACCTTGGTTACTATAAAAAGGCGACAACAGTGAGGTAGTTGTACTATTGGCCTGGAATGAAGCAGGATATCACCGAGTACATTGTTAAATGTTTGGAGTTCCATCAAGTAAAAATTGAGCATAGACAACCTGCAAGTCTATTGCAGCCTCTGCATATTCCAGAGTGGAAATGGGAAATGATTTCCATGGATTTTATTACAGGTCTACCAAGGACAATCAAGAAACATGATGTGATCATGGTTGTAGTGGATATGTTGAGCAAGGTAGCTCAATGTATTCCTATTAAGTCTAATTTTGAGGCCACAGATGTTGTTAATGTTTTTATGAAAGGAATTTTTTGATTGCATGGTTTGTCCAAGACCATAATCTCGGATAGAAATGCTATGTTCACCTTGAATTTTTGGAAAAACTTGTTTGCAGGCTTGGGAACACGGTTAGCATTTAGCATGGCCTACCATCCTCAAACAGATGGTCAAACCAAAAAAGTGAACAAAGTGCTAGAGCACATATTGAGGATGCATGTTATGCATCAACCCAAGCAATGGGAAGAGTACCTACCTTTGGTACAATTTGTCTATAAAAATGGTTACCAAGAATCATTAAAGATGAGCCCACTCAAGGTTCTATATGGTAGAAAGTGTAGAGTTCCAATCAGTTGGGACCATCCAGTGGATATAATCATACTTGGCCCAGAATTGTTGAAAGAGATGGAACATGTAATGGTTAAGATAAAGCAGAATCTGAAGGTAGCTCAAGATAGACAAAATGTCTATGAAGACAATAAGAGAACTCACTGAGAGTTCAAAGTGGGAGATCATGTGTATCTCCAAGTGAAACCAAGAGAAGCTCCCTAAGAATGGGAATGTGTGATAAGTTGGCACCATGATATTGTGGAACATTTGAAGTCCTGGAAAGAGTGGGGCCAGTAGCATACAGACTCACATTACCACCTACTGTTAAAGATCGTAATGTGTTCCATGTGTCTTTGTTAAAGAAATATGTTCATGACTCTAATCATGTAATTGATTGGACTGCGATACAAGTGAAACTAGAGGGAGAATTACAACCTAAACCTCAATGCATCCTAGATGAGAGAGAAACAATGATTTGGAGCAGAGACATCATCCAGGTCAAGGTGCAATGGAAGCACTTTGGAGTAGATGAGGCTACATGGGAGTTGGAAGATGCCATGAGATTGGCATACCCATTTTTTTTTTTTGTATAATTGTATGTACATAGTATTTTAAACGCCAAGGATGATGTTTCTTGCAAGGTGTTGTTCCAGAGTCTATACCTAAGGCTTAGAAAGTACAGTGTCTAGGCATCTGAAAGTGAGTGAGGAGTAAGAAGGAGGAGAGCGTCAACCTTCGGGAAAGGAAGCTAAGGTTGATTTCCAGGTTGTCGTTGTTGCGCTTCCAACTATTCCTGGATGTTTATGTCCTATTCAATTGCGGCCCATGAACATTCAAGTTCTACCCGGGTGGTGGTTGTTTTAAGTATAGTATCAAAGAGATTTAAGGCGATATGGGTTTGATCCGATAAACCGGGTTCAATATTAGGTTGTCTTACAATGGGGACAGTCATAGAGGAGCAGTAAATTAAAAGTGAATTCGAGATTTTATGTTGTATCAATTTGATCTTATAAAAGAGAACTATTGAATTCAATATTAAAGATCAAATGCAAACCAAAGGCATTTTTCCGTAACTGAGTTATATTTTAAATAAATGATGTGTGAAATATGAGAAAAACATTAAGTTGTCTATAAAGCAAGGCTCCTATCAAGGAAGAATTTCACCATGTAAACAGAAGAAGAAAATAAGATAAGAAGGAATCTGATGAAGCATAAAATATGACAGTTTAAAAGGTTCACAGGTCTTGTATCTGCTAATAGCCGATACAGAGAAAAAACTGCAAACAATATAGATGGCTAAAAATGATCACCACAATAGAGGTTTTACTAAATTGCAATGAAACATGCATCAAACATATATAAGCGAATATGAAATTAAATATGAAATTACAGAGAAAACAAACTCATAACACAGTCTTGACAAAATCAGGAGTCTCCAGATTGCTTTGTATTAATTCCCAAAAAGGAGATAGTCCTTATTTACAATTAACCAAAAAGGTCCAGCCCTTTGTTCTTTCTTCAAAATGTATATTTATACAAATTTCTATATGCTGGGATCTCAATCATTCCAGAGGTTTTCAGTTACAACAAAGGAAATTAAACGTTTCAATTCTTTGTCTCTATCCTTATCTGGTACCAGAAACATGCCTCTTTGCATGCTCTATGCAAATGACGCACTTCTCCACCAGCTGGGATATCAACTTAGAAGGTTTTGCTTGATTATTGGGCTCGAAAGTGTAACAATCCTTCACCAATTGTGGCAACTTTCCTTCCACCTGTTGGTCTTTGGCGTTGATAGAACATAATTGTACACTCAGTTTAATTAGCCATTTATCTATTTGGACTATGTCCATCTGGGTTATTTGTGATATTTCAGCCAATTCTCTTTTTTCATTTTCCTTGATCTTGAGCAGATGCTTGATTGTATTGATCTGGCCCAGTATTTCAGTGTTGCTTTCATCATTAGAACCCAACCAACTCCTATCTAGAAAACCGAAGGTTTCTTCACAAGATTTTCTTACCTCTTTAGCTTGTTGTCTGCCTTCGGATATGTTACGCTCCCATTCTTTCAACAAGATGTTACCTCAGGTCTGCTCTGAGATAGAAAACCTGGAACTACTACCTATTTCCCTTCTCATCGTGGCTATAATAGCCTCCTGGAAAGCAACCCAAGCCGCCCCAGTGTCTTTTTCTCTGAGAGTGAGGTTTTCCAATACTCGATCAATGAGTTGGCAGTTGTTTTGAATTGTTTCCACCTTAGCAAGTAGACCTTGTTGAGTTGCCGACACTCTTTTTCTGATTTCTATAGCTTGGGATTGAAATATCCCGATATTGATTACCTGGATTTCGACGAAGTCTAATTTGGCTTGTAGTTGCTCTATCAATTCTCCTTGTTGGCCTATCTGTATCTGACTTATCTGAGCCATCAGCTATGTCTGTTCGATATCGGCTTTGAGCTGCTCGATTTCCTTTTGATCAACTACTCTAGCTTGTTCCAAGCCTGTATTCGCTTGATCTTTGGTAGCGGCCTCTGTTGTAGCTAGTTTAGCCTCTAATGTTTTGATCAAACGATTTTTTCACTTTAGCTAATCCTTTAGGGTCCCAACTGAATATTGGTTGGTTGTAGCGAAAGCCCCCAATGTTCCTTCTATTTGAGTTTCAAACTCATCCTTTTTCATAGCTCTCCCATCAGTTAAAATTTTAAATTTCTTTGATACTGTACCTGCCTCTTGGTAAAGTTCTTGTTTCACGACAGCCTTTCTCTTCTTATCGAAGAAGAATTCATTCAGAGGTAGCTCTTCTATTGTTATGGGCGTTAATTCTTCACCGAAAACCCAACCTGTGTATGGGACCCCCTTCGTGGACTGTAGGGGAGTAACAGAAATGATGGGATTGTCGACCTGCTTAGATGATTTCCCTGGAGTAACAACTGAGGTTGGCTCTCTTGGAGGGTTGGAAGTCTCGGCTTCCTATTTCGGGCCCCCCGTTTTCTCTTTCGCTTCCTGGTGTTCTTCTTGACCGGGTGCTGAATCTTTGGAGCCTTCGGCTTCCGTTTGTTGCACCTCTACGGTCGTTGGATTCTCACCCCATTATACTGGGGGAAGGTAGCTTCGCCAATGTTTTTGGAATTTGAAAACATCGGCCCTCTCTTCGGGCGACAGGGCTTGTATCCAAGCCAAAACCTCGACATAAGATCTCATGCCTTGGAAAATGTCATCATGAGGTGAATTCTCATGCTCAAATCTTTTAAGACCACAACTAGCCAAGTGATTACTCATGACCCTGTGTGGATCGTGTTTCTTGAATTCAATGTGAACCAATTTAATATCTTCCAAGGTTTTTGCCTCGGCCTTTGCATGCCTGAAATCTAATAAAGAATAAGTAGTTAAATAAATGGGGAAAGGTGGCCATACCTTCTTTGAAAATCCTTTAAGCTCTTTGCTTATGCCACCAATCACGGTTTGCCTGGCGATCTTGTGACAAGTCAGCCTATCAGGTATAAATAATGGTAGAGCATGCGGAGGGACAGAAGTGCCGAAAACCCTGATGTATGAAAATTCTTCCTCCACATACCAGTCGGCCACACTGCTCAAATTGGCCATGATGCTATCTGAGATCCTGGGTGGTGGATTACCGAAGATGGTGACATGCATTGGTACCATTACCCAATCGAAAATTTCGTATATGAAATCTGAGGCCTTATCCTCCCAAAGCTTTGAATGGTATATGTGGATAGCCTCAACATCCGATGGAGCCCAGCTCCAGCTCATTAAGGGAAAAGACGTCATGAAACACACGGCATCCATGATGTATGCGGACATTTAGAATGAAGCGGCCTTCCCACTCACCCTTCGCGTCCAATATTCTGTAATCCGACTGGTCAGACTGTCTGACAACAGTTTGGCCCAGTCAAAGGAACAGCCTTATATGACTGTATGCATCAAAGGCACCCATGGGAGGAAAAAATGTGTGGTGTCTTCCCTCCCATACAATCTACAGGTCATCATTGCTATGTATTTGAACTGTGATTCCAAAGAAGATATGGAATAAACTATGTTGCTACCGGCCCTGAACTTCGCGGGGTGTGAGACTCAATCCTTGATCAAATCAGATAAGATTTTGTCATATTGCTCGCATTCCTTATGTTTAAAATCCTCCAGGAACTCGGCATTGTACATGAAGTTTGACGTGGGTGGAAACTTGTACATCGCCTGTAATTGTTCTGGTCTAAAGGTCCCAATAGTGACCTTTTGCTCGTTGATGATGGTTCTGGTGGGGATATCTACATGATCTAGCGCCCATCGGATCATGTCATAGTAAGGAAGAAGACGTGGTATGGCTGCTACTTTATGTATCTCTGCTTGGACGACGATCTTGTATTTGGTGGCCAAGTCATCCTTCTCGTTGTCTCTGGAATCATCTGAATAGTTCACCAAATCAGATTGCAGAACCTCGAAGATGTATGACCAGGTTCGGACAGAATCAACACTTCATGGTGAAGTATCAGAAACATTATCAGAGCCTTCTCCTGAAATCTCAACACTTGCCTTGGACACTTTTCGTGGGGCCATGACAGAGGATTGTGAATTAGCTTTCCTGTATTAAAAATGTGTATACATACAGAAATCAGCTTGCTCAGAAAAATTCTCTGTGCAAAATAGAAATGAGTTTTATGAACAGAACAGAAAGAAAAAGATCTATATATTTGACCATTTAAAACCTCGACATCCTTATGAACGGAACGGTCAAATCATTTTTAGAGATAGATTTAGCAATAAAAACCAAATCCTTACTTGTCGCTTCGCCTCATTTTCAATTAATGCCATAAATTTCGACGGTTCATGACACAAGTTGGCACAAGGAACGTTTAAATTTACCTCGTAGACTGTGCATACTATTACTTGTATTAAACACTGATTAAGTTGGCTTAGCTCCATTAATCAGAATTTCTTAAACTTTAATCAACCTTTTGGCATTCGCCGTATTGGGAGTTTTCACTCTAACCTTTCGAGCCCCTAAAACCTGAGATCGCGATGATGCGATTTGGTTAAGCGAAAACGTAATATGGATTAAACATTTGATTAATCATGTTTAGTTAAAATCGTGACTTCGAAACTCGGGACTTCGAAGGTAAAGTTCCTGGGAGGAGCATATGTCGAGTCTCAAAATTTCGAGATCACGATGATGTGATCTAGTTAAGCCAGAAGGTAAATCAGTTTAAGTGTTTAATTAATTTATATTTAAGTAATATCGTGACTTCGTGATTCGAGTCTTCGAAGGTATAGCTTTTGGGAGAAACGTATGCCGAGTTACGAAATCCCGACAGACTTTAACTATGGTTAAAAGCTATTCACCCATGACACTAACCCGGGTAACTTGTGTGAACGTCTCGCGACTTCGCCTATCAGAGTTATGACAGTGAGACTTTTGGGGAGGGCAAACGCCAAGACACGAAATACCGACAGTGCTTAACTAAGGCTTAAGGAATTTTACTCTCGGTTCTAACTTGGGTAAACTTTCAAGGTTACTTCACGAATTCGCGCATCGGGGCTTAAAAACAGTGTGACTTGTAACTCCCAAAACGCGATATCCCGAGGTAAAGAAAAGTGAAAAAGCTCGTTCATGGTTAAAAGGAAATGGTATTAGGAGTACAATGACCCTCACCACTTTGCATATCGGGACTACTGATACTTTCAAAGGGTAAAGGTCACGAAGTAAAGGACAACTTAAATGACCAACCTTTGATTGCAAGATTTACGCTTAAAACTAGTCGAAAAAGGCGGCTCCAACACAAGGGAGAGGGGAATGTAACACCTTGTTTTCCCCCAAGACTATAATTATATTAAGACTTCATATGATTATGCTTATGAGGCTTGTAATCACTATTTGATTAATAAAATACCAAGCAGTTGACTTAGAGACAACAACCTTGAAAGTATTGGCTATGATACACAAGTGGGAATTAATGAAGTAGGGATTGATTGAGTGGTTGGGTGAGGTGGAGCTTAGATGTTTTAGGGAAGAAAAGAGGAAGCTTGTTTAGTAAGCTATCTTGTGCTTGCAAAGCATAAACATACACCTACCAACATACCATACATGTATAGAACCACATGAGTTGTTATGAGGAACAATACTGGTGGTTGAGGCAGTTAATAACTATTGATGATTTTGGTCTCTTACAGAAGGCAAGGGTCAATTGAATGACCTGACACAGAGGACACCACAAGTCTCCCCTTTAGGATTTGTGCTCCAGGCAGTAAATGGCGTCTGCAAGAAGCCACAAGAATCCCAAGAATATTGGAGGAGGAAGATACCAAATGTGGAAAGACACCACCAAATAAGAAAACCAATGAGAAGAGACATGTAGGAAGGCTATTAGGACATGTGCACACACAGAAAGGGAAGCACGCATGAGAGAGAATAATTAGTCACGAAGAGTGGCATCAAATAACATAGCACAAAGGAGCTCGAGAAGAGAAAGAACCTAAAAAAAGAATGAGTGAGTAGCAAGCTCACAAGGAAAAGGTGCAACGAACAGAGGTATTCATGAGCACTGATTGAAGAGAAGAAGAGAATGGAAATATTTCCTTGAATAAATTAGGAATCTTTTCCAATTTTATAATGATCACCTTGAAACAGAGAAGACCCAGATCCATACTGGACTAATAGAGGGATACAACTTGGTACTTATTGGACATAAACTAGCATTGGTAAGGGAAGGCCGCCGAGGGATTGTTTAGTAGAGAAGGGACTCCCTTGTGCAGAGGAAATCCAGTTGATAAAATACATGATAAACCTGTAGAGACCCTGAGCTCAATGGTAAAGGGGAAAAAATTTCTATTGTCAGAGGAGGAATGAGAGTAACCTTCCTGGATCATCTTAAGCTTGGAAACCAGCTGAATCATTCCCCTTGTGGTATCATGGCTTGGAATTACTCTATAGTAAGGCCTAAGGTTGGGAGGAAATGCATCCTCCCTCAGTTAGTTGATGTTGAATATTTCCCTGATCAGATAAGTGTTTGACTTGGTCTGTTTAATTTGTGCATGAATGATGTACACACGTATTTGTATGATTTAAATGGGAAATGGAATTCTAGTAATCAATGAATCGAAATTTTGGGTAAATGGAATATAGTTGTTTTTCCATTGTTTAACTTGTTAAACTGTAAAATTGAAAAATTATGGATAGTCTGTGTCCCTAAGGATCTTGTAACTTTGAAGGAAAGTTTGCAAGATATGGAAAAAAACTTCAATCACTCGGTGATGCAAGTGTCCTAATGTTTGGGAGGTCCCTCTGAGGAATAGTAGGCCTTGAGTCCTAAGGAAATCTCGACCTTTATGTGGAAAGCTTACAAGATATGCAAGAAGATTATCTATGATAAGTTGAAAGGTATTTGATGGTCTTAGAGTAGTTTTCCAACTCTTGAAGATTTGGGCAAAGCCTTGAAGAATCCTTGAAAATTGGTTAAGTCCCTAAGTCTGGCGTCAATCAGTAGAGAAACCCTGTGTTGATTCAGGATAGTTTATAGTCATTGATTCGGTAGGTTGAGTGGATCTCAGCCCTTCATCGAGAAAGGCATCATCGTAAGGAACAATCAAGTGTCGAGAATTATGTGAAGTTCGATGACGACGATGAGATTCTAGAGATCGGATGAGCATCGTTGATTCATCAAAAGCAACAGTGACAATATCTGGATCATTGGTTCTAGATTCATCATTGTTGGGGTATTAAAGGTTGATGAAGTGAGTGAAGAGTCCAAAGAGTGTCGACGATGACAAAGACCTCGAAAATAAATGAGGCTTGACGATCATTACACGGGAAAGGATTGATCTCTGTCGTAGATTGTAGTAGGTCTTGCATAAGAGTGAAAAGGGGGTGATGATGTCATGTTAATGTACTGCACCAGCAAGGTAGTCAGGAGGTCACCCAGGGTGACAAGAGTCAAAATTGGAATGGTCGATAGACATGAGTGATCTTAGAGAGACTGGAAGCCTTAGGTCTTTGATTATGATCTCAATCGTCAGATCTAGGTGTCGATAGATCCTATTTGTTCGTCAGAGGATGGTGAGTAGAGGCCTGGAGGGAGAACCAAAGGATGAGTCGATGATGAAAAGGGGCTTAAGGATTGAACGAAGTTTGTTGATCGATGAGTGGGCGTGATGCAATGACAACCATCAATCTATCATGGGCCCCAAATGGTTGCACATGAAGTGGTTAATGAATGGGCATTAATCTCCATGTAAATGAGAGATGACAACACAATCAGATCCCTTAGAGATCAAGTCATGAGACATGTCAGATCAAAGGATTAAATCTAATGGAATGATCATCGTCGAAACAAGGCAGATCGAGGTAAATGAAATCTCATGGGAGATAGACCCCGACGACGATGAAGAAAAGTTTCCTGAAGTTGGAACCTTTGAGCAATGAGTTAGGGGAAGGAACCACATCGACGCCACATCAGATGGTACGAGTGGAAAGAAGCCACATGGCAAGAAGGTGGATTTTGACATTCAAGGCCTGGAACTTCGGGAAGATGTAAATTTATACCCAAAGATCATATTTGGGCATGGTTATAGTTATTGGAAAGCTATCAGTGAGGATAATCCATGTATGGTATTTAGGATCAGATAAGAGCTAAGTTGAGAAATAGAAATCTTAACATCCCACGAGCCTAAGAGAGGGTTAGGGGGCCGAGTGTGTTACACCATTCCATTGGCGCATTGGTTGGGTGCGTTGTGTTTTTTGGCAAAGGTCACTAGGTTAAACCTGTGGACCATCTACTTTCATACTTATATATAACAAACCAACTTTAAACATCATTCCTTTTGTTTCCATTCCAACATAGAATTTTCGACCTAACGGTAGAATGTTGATTTGTTAGCGACGAGTTCGAGGGTTCGATCCACCTGCCCGACATTTCTAGAGTGGATAAGCCCCTTTTGGGAAAATCGGTCATGTTATCGCGCAATTTGTACTTTCCCAAAGCCAAAAGCAAGTGGATATTGAATCAGCGTAACAAGGAGGATGACCTATCATTGTCACCTTAATAGGAAACATCCTTCTATTTAGGAGTATGTCATAGTACCCCAGAGGAGACGTCCCTAGTGACCTGAGTGTTTGAGAAGGATAAGGTAAAAGCTATAAGAAACTCACACCCCTCTCATAGATCACCTTGATCAAAAGTTCCAAAGTTCTTTTGAGATGAAGCAAAAGATAAATTAGGTGTACCTTCCCAGAACAAGACAACAAATAGAAAAGAAATGCAATTTGCAAGTACCATATGATGTCAATGCTTCATAAAGCCATAAACTTCTGAAAGATAAAAAAATTTGATATAGAACTGAAGCAATGTAAACATTTACAACAACAATGAATATTGAGCAACAACCACAACAATTATGCCTCAATAATGTTTAATAATGACAAGAAACAATAGCCTTAGGTTGACAAAATGATAATGGTTGTCAAAAGCAATTATGGTAATGTCTAATCAACTTTCAATCTTGCTTTTAGGATGAATTTGTTTTTGTTATATATGGTTGTAGCAATATTTTGCAACAACAACAAATTAGTTAGTGAGTTAGTCTGGCTTAAAGTTAGTAAAAGTTAGTAGAAGTCTTAGGGAAGATAGTTTAAGAGTTGTTTGGTCAATTAGTCACTTGTGAGGAGTGGACTAGTGCCTTTTAGGGTAATGGAGTCAAGGTTAGCAGAAACAACTCTTAGAGGAAAACAACAATGATAATAAATAATCTAAAGGGATGGATGAGATTATTGAGGTGTTAGTAACCTAAGGCCTCAATGTCTAAACCCTGGAAGTAATGGTTGCTAGAAAATAAGTAACCTTAGGCCTTAGCGATTTCCTTCTTCCTTAGATTAAATTTGAAGTAGAATGTATGAAGCAAATGAAGTAATGCTACTAGAGTGATAAAATAGTAGGGCTCTAGTGTATACTTCAAAAGAAGTGTGCTCTAGCAATTTCAAGTAGGTGGAAAATTATAAGGAAAAAGATAGTAACATATGCTTTTTACCTAGGGTTTCAAACTAGCAATTTCATAATCTATGATATGAACAAGCAAATTCACCATAACCATTCAAAATAAAATGAAGAATTGTAGATTTACTTACTTCATCAAGAATAATCTAGCAAGAAACCCTAGTTGAATACTTTCCACCATGAAAAAATGCCAAAATACACCAAGATTAGCCTCTCCAGGAAGTTGTGCACCACTTAATTTCAGCCAATAACTCTTAAAAAGGGTTGCATTTCAAACCTCACGCTTGTGTGAGTGAAAGATGATGAAAACTACAAGAGATTTATCTCTTATTTATACAATGATAATGACCTTTAATTAAAATTTAGGTCAGAAAAGGCCGACATGGCCAAATTACATAAAAAATCTAGTCTTTACATAAATTCAAAGAATTGAACCCTAAAATGTCCAATAGAGGTGACATCATGCCCTCCTAGGGTGATGTTGGGCCTCATAAGTGGGACGTTAATCTCCATGAGAAAAATGTTAGGCCTTCCAAGGCCTTTGGATGATGCCACATGTGCCACCTAGCACACAATTGCCTCCAACATGTCAATCTGATGTTGGGTGACGTCTAGGGTCACAAGGATGAGGTCATGGGCCTCCCAAGGCTAACGTTCAGAGGAAAGAGCAAGATCCCCTAGGTCTAGGTCTAACAAAGTGTCTTTGGTGGAATGTCCTTCTTTTTCTTAGGTGCAAGCCTCTGGTGTATCTCTGCCCCTG
The DNA here is from genome assembly GCA_000966675.3 of Picea glauca. Lineage (NCBI taxonomy): Eukaryota > Viridiplantae > Streptophyta > Pinopsida > Pinales > Pinaceae > Picea > Picea glauca. Next base: position 334,495 of record JZKD02S2068120.1, on the reverse strand, counting down.
GTTGGGGTCACAACATCCATCTGGTGGGATTTTAGCCCCATGGAGGTTCGAGCTAATTATTTCCCCATATGTACCTGTCCACCGGGCATGGTCCTATAGCAACAACAAGTATGCCCTCCATGGGCTCATAATTCATAGGGATCATAGCAATGTCAATCACGTCTAATAATCAAATTACCCAAACATGTGAATCGAACCCCCCTTCACCCAGACAAATGCTCAAAGACATTATGCAGTTTAACAAGCCAAGTTTGGAGAGGGTCTTAGGATGTCCTATTGGGATAATCCTCCTCAAGTTTGGGGTGTTTCTCGGGTGAAGACCAATCTAGGTCATGTAGGTGTATGAAATGGTGTAGGGAATGTTTGGGCAAGGGGTGCAGTGATAACAGGGAAATGTAGGTCTTACCTGTGAGTGCCTCTGTAGAGGGTGAGTTGCACCTTGTAATGGATGCCATTGTTTCCTAGCCCATTCAATGCCTTTTATTCTTTGTCTTATTTCTTTTTCTTTTCAAGAGAATAGTTGCGGGACACTGTCTTGGTGTGGTGACTAGTGGTGACAGCGTTACCCACAAGCACTTCAAGGAAATGAGAAGGTTGGCTTGTGATGAGACCCCCTTTCTCTTGGCTATGCCACCAAGAGCCACTACCCTGGTTTTGTGACCAGATGGATGGTAGTGTCATAACACTACATGCCCATGGACCTAATAGGTCGGCACATGATGAGATCTCCTATATACCAACTAGATCTTGAGTTTTATTTTATTTTATGGGTCCCCTTTTCTTGCTAAGAAAACATTTATTGCTTTTCCGAGAATCCCTGGGTGAAGCATCTCAAGGTTTCATTTTGGATTTTAACTTTTTCCAACTACTTTTACCCTCTGGGACTTAAGCCCCTTCTTCCCACAAGGCAAGATACAACCCTTACTAGCTTGGCAAACCCAATGCCCGAACCAAGGTAGGGGAAGATGAGAGGGATAATGTTGAAAAGTGGTAAGTGTGGAAGGAATGGACGATGAAATTTCATAGACCCAACTAGTGGTAACTCATACCTAAGGGAACTAGCTTACTAGGGAACTTTGTCACCCCCCTCAAGTATGAACAAGTTAAAGAGGATAATTTCCAAGCAAACGTCATGAAACAAAAGAGAGTTCAGTGCACATATTCAAATGCTTTGAAAATCAGAGTGACACATACCATGATACCCAGACTCATTACCTCATGGATAAACACCTACTGCTACTTCAGAATCAGACTGATGGGATGGATGTTGTTCTTGCTAATATATAGGATGCACTGAAGAAAATATGGGCCCTCTGGGGCCAAGATCAAGTCATATGGATCTTGGTACTCCATGTCTAGCACCTGTGGGCCTCGAGACATAATCTCCTTAGTTATTTCTAGGGTAGGGGATAACATCTAAATCCAACTCGGGGACATGTGCTCACCGTAGAGTGCATGAGAACCTCAACATCTTTGGCATGACCTGTAATCTTCTAGATCTCAACAAAAATATTTAGTAATCTTTTGCGGCAGTGATATCACCCCTCGCTCATATTTGATACAATGAAATAAAAGTAAGTAAGCATATATACAAATGGAAATGAAACTACAACTACACTACTTTAGCATGATATGCATATGGTATATACAATGAATGAAAATGCCTACCTACTTACCTGTACTTACCTATGAATTCAAGTCTTTGCCCCTTGATGGGGTTTGAGGAGGTGTCCACTAACTGGTGATGGACATCTTCTTCCTTACAACGTGGATAGATAGTAGGCATCATTGACTGACTTCATTCTAACTCTAAAAGGTCCAAGCTAAAACCGTGCATTCCCTTTAACATTGGTAGGCTCTCCCCTTTATGTATCCCACATCTAGACCGTATCTCACTCTTGGTAATCCTTTGTTTTGAAATTGGTTGTTTCTTGTACAACTCTAGTATATTTTTTTTAGGGAGGAGGGTGGGATTTTGCTGTGAATACTTCCTCCTGGGTTGGTCTGATCAATATTTTATCATCCCCTTTCTTCAATAGCTTGACAATCCCAACTTATTTGTCCTTGTATTTGTCTAGGAGTTGTTGGTATTCTTCCTTCTTTGGCCATTGTATTTTATCAAAGTCTTCCTCTAAAGCGAAAGGCAAATCCTCTGCAGAAAATACAGGAAGGTTTTCCTTGGTTGGCTCATGTGTTTCGCTAGTTTCAACATCATTATCAATTTATTCCACCTGTACCTTGGCCATCGACACATTTGGGAGGTGGATTATTGTCTTGTCATTCATAGGCACATTGATGTAAGTTAGATCCATTTACAAGGTGTCTACCGACATTGCAACAAATTTCCTGGACAACAACATTCCCCATACATCTGGGACATCCACAACCACAATATCCATGTTGATCACTCTCTCACGATATCTTCCAAGGCCTACTTCAACGTTTTCAACTACCCCCTGAGTGGGAATGGCCCTGGATTCAAAACCACACGCATTCTTATAAGTTCATGTGGCCTTTAGGCCTAATTTCTCCATGACCTTCAAATACATCATGTTAGCACCTGCTCCTGAATCAAGCATACAATTGTTAGGCATTTGTTATTAACCAATAATGTCATGAAGAAAGGTGGGTGTCCATCGTACTGAGCCCTAAAATGGTCTTCTTGTAACATGATAGGAGGGTCCATTGGCTCATCAGATACTTTGAAAAAAAAATCAAACCTTTCTTTTACATATGGGACCTTGATGAATTCCCTTAGTGCAATGGTTACGTGCATTTTTTCCAATGCACCTTCAAAGTCAAAATTCAAATCCACCTTGTCGGATTTGGGAGGATATTTAGGAAGAAGTATGTTCATAGGTGGAGGTCTTGGTTGTGTAATTACAGGTCTAGTAGAGAGAGGTTGGTTCTTTCATTTTTTCCTAGTGTTGTTGAAGGAAAATCTCCCTATGGACAGATAGATCTCCTCAAAGAGATAGACTCCTAACTCTAAGACAGAAAGTGCTTATCATGGTCATTGACTTCCTTTTAGATATAGGTGGACTAGTGTGTGAGAAGGAAGGAGAAAAGAAGTACCTTCTATCGGCGTTTGTCCCTGCACGCTCTGTGTTGAGCTCCAATCTTTCGCTCCTTGATGGATCCTATAGACAAACAAAGTACGACCACTTCCTACTCTATCAAGATTAGTCTGAAATAGATCTATCTACTAAAGAGACAAATTCATGTGAGATTGAACATGAATTAGAAATAAATAGGCCAAGCAAATTATATTAATGAGGACAAAACATTGCTTACAGTCGTAGATGAATTGCAGCAGTTTCGTCAAGTCCTCTTTGTCTACCCCTTGCTCAAAAGATCCACGATCCAAATGATGATAGCTTCACCGATTGTTCCCTATGAGATCATAGGTCTCTTGTTTTCCAAAATATCTCTATTCCAGCACCACTTATAAGATCATAAGTTTGGCGTGATTCTCCCTTTCCAGTCCTCTTTCACCATTAGAAAGCTTGCTTATATAGCCTTGGAGAGGCTCAACAACTTGATATATCCTTGGGGAAGTTGAGGATTTTCCTCCTTCAGTTGAGGATCTACCCTAAGATCATGGTTGGACTAGGGATTTGAATCCAACTGCCTTCTAAGAATGAAAGGATCATTCCCCCATCCATCTCAACAACTTAACTACTACCCAGAATAGGCAACGCTCCCTCAAAAGGGCCATCAGAGCTCTATAGCGCTCCCCAGTAAGATTAAGGGGGGCACCACCACTCCTAAAGACACCACCACTCCCTCAGAAGGGCCAAAGGATCTTTATAATGCTCCCAAATAGTGCAAGGGGGGGCGCCAGCACTCCCAGAAGAGGTATAGGGGAGCACTCCCCTCAAAAAACTTAGTGTTTTTAGTGTTTTCAGATGGCAAAAGGTTCATGAGACCAGTTAACCTTTCCTCCTCTTCCAAATCAAGTGTTTCATGTGTGTCAAGTGTCTTCTTGATGTCATTTACGGGCACGACATAGGCATCATGGTAGTATGCTTCCCTGACACTTGCGACACTTGCGACCTTTGCAATGATGACACTTACGACACTATCAAAGTGAGTATTTTTTATGTGTAACAGATTGCCCCCCAAAGTATGACTTAGAAGACAGGAACTGATAACTTAAATGCTTTGTAGACTTTCAAGCAAGGGTATAGATGCAGAGAACCTAACAGAAGCTGCACACAAACATCCAACAAATATTATGACATGTTTCAAACCCAAGGCAGGCATACCTATGCTTGGGTGATCAAGACTCGCAAGATATGGCCACCATAAAATACACTGTGAATCCATAATTGTATTGATAAAAAGGTATAGCCACTGAAAATACACTGTGGATCTATACTCTTACGACATGAACTGATCGTAGCCATGAAGAATACACAGTGGATCTACGAGATGACAAGACATAGCCATGATCAATACAAAGTGGATCTATGTAACAGTATATGTGTCATTGTTAAAAAAAAACTCCATCGCAACCTGGGTAAAGTACATATTAAAGTGATAACTCAACCCAGTGTCTTCTTACCGATCCCGATGTAGTACGAATATAACCATGTGAATAGATGTCCTGATGTCAAACATGGCAGAAACCACTTGATTACCGGTCAATGATGTAAACCGTTAACAAGCACGAGGGAGATCACCATTAATGTCAATGATTCCCAAGATACTCTAGTACATCCCAACGAATGTGAATGGATGAGCTGAAGTCGAACATCCATGGAATCATATGATCAGAGGTCAATGATGTAAACCCACTATCGAATATGAGGAGGCCTGCCATTGAGGCATGCAGGTCCCAAAGTACTAACTGGTTTCTAAGTCTAATTCCTGGATAATGTGTCGAAGTTGGCAGGAATAGGCTCGTCGAAGGAGGGCCTTGATGTATCCCCCATCAACAACACGAAACGGACATAGAGATGTAATTGGTAGATCAAAAGAACATGGACTGACATGGGTATTGAGACAAGATATTTGTGATGGCTGAATCTCGAGGCGGATACTTCCCTTGAACACTGAGGCACAACAGCAGAAACATGACATGGACCAAAACTTGATGATGCAGTGGATGTTGTGACTTATGTCAGGTGACCCAGAGGAGTGAAAGAAACTCAAAGGATTGGCTTAGTGCAGAGATTTAGCGGATTAAGATGTGCACAAAGACAAAGTGTCATGTTCAAGGGCGACTCTAAGAGTTACTTGGTAATGTTCTCAAAAACCTGCTTGGCTTGCTTCTTTCAATTTTCCCCCCATCCAGATAGACGAGTACCTCTTTTTAATTTAACAAGCTCGAGGAGGATAACACATGCTCGATATAACTCACCTTCAGTAATTTCCTCTTCCTTCGTTTAACGAACTAGAAGAAGTAAGGGTTTGGTCCCGTATGGGCCTGTTGATGTTTTGTTTAGCGAGTCCAAAGACAGAAAACTCGAAGGTTTTTCATGATTATAGAGTCTAGAAAAACACTTAAAAGAAAACTCTCTCAGTTCCTTTTTTGTAAAGTAGTCTCATGAGACCGAAAAAGAGATAAACTATCGCTCAACAGACGTTTTCTTTAAATACTTTAACGAGCGTGAAGAGAACAAGGTCGCTCGGTAATCTTTTCATCTTTAGAGAGTCTGAAAAGAACTTAAAGATGACTCCAATGTTGTCCTTTTTCGTAAAGTTAGTCTCGCGAGGCCGAAAAAGAGATAAATTATCACTCGAAAGACGCCCTTTCAAACTGTTTAACGAGTGGGAAAGGAAGCAAGATCACTCGGCAATCTTTTCATGTTTAGAGAGTCTGAAAAGAGCTTAAAGGAGACTCCAAGGGGTTCCTTTTTTCTGTATCCATACAGGTCTAAAAAAGAGATAAAAGTCTACCCGGATGCATTCTCATGTATTTACGGGCACGAGAAAGAACAAAGACTAAGCTCGGTATGCCCCCAGCATGGAAGCTAGTCGCTTAACTCTAGAAAGATCATCAAAGGCTGTAGACATGCCCTCCAAGCTTCGATTCATTCACCGAAGGATAAGGGTGGATGAAAAGAAGGTTCAAGAGAGGTGATTGTTTCAGTTTTTTAACGAGCTTGAAACAGGAAAAGAACTATGCTCAAGGCCTATGTTTCATTTTTTAACGAGCTTGCCATAGAGAAGAGAAACTATGCTCATGGTTTCGTCTAGATCATGGCTTCCAAGAGGATAATGCTCTGGAAGGGTACCATGTCAAAGGACAAAACTCGGTCATGGCCTCCAGGAGATCTTCACTGGATGGAAAATAATCACTCGAGAAGGAACACATGTCGAGGGTCGCAATAGGAGTAAGGAGATCAGGCTCCAATAATCCTACCGAAGAAATCACCATGTCCACTACCGGATCCAAAATGTCGGAAGTTGAAAGCATGGGAGACAACGCCACATAATTGACATGCGGTGAGGGTGATATTGTCTACCTATAAGAACCACTTAGGGAGGTAACCCAGTCAAGGCCGATGAATGAAAGTTGATCAATAGTCACAATTCCTCCATTGTGAGGGAAATATATCACAAGGAAAAGGGTGGATACAAGATCTTTCATAGCATAGACATAATCCCACCCAAGGAGTAAAGAGAAATCCAAGGGGTCTCGGACTACCATGACATAGATAAAGACAGTTTTCCCTCCCAAAGTTACAGGAAACTGAGGAAGGATCCCTAAAGGTTGACTAGTTCTTCTGTTAAAAGCTAACAGATTCTGTGTAACTGGTGCAAGCTGCGGACAACCCAAAGCGTACCAAGAAACAGAAGACAAAATACTAATGGATGCACCTTCACCTATCAGTGTTTGAGGAACGTCCCGACCACAAACCTGTACTGTAATCTGGAAAGGAATGTGAGAGGGAAGACGAGGTCCAATTAGTGCACCCCAATCAAAAAGGATGGCTTCAGTACTTGGAGGGGGTTCCTCAGGAAAAGGAGGAATGCCCCCTGGCACGGTAGAGTCTGTATTAACGAGAAAAGCATGGGCAGTATCGGGTTTACTCTCTAGAAGGGGAGTAGGATCGACTGATGATTGGATTGGATCAACCAATGGTGGACTTGGATAGACCACCTTAGCACTCTTCAGAGGAAGATTGGGACTGACCGAGGAAGGGACTGGATCAGTCACTTTGACATTCCTCAACGGAGGAATGGGATCGACCGATGGCGAAACTGGCTCGACCACTTTGGCACTCTTCAGAGGAAGAGTGGGACTGACCGAGGAAGGGACTGGATCAGTCACTTTGGCATTCCTCAATGGAGAAATGGGATCGACCAATGGCAAAACTGGATCGACCACTTGAGTTTCATTCTCCAAGGGAAGAATGGGGTCGATGGGTTGAAACAGATCGACCACTTTGGCGTCACTCTCTAACAGTAGAGTGTGATCGACCGAGGATGAAAATAGATCAACCACTTTGGTGTCACTCTTTTGATGAAGAGCATGACTGATCGATGATTGAACTGGATCAACTACTTGGGTTTGTGGTTCAATCGAGGAGGAAACTATATTGACCACCTGATCAACCAGACTGACCAGGGATGGAACCGGATTGACCATTCCATCAACCAACGATGGTTTGGAGGAAAGCTTACGATAACCTTTTGGAAGTTGAAGTTTTTCCAAAAGAGAAGAAGCCCCGTCCATGCGAGGACAAAGGTGAGAGTAATGATTACCTTTACATAACATGCAAGGGAACTTGACAATTTGCTTCTTCTTACCAACCTGAACATCACTAGTTGACAGGGTATCATTGACATGACCGACAGAGGGTGATGTGGAGGACCACATTTCTAAGACCTGGGTAAGATGAGGGAAATCCCTCAGAAAGTGATCACCCTTACAAAGGCTGCAAGGGAATTTGGGTTTTGGATTCTTCATTTTAATCTTGTTGACCTCATCAACACTCCCAGTACCATTAACAGTAATTGGTTTCTTAGAGCCAACGTCTGATGTTGTTGGGGTCTTTGTCCTTTTTGGGTTCTTCTTCTTCTTCTCTTTCTGTTTCTTCTTCTTCTGATCAACCTGGCTACTTGCTTTAGAGCTTTCACTAGGCGAATAAGGAGAAATGGAAGGAGACTTGATGGACGAAGAAGGTGAAAATTCGACATGAGGTTGATGTGTGGGTGGTGTATTGACATCCAAAGTATTCGGTGCAACTAAAACATTGGGAGGATTCGGGATCACCGAAGTGGGGAACAACCAAACTGGTAATCCAATAGTGAGTCCTGGAAAACTCAGTGTGGCAACATATGGAGGACTAAAGTTTCCAAACGAAGGAAAGGTATAAGGTTCCCTAGGAGAAGGGGTTCCTCCATTGGTACTCCCAGGATTCGATGCCATTAACACTGACTCGACCTAAGGTCCACTAAGTAAAAAAAACAACACACGCTATGAATCTGAGAAGAAATCAATCAAACAAACCTTCATATGATGAAACCACTAGTTGGTGATGAAATCAAACGTTGCGAGATCAAAATAGGAAGGGGCGGGGATAGAGCGGGTGGATCAGTTACGTTGGCGACCTGCTTAACGGACTTACGCCTTGGTGCAAGCTTCCACGCAGTAATTGTGGATTTACCCTCCAAGGAGCCCGAGTGAGTTTGACCAATGTTTGTTCCAAGTATAGTGAGACTTCCCTTCACCGTCACCTTGTGTGAGACCCTAAAGATTGTGGCTACTAAGGTCACCCACTCATAGTCAGCCCCTGGGCGGGTACAGTCGACAGTCAAGTCGGAACGTATGGGCAAGATAACAAGTCTGAAATCAGCTTGAAAGGCTCCCACACATAATCGTGGGTATACCTTCCAGTGACCCCCAATATACGATCCGACCACTACAAACAGTTGGGCCACGGAGGGATAA